>CM062816.1:1778439221-1779026143 GCA_031772625.1 Pinus tabuliformis | reverse complement strand
AAATAAAAATTCAAATTATTTTTAAAAGAAAAAGGAAAAACAATTAAAGAGAATATGATTTAAATATATTTTCAAATTATTTATTTTATTTATTTATTTGATAATACTTTTTTTTTAAAATATAATCACTATTTTTTCCTTTTAAATTGAGGAAAATATTCAATCTTTATACACATTTAAGAATTTTCTAAGATTTGAGTATGATTGTTGATATTCACAAAATGAAAATCATGAAAATTAAATTTAAAAAAAAAATCATTTATAATATTTAGATATATAACAACCAACAATATTTTGAGGAATTTCAAATCTATTTCAGAATTCATAACACAAGTTCAACTAGAATTATGCATTGGGAATAAGATTATTAGAGTTTGG
Source organism: Pinus tabuliformis (assembly GCA_031772625.1). NCBI lineage: Eukaryota > Viridiplantae > Streptophyta > Pinopsida > Pinales > Pinaceae > Pinus > Pinus tabuliformis. The sequence continues at coordinate 1,779,025,765 of CM062816.1, read as the reverse complement.
AAAGTTTATTATGGATATGGAGGAAGTTTTGAAAAAAGATATAGCATATTAAAAAAAAAAATTCCAAATTAAAGGAAACATTTTATTCTACTCTTTTTATGGAAGCAAATCATTTCCTCATTGAGAGCATGACTATTAAAAGGTTAAACCACATGGACAATGAGAGGCTTTCTAAGATAACTTCAAAGTCTAGTCACAACCACTTTTGAATCAAGTGGGATGGTATAAGGAGGCATTATCTTGGTTAGACCATGGAGGTGTAAAGGAAGAGATCATTTTGCACATTAAAAAATAATACTAGCATTTGCACCTGATGTTGCAAAGGAAACGCCAAAAGGCATAGAGTGAATAGGGACATGTGAATGGGCATTGTTGAAAGCAAGGGTGGATGATAATGAGTTGCAATTGAAATTGTTAGTTATGTGTTCGCTGAATATAGATATTTTGTAAATAATAGTGTGTAGAAGAATAGTGACATGTGAATGGACATTGTTGAAAGCAAGGGTGGATGATATTGAGTTACACTTGAAACTATTAGTTATGTGTTTTTTGAATATGGATAAGTAATAGTAGTGTGTGGAAGAATAGCAACATGTGAATGGACATTCTTGAAAGCAAGGGTGGATGATAATGAGTTATAGTTAATGTCATATAGAGGTTATCCATTATTCATGTAGCAGTTGTTGTTTATGTGAACATGTTTTTGTACATTATTTTAAGTTTTTTTTTTTTGTATTTGGAGATTTTGTTTTTCCATATGTTACATATTTAAGAATGAATTGTCATTTTTAAAGAGGGCACACAAGGTTGCTAGCTGTCACAAAATATTCCATTGACTATAAATATGATTTTGTTTGTTGTATAATTTGATTTACCATCGTGAGAGTAAAAATTAAATGTCCTTTTCCTACTACATGGTTCTGTCAACTAGGGGTTTCCAAAAATACAAGTGAATGCCATCAAACTCCTCGCTGAAATCAAACTCTCGGTGAAATTTTCGTAAATATAGGGATGCACAAATTCCTTAACTTGCCAGAACTCTATTAAAATGACATTTTTCACTACTAACTTCATATGAGATGTCATGAACTTTCTTTTGGATAAAACCTCGAATGTGTTTTTAATATCCCAATTCATGTTCTGTAACGCTCACTTTTAAAGGCTTGAAATGAAAATTATGGTTCAAGCCACAACTTTATAAGGAACATAGGCACAGAACACGCTCAGGACAACCAATGCAAATTATATCTGCATTATTTAGCAAATCCTGCTTAGCAGAAACACTTGTGACGGCTGTCAAATTGCCAATTTGTCTATCTTCAACTAAACCCCTCTGACAATACTGAGATTTCCCAAGAAAGAGCAACTAGCATGAAATAAAAAGTCGAAATATCATCGAAAATCTATACCTCTGATTGTATATGATGGCTGAAATGTATCATAAAGATACACTTTTTTCAAAGATAATTAAAAATAATGCTAGAAAGTAGCAACCACAAGCTTAACTGGCAACCTCTGCCCACTCATTTCCATTCAAAGCCCATGGCAGCAAGGCCTAAAGTGCCTACCAATAACAAAATTGCTTCGATGAAATAAGTTGGAAAAGACCCCATCCGAGAACATACGATACGAATATTATCTTCCCCTGCCTGTCACAAACCAAAAAAGGCCACATATCATATACAGTAAATGTAAATGTGTCAGCGGAGAGACCCAATTACCCAACATTATAGATCAAGTCCTAACACAACTCCAAAAAAAGGCCACATATCATATACAGTAAATGTGTCAGCTGAGAGACCCAATTACCCAGTATTACAGATGAAGTCCTAACACAACTCCATTGTTCTGCGAGCTGGGTAGAATGGGAATAATCACTGCACCAAACCCCTTTTTCTTGAGTACAATATATCCATTATAGTAAGGTTTTAGATTAAATTTAAAACATGTTAATTAAATTTTAATATGAAATTTTGATGGTTATGAAGATGAATCATTAATAATATGATTCCTTTCTAAAAAATTGTTTATAATTTTGTTAGTATAAAAAAGAAAAATTAATATAATAAATTGAATTAAACTGTTTTATTATTATTATTTTAATTTAATGTTTCATTATGCATACTAAATTTTTTTTCATATAAAACTAAATTTTAAATGTTTACTCATTTACAAATACTGCAACACATACCCCTTTTTCGGATTGATGTTTATGAGTAGTAGGCCAAAACTTGCCAAATGCTTCAATTTCTTTTCCAAAATTTCAGAGATGCCCATTTAAAAACCCTGGATATATTAGTGTCTGATCCGAACAGGTTTCGAACATACTGGTTATTGGGGTACAGAGTTTTCTGTAAATTGCTACCAAGCAAGGAAGAAGTCAAAAGCGGATTGGTATTAAAACCATGGCCGCAGCTCAAGGACCTGTGTTCTTGTCCCCAAATAAGACACTGCAACTGACATATGAGGGTGAGTTTTATGAGGTACCCATAGCAAGAGCCCAGCTCTCCGCCATAGCAGACAAAGGGGGGATACCCTCATCTACAGATACTATAAAGCAACTGTAGCCACATTTTGAATATTGCTACAGGGGCTTAGAGCATACTATATTGTAGGCTGTAAAGACTCCACATTCAAAACAAAATGGAAAGATAAGATGAGAAACATATTGGATCATAAAGCAATAAAGAGTATAGTGGAAGCATGGGATCCTTATAATTATCGTTGGTCCTCCTTAAGCCTTGTTAGGATTGGTGGCTTAGGCAAGAAGAGTGATTTTCTAGGTATCATTTTCATTTTGTTGCTCCTATGGGGCTTCTTAGATTCAGAATTTGAAGGGACCCAACATGGGAAAAGTGTTGTTTGGTGGCTTGGGCCTGTAACACATGAACTGGTACTTAGCCCCAGACAACTCGAGAGTGTACAAATTTCGGAGGACAAAGGATAAAAAGGAGTTACTATTAAAATTTAAAATACCCTCTTAACAAACTCTACTTGGGATTTCCTGAAAATTTTAATTTACCAGGCTCTGCATTTCACCAAAAGATAAGAGCCTTATTGTAAAAGAAGGATTGAAACTAAAAAGTAATGAACTGTTATCATTTTTTTCCATTCTACCAGAGTCACAAAACATGTATGTACTAGTTCACTCTAAATGATGCATGATTTATTGCAGAGATGGTAAAAAACTCAATGCTCATTTCTTTTGATCTCACCGGAAATTCGCATTTTGAAATCTTCTAAATCTATTAAAATAGTAACAATAGTACAAAATTATATCCTATTTTCTAGTGATCAGGAACTTTACGGCCCTAAAAGCTTTATTATGAGTAAAATCTTCTGATTATTATGAGTAAAAGCTTCTGATTTCATTGTCTTCTAACAGTTTTGTGTGAACAATTCTAAATTTCTTGCACCATTCTGACTTGAAGTAAATGCGCTGGTGGTATATGGTAGGTAGATAGAGTCAACCTGCAATTGTTTTGGAGAAATCTATAGAGCTTGTCAATCAATAATCCTTCAAAAGGACCAGTGCTCTTATTAGTCTTCAATGTGATTTTTCCTAGAACATACACAACCCTTGTATTCTTTGCCAATTCAAGCTGCTGCAATTCCTCATCTATAGAGTAGTTACTTTCTGCCACTGTATTTTTGCTTGCATAACTTCTGTCATGTGAGGAGGAATGAGTTCCTCTAAGCTTGAGATAGTATTTTATGCTTTCAACAACCTGGTTGATAAATTCAGATCCTTCAATGTTTGGGGCATCTTTGTAACCATATTGGGCTACGCATTTATATACACCCTTTGGCTCTAGTTTTCCAACCATAAATCTCTCCGACAAAAGAACTGTCTTGACTGGAATCATTCTTATGGTGACAATGACAAGAACTTCATGCAGAGACCCCACATTCTTTTCATAATGTTCAATAATCGGTGGTAAGCCAGAAATAAGGTCACTGCAGAAGAAACAAGTTCCTGGTACATGTGAATTCACCCGGGTAACCAATCCATTCAACTTCTATGCTGAGTTTTCTTCGTGCTAAATATTTATACTTTTTCTGCCTTCCATAGTTCCAAGAGAACATTATGGTCAGAAAATTAGGAAGGGACACCAACCTCCCTGTGGCACCTTATTCAATACAGATGATAAATAAACGCCTTCAAAGATACCAAAAAAACAGAGTGAAGGGTAGTATAAGCAAAACGTGCATGTTCCAAACCACAAGCATGACCAAGGTTACTACGCACATCGTAATGAACATAACCCCAACAATTGCAACCCCTACACCACCAAATAACTAAAATTATCCTCAGAAACTCCAAAGAATCCATTAAAACTACCAAATTTTGTTGTCAGATATAAATTTGGATATTCTTAGCATGTGCATTGCCAATTTGTGTTCCATCCCAGAATCCTATGACAATTGCAATGTAGATAACCATGAGAACATAGTTAACTTCAGGTGAATAGATCTGACCCTCGTAATTTTGTGAGGTATGCACAATCTTCACTCGAGGGAAGCAGCTAAGAGCCATGGCCTGTTTTATGATTGAGAATGTTGCTGTAATCAATGCTTGACTGGCTACAATGGCTGCTAAAATGGCAACAATGAACATTGACCAATACACAGGCTGTGGTATTGCTTTGTAAAATGTAGAGCCTATGTCCCCTGGGTTTTTTTATCAAATAAGCCGCTTGTCTCGTATATGTGATAAGCAGAGATGGGTAGACCAACACACAGAAAGCAAGCTGCAACAAAAAACCCAAATTTCTCATTATGGTACTAAAACTTAAGGAGGATGAAGCACACAGGTATGAAATACTAATAATTCTGTCCTTGACATATAGCTTGGACTTGGATTGATTTCCTGTTGAAATGGCCCAAGTCTACAAACATGGCCTCGACACCTGGATCCAGTCAGAACAAAGAATTGATGTTAGTGTTTCTATTTGTATAGCTTTAGCATAAATAATTGGGATGAAGTTATGAATTTTGTTTGAGAAAATCATTGGTATGGATTTATCAATTGAGTTAGAAAACAGTTCCAAGTATACTATATGATAAAATGAGACACATATCATCATGCGAATAATCAATACCTGTTATACATAAGACTACACCTCCAAGCATCACCCATCCTTATTAGTGATATTCATGAAAGTAATAATATATATAATATGGGTTGAATGCCTTGAATGCTCCAGGATAATATTTCACAATATTATACTATCCTATCATGATGTTGGTCACAAACCAGGCAATCATTATGGGTGAGAACATGAAGCTAACTTGTACCGAGTTTTTGAAAAAGGAACAGTAGTAACAGGATAAAAAATGACACGAGTACAACAACGCCTGCATGAGTTAACATATGAAAACATAAATTATGTTAGGAAGTGGGATGCCATAATTCACATTATACACACAGATGATATCATGTTTATGATAGGGAGCTGCATCCCTCCTTCAAATAAACTAACCCATACTGGAAAACTTGATTACATCCCAATATACTCATGGAAGCCAAGCTAATAGTGTCTACTTCGCATTCTTGTATCATCTTACCTTGGCTCATGTTACTATTCATTGACTGAATTCCTTGCACAATTGACAACACTGTAGGATTAAAAAAAGCATCATAATTTGGAACAAAATCAACATGTGTGATGGAGCATTGAGTTGAGGTGCCAAGCTGATACCAGTTTGACATGAAAGAATTTTTTGAGATTCATTTATGGGAAGACCTGATATTTCAATAGCCAGCGCTCCAGCCAATCACCATACAAGTGCCCATCATAACAACAATCAAAAAAAAATTCTGAGTCGTTGCACTCTTCTCAAGCAATTCCTTTGTCTTCGAGTTGATAGCCTTTCCACCATTTTGCGTACTGAAAAACTTCAATCTAGTATCTGATGCAAGGCGCATGAATTGCTTGCCAGTGCTTTTTTCAAGGTTGACAACCCCTATATTCTTTGCCAATTCAAGCTATTGCAATTCCTCATCTACACAGTAGTTACTTTCTACCACTGTATTTCTGCTTGCATAACTTCTGTCATGTGAGGAGGAATGAGTTCCTCTAAGCTTAAGATAATCTTTTATGCTTTCAACAACTTGGTTGATAAATTCAAATCCTTCCATGTTTGGGGCATCTTTGTAACCATATTGGGCTATGCATTTATATACACCCTTTGGCTCTAGTTTTCCAACCATAAATCTCTCTGACGAAAGCACTGTCTTGACTGGAACCCTTCTTATGGTGACAATGACAAGAACTTTATGCAGAGACCCCACATTCTTTACATAATGCTCAATAATTGGTGTTAAGCCGGAAATAAGATCACTGCAGAAGAAACAAATTCCTGGTACACGTGAATTCACCCTGGCAAGCAATCCATTCAAACCTTCTATGCTGAGTTTTCTCTGTGCTAAATATTTATACTTTTTCTGCCTTCCATAGTTCTAAGAGAACATTATGGTCAGAAAAATTGTTGCAATTAGGAAGGGACACCAACCTCCCTGTGGTACCTTATTCAATACAGATGATAGATAAACGCCTTCAGATATAGCAAAAAACAGAGTGAAGGGTAGTATAAGCAAAATATTTTGTGTAAAAGATGTCCCGTGCACTATTTGTCATAGATTATCCTTCTAATATTCTCACCAGTGAAGGAAACAAGTTTTTTCAAGTCCCAAAAGTCAATAAAAACAACATATTATCAATACAACAATGCAAAGGTTTCTATCTTCCTATATTTTACATCGCAACTGAGCATCAAGGGCTGGCACTTCCAAAGGAGCGTGATCAATTCTTCTTAAAATTCGCCACAACCAAAACAACACCATCAAGACCAGTAACAATATAAGTAAGAAAAATAAAATATCTAACCATATATATGCTATTATTCTCCTCTGGTAATCCATAAGTGGTGAAGTTTCAAGAGTTGATGCAGATTCAAGCAGCAAGCTAGCCAATGTTGTCAATTTGCTATAAAACATTTGGTAAACAAACTTTGAATCTCAAATTCACCAAACAATGAGCAGGATTAAATAGCTCTAATTATCTCCATATAGCTCAGCTCACATATCCACTATCAAAACTGAAGTAAATTGAAAATGCTCTCAAAACTTTTACCTCTTCCAAAACATAATTTAAAAACACATTGTAACATCTTGTCCATCTTTTACCTATCTAATGATAACCTAAAAATCACAGAACTTTGGTAATCTTCTTCTACCATGCCAAGATTTCAAATCATGATTCATACGTATGGTCTATATAGACTCAAAGGTCATGCATGCTCATTAGTCTCCACCCTAGATTGATGAGCAACATGTTCGCTAAATAAAAGCATAGATAATCTACCATAAATTTAAAAATGAATGCATATTTAAAACATGGTAAATGCTTACAATTTTCATTATATACTGAATATCAATACATTATGATATGAAATAAGGCAACATTGCTGGAAATAAGGTCACTGCAGAAGAAACAAATTCCTGGTACACGTGAATTCACCATGGCAAGCAATCCATTCAAACCTTCTATGCTGAGTTTTCTCCGTGCTAAATATTTATACTTTTTCTGCCTTCCATAATTCCAAGAGAACATTATGGTCAGAAAAATTGTTGCAATTAGGAAGGGACACCAACCTCCCTGTGGTACCTTATTCAATACAGATGATAGATAAACGCCTTCAAAGATAGCAAAAAACAGAGTGAAGGGTAGTATAAGCAAAATATTTTGTGTGAACGATGTCCTGTGCACTATTTGTCATAGATTATCCTTCTAATATTCTCACCAGTGAAGGAAACAAGTTTTTTCAAGTCCCAAAATTGAATAAAAACAACATATTATCAATACAACAATGCAAAGGTTTCTATATTCCTATATTTTACATCACAACTGAGCATCAAGGGCTGGCACTTCCAAAGGAGCGTGATCAATTCTTCTTAAAATTCACCACAACCAAAACAACACCATCAAGACCAGTAACAATATAAGTAAGAAAAATAAAATATCTAACCATATATATGCTATTATTCTCCGCTGGTAATCCATAAGTGGTGAAGTTTCAAGAGCTGATGCAGATTCAAGCAGCAAGCTAGCCAATGTTGTCAATTTGTTGTAAAACATTTGGTAGACAAACTTTGAATCTCAAATTCACCAAACAATGAGCAGGATAAAATAGCTCTAATTATCTCCATATAGCCCAGCTCACGTATCCACTATCAAAACTGAAGTAAATTGAAAACGCTCTCAAAACTTTTACCTCTTCCAAAACATAATTTAAAAACACATTGTGACATCTTGTCCATCTTTTACCTATCTAATGATAACCTAAAAATCACAGAACTTTGGTAATCTTCTTCTACAATGCCAAGATTTTAAATCATGATTCATATGTATGGTTTATATAGACTCAAAGGTCATGCATGCTCATTAGTCTCCACCCTAGATTGATGAGCAACATGTCTGCTAAATAAAAGCATAGATAATCTACCATAAATTTAAAAATGAATGCATATTTAAAACATGGTAAATGCTTAAAATTTTCATTATATACTAAATATCAGTACATTATGATATGAAATAAGGCAACATTTCCGGAAATAAGGTCACTGTAGAAGAAACAAATTCCCGGTACACGTGAATTCACCCTGGCAAGCAATCCATTCAAACCTTCTATGCCGAGTTTTTTCTGTGCTAAAAATTTATACTTTTCTGCCTTCCATAGTTCCAAGAGAACATTATGGTCAGAGAAATTGTTGCAATTAGGAAGGGACACCAACCTCCCTGTGGTACCTTATTCAATACAAATGATAGATAAACGCCTTCAGAGATAGCAAAAAACATAGTGAAGGGTAGTATAAGCAAAATATTTTGTGTAAACGATGTCCCATGCACTATTTAACATAGATTATCCTTCTAATATTCTCACTAGTGAAGGAAACATGTTTTTCCAAGTCCCAAAAGTCAATAAAAACAACATATTATCAATGCAACAATGCAAAGGTTTCTATCTTCCTATATTTTACATAACAATTGAGCCTCAAGGGTTGGCACTTCCAAAGGAGCGTGATCAATTCTTCTTAAAATTCGCCACAACCAAAACAACACCATCAAGACCAGTAACAATATAAGTAAGAAAAATAAAATATCTAACCATATATATGCTATTATTCTCTGCTGGTAATCCATAAGTGCTGACGTTTCAAGAGCTGATGCAGATTCAAGTAGCAAGCTAGCCAATGTTGTCAATTTTCTATAAAACATTTGGTAAACAAACTTTGAATCTCAAATTCACCAAACAATGAGCAGGATTAAATAGCTCTAATTATCTCCATATAGCCCAGCTCACATATCCACTATCAAAACTGAAGTAAATTGAAAACGCTCTCAAAACTTTTACCTCTTCCAAAACATAATTTAAAAACACATTGTGACATCTTGTCCATCTTTTACCTATCTAATGATAACCTAAAAATCACAGAACTTTGGTAATATTCTTCTACAATGCCAAGATTTCAAATCATGATTCATACGTATGGTCTATATAGACTCAAAGGTCATGCATGCTCATTAGTCTCCACCCTAGATTGATGAGCAACATGTCTGCTAAATAAAAGCATAGATAATCTACCATAAATTTAAAAATGAATGCATATTTAAAACATGGTAAATGCTTTCAATTGTCATTATATACTGAATATCAATACATTATGATATGAAATAAGGCAACATTTTTCATCCCTGTGGTGGAAAATAAGGACTGAACTCAATGAAAGTATCTATGGAGTTTGCAGGTTGAACAAAATGAAGGAAAAATTAACCCTATGTAAAGAAACGTTTGTATCCTTGTTGTAACTGCTTGAATCATTTATCTAAGCCCTTCTAGAAGTATTTTCATCGTTGGCAAACAAAATTGTTATCTGCATCAACATCTCAGACTCTGTGTCATGGGTTCTCTTTGTTGTTTGGAATCTGTGTCCTAAGATATATATTCTTGTATCTTGCACCGCAAATTTTAAGAGAAAGCTTACCTTGATTCATGAAACAGTTGTTATGAAATATTTATCTAGCAAAATTGGGCACGTCTAAAGATTGTAGAAGGTTCTGAAGTGTAATGGTTTAGATCTAAGCATAGGGTTAGGGTCTAGCAGCCAGATAACCAAACATCAGACTTCAGAGGAAAACCAGGTCGGGCATTTGAAATCCCCCTTCAAATCTTCTTATACATCACTATCAGATTCGCATCTGGAAAGGCAGGTAGCCCGCCAGGAGCATGAACTTTGCAGGACCAGATGTTGGCCTTGGCTGTGTCGTATCCCTTCTTGGTAATCACCTGCGGTGAAACGTATGACAGCGCGCCATACGCTGTGTGGAGAAGGTCATCCTATATGAACTACTCCCACAACGCACTGAGGCTAAAGTCGGTGACCTTCATATCGCCATTTTCATCTAAAAACTGGTTCTCTGACTTCCAGTGATATGAACCCCGGTTGTGGCAGAAATCGACCCCACTAATCAACTGCTGAAAATAGTTTTTGCTTCCTCTTCCTTCAGTTTTCCCTTCTCGACAACTAGATTGAAGAGCTGGCTGCGAATCGAATACCTACCTACTTGCAACAATTCGTAACTACATTTTTGTGATCGAACGGTTCAACCTTTCTCAATCGTCTAACATATAATCTAATGGTATCTAAGGGTGACAGGTAGACAATGATGGCAGTTGATTTCGTCTAACATATAATCTAACGGTATCTAAGGGTGACAGGTAGACAATAATGGGAGTTGATTTCAGAGGGAAATGCCTTACGGCGTAATTAGAAATTAAGGTGTTGTGAGGAGTTAGAGATATTCACATTGTTAAAATTAAGAACAAATTTTCATGAGCTTAATTCTCAAAACCTTTGAGTAAATCCAAATTTGAAATTTTTTGTCATGCTTTTAACCTTTTTAAGGTTTTAATTATGCAAAACTAAGGTGATGTTGAAATGTTTTTCGTGATGTATTTCAAGAATAGAAACAAAATTAAGGCGATGTTGAAATGTTTTTGGTGATGTATTTCAAGCATAGAAACAAAATTGTATATAATTGCAAGTAATGTTTTACTTCGATTAAATTTTAACTTCAAAATAATTGTTGCACTTTCAATTTTTTGACCTTTTAATTCAACCAACACTATAATGATCTTGAAACACTTTTGCTTAAAGTTTTTGAAGCATAGAAACAAAATTTTAAAGAATTTCAAGTAAAAATTTACCTTCTTAAAGTTCCATAAACCATTTTTGGTCTCAATGCATATTAATCATACTTTCCATCATATATATATTAGATTCATCTTAACTTGGATCTATCAAACATTGTGAAGAATATAACTTTTTAATCCAGAATCATTTAAATTTATGTTTCTTATTAGCCTCAATACTTAATAGATCAGGGTCTTAGTTAAATAGATTTAGGGTAATCTTTAATTATTTTAAATATTGTTACATATATTTTTAAAACAGTGGGAAAACCTATCAGAACTCAATTTTCAAACCAACATTGGGGACAACCATTATTGGCTATTATGCACAAATGTAAGTTGGCTCATCCTTGTTATTCAAGGAAAAGCATGCCACTTGTATCAGTAAGGAGGCATGGTTTCACTCCTTCCAAATGCCTCTAACATGTTTCCTTATATTCAAGGAAGACAAACTGTTAGCCAAGAAGAGGAAAATTTAAGCATGATCCAGGCTGTAATGTTGTCACATCTGTAGTGATTTATTTATTTTAATTTAATTTATATGTAATTTTTAAATATTTTCAATAAAAATTTATGGAACAACATATACCCAATAATTAATTGTAAAACATCTCACCACTCTTAATGCAATATTTTTTTAATTTAATAAGAATACAACTTTTTTATGGAGAAATTTTTATTGTTCTTTTGATTTTTCTTTACATTCAAAATATATCATTTATGTTATAAACTAAAAAAAAAATACAATTTTTTTCTTAGCACTAAATTTTAATACAAATATGATTTTCCATTTATATAATTTTTGAATTAATGTTATGACAGATAACTTTTCACATATTTTTCGTAATTAAATTAATAATAATGATGAATATATAATTTATGTTATAAATTCTATATATATATAATTGATTTTTTTCTTAGCACTAAATTTGAATACAAATATGGTTTTCCATTTATATAATTTTTGAATTAATGTTATGACATATAACTTTTCACATATTTTTCATAATTAAATTGATAATGATGATAATTGTTGTTGATTAAAATCACAATTGGTCCATTTAATCTTAAAAAAGGTAAAAACTACTTAGATTACCATAAGATTTTGAATATTGAGAGGGTCAGTGGCATAATAGATATTTTAAATTGATTTCTAATTTGGGTGTATGTAGGGAATTTTAAGAGGAAATGTCTTCCGCTTCCAACCCTCTTAGTGTCACAAATATAAGAAGTTCTTGCATCTCATGGTGTTTTCATAATTTTCCAACGCCCAATTTTTGTATGTAGCTCATTAGAGTTCGTTCATATTTTCGTTGTGTTGATTTTCCTCTTTGTGTTGGTTAGTACTAAAAGATACTTGTAATATTTTAGATTATAGTTGACCACCTCTTTGTAGTATATTTTAAGTTTTTCTCCTTTTCTAACTCTTCATTCTATTTAAATTTGGATGTAATAATATTATTAATATCTCTTGTATCTTGTATGATGACATTTTCCTGAATCCCCATTGATTAAGCCAAGACTAGATGTCTTGATGCCATCCTCGCATTAGCCATCATTGGTTATTCGAAAGTGATTTTAAGAAGCCTCTTGTCATGCATTTTGTTTATTTATTCTTCTACATTAAGTACCTAACCATGGTCATGCACTTAGTGGGGGAGAAGCTCATTTTTATGAGGTGGGTAGGATAAGGTGTATTGCTTTTAATATTAAGATTATAAGTTATAATCCCACACACAACTCATATGTATTGGATGCAGTGGGAGACTCACAGGGGGTACAATAGCCTTCCCTATCTACTTCCAACAATTTTTTTGGGTAAGTTTTTGCATTCGGTTTTAATGGTTTTCAACACACGGTTTTGGATTTTAGCATTTTTATAATGCATAGTGTTTCATCCCATTGTTTTGTAATTTCAATTAAGGAACTACAATTGTATTTTAAATATAGGATTAATAGATTGGGGGTTTATGGATGTTGCGAAATATACACACCATAGAAATTTAAAATCTATTGATATAAATATTGCATAGTAACATTGTATATAAATAACACATCGAAAAATCTTTAAGTATTTTCTTTTTTTGTTTATGGATTTCCATGGTAGAATCTCAGTGTTAAATGTAACATCTAAGCTATACACAACATTGTTAGTTTCTAGGATCTAAAGGTTATAACTTTTCAAACCATCTTTATATCCAATAGAGCTACACTTCTCACCTTTATTATTCATATTATTCCTATTTTTTTTGGAATGTATACATAAGCATTATAACCAAATACCTTGTGATGTTTAAGGGATGGTTTCTTTCCAATTCATATATCACATGGAGTTTTTTCATCCAATGTTGGTGACAGTGATCAACTTACCAGATAACATGAAATATCCATTGCCTCTACCCAAAATTGTTCTCCTAATGCTCATTTTTCGATCAATGTCCTATTCATCCTTTCTACAACTCCATTATGTTGAGGTGCATATAGAGTAGTTTCTTCTTTTGTATATTGCATTTATTATATATTTCCTCAAATTAATCCTTCAAAATGATCTGCAAGTATCATTCCTCAACAACTCAATTATCTTCTTTGTCATATTATACACAAAAGCCTCAAACTCTTTAAATTTGTCAAATAGTTTATATTTCTTCCTAATGAAATGAATCCATGTATTTCTCAAAAAATCATCTACAAATGAGATACAATATATAGATTTACTCAATGATGGAACTGAAATAGGTCCAAACATGTCATTTTATACCAACTATAATATTATTTTTCCCTCATAGCACCACATTATAATCTTACATGATTCAACATCCCATATAAATAATGTTAACATGAATCAAAATGCAGAGAGCATTTAGGCATATCTTTAACCATACCTTTACCATTGAGTACTCAAGGGCCTTTCTCTATGATATTTCCTAGTTTTTCCTTCTACAAATTCATTGTCAGCAACAATGGAACTGTTGCACCCATCACTAATAATGTTTCCTAGCATCTCATATAGAGCTCCAATCTAAACTTTCCTCACCCACAACATTTCTCCTCTAACCATCCTATAGGTTTCCTTTTCAAACCCCATTTTTACACCTGCATCATTCATCTTGCTTACATAAATCAAATTCTTGATTAATTATGGGTTGTGAAAAATACTAAGGAGTGTTCTAATCCTTCCATACATGAGATTCAACTTGACTTTTCTTCAGCTTATGATTTTGGTTGTTGAGTCATCTCCTAGGAAAACATCACCCTATCATACTTTTTATTGCCCCAAAATCACTCCCTATGAGGAGTCACATGAAAAGATGCACCTAAGTTGACTAACCATGTCTTATGATTTACATGTGTGGTTTAAGAAGCCAAGTACACATCCTCTACTTCATCCAAAGAGGTTTTTACTTTTATAGGAGTATCATCAAAGCCCTTCCCTTTCTCAACAATTTTGGATCTATAATGTTTCTTGTAATTCCCTCTTTTCCACATCTCCAACGCACATTTACGAATTTTCCAATAGATATGGGTCTTCCTCTAGATTTCGATCTCCTACTTAAGGAATTATTTTTATTCCTATCCTTGGAGTGTCCTCTTCTATATAAGGCATATGCATTCAGACTTTCTATGTTTTTCCATTTCACCTTTTCAAATATGAAGGATGAGACTATTTCATCAATGTTTAAAATAGTTGCATTACTACCTATGACAACAACTAAGCTATCCAACTAGTCTAGCAAATAACACAACAAAGTTATACACTTATTTTTATTTAAAATATTAATATCAATAGATAATAGTTGTCTTATTACAATATTGAAGATGTTCAAATGTTATATCATTGAGTCTTCATCCTTCATTCTCAGGGCATACAATGTCTTTTGTGAGAACAATTTGTTCAATAGGAACACAAACTAATACAAAACCCCTAACTTATTCCACAATTCCTTCATTGTAGCTTCTCCTGGAAAAAATAGTGATACTTAATTTGGGATACATAACTACATTGTGCTCTTCACCCTCTAATCGAACTTAGTCCAGTGTTTCATCGACATCCCCATCAATGTAGTATCCAAATATGTTGGCATTATGATACATGTGTTGTACTTGATGGAAACCCACTTGTAGCAGAACAACTCACTTGTATATGGTAACTAGATGAATCTACATGAGAAATATAAGATCTGACAGAATGCATGGCAGTTCAAAGGAATCATTTCAGAAGTAATATGGCAAATTACAGTGTAACAGGTCTATTCAGAAGTAACAGGACATTGGTATAGAAGAACAGGAATATGGAACTTAGGTCTACTGATTAGAATAAAGAAAGTAAAGGAAAAGGTTGATGTAAAGCAGTTTAAGAAGTATACGCAGGTCCTCTTAGTCAAAACAACATATACACACTGGTCCACAGAACAAAAAGAGCATATACGTATACATGCACTCCCACAAGAGGAAAAGAGCGTACATGTTGGAAAGCCAAGGTTTTGGTCCAAGGTATTTGGTCTGAGATATTGACCCTAGGTATTTGGTCCAAGGTATTGGTCATAAGTGGTTTTGGTCTGAGGTATTGACAAAGGATCTAAGTATATAAGGAGGAGAAGATCAAAGGGCTAGAGGTGCCAATATTCAATATCTTATGAAGTGTTAGATCAAATATGCAGGTTATGGGTTTCTTATGCTTTTCTTGATCTGAACTAAGGATGCACTTATGTGGTTGATGATGGATGATGGATCGGGATCATAAGACCTAAAATGAATTATCATTATGTGGTTTGATCATGGATAGTCTAGATCTGAATGCTGATGCATGTTTTATTCTATAAATGTTATGATCTGGGTACGAATGAAGTCTGGAATAGCTATGAAGTTTTTAAGTTAGTATTTGCATATCTGTACGCTGATTCACTTTGATAAAATCACGTATATACGTTGGTCAGTCACATCCAAGTAGCGTATACATTATGAAATATGATGTTTAAAGTTGTAGTTGGTTATGGTTGTTGATGCAAAGTTCTGGGTTCTGCCTTGTGTTCTAGTGACAGTGGTCTGAATGTTCAGATTGATTGATTGTGATTTGCTTCAGTGATGATGGGTTTTCAATGATTGATCCAAATTATAAGTAAGTATTTGCAAATATATACACTGGTTCACTTTGGTGAAGGTGCGTATACACGCTGGTTCGACTCTTCCAAGTAGCGTATGCAAAAGAAAAGATTGATGTTCAAGGATGACTAATCTATCAGATCAGTGTTGTTGTTTTACTGCTCTCTATTAATGAAGTCTTATTAGATCTGAAAGTAAAACTGAATGCATAAAGAGTTTGTGTCCCATTGATTAATTGATTGAGAAAGAAGGGTGATCCTTGTTTCTATCTGTTTAGAACTCTGTAATATGACAGTAGATCTTCAGAATGTCACTGATTGGTATAGTTTGTGGTTCAGAGGTTTTATGATTCAGTATCTTTAGAGGTATATGCAGGTTGGGCAAAAGGAAGTAGCGTATACACACAGGTTTGCTTCATTAAAGAAGCGTATACATTTTGACACATGTCTTTTGAGGTTACAGTTAGTTCTGGTTGTTGATGCAGTGTTCTGGGTTCAGATCTGTGTACTGGTTACAGTGATTTGTCTATTCCAGTTGATTGGTTGAATTTGATTAAGTTTGAATGAATGGTTGATTCAGTTGTGTCAGAGGTTCAGTGATTGTTTGATTCAGTTGTGTCATAGGTTCAGAGGTTTCCATGATTGATTGTTTAAGTTATATCAGAGATTGATGATTGGGATGGTTGTGATTGATTTTGAGCTTCAATGTTACTAATGGGTCCAATATGAAAATTTGATGAAACGAGGCCTTCATGTGTATTGTTGTGTACCATGAGCATCCAGTCTGAAAATTTATGAAACGTGGTCCTTGGAGGAAGAGAGAAGGTCGTAGCCTTTTGTAGGCTGGCGCCTACGTGCTGGTAAACATATCAGCCAATACAAGAGCTAGGGGGTTGGAGCTCCCTTCCAGTAGCAGCTGGAAAACAAGTGAAGGTTGGAGCCTTCTGTAGGCTGGCGTCTACATACTAGTAAATGGATCGGCTAGTACAAGAGCTAGGGGGTTGTAGCTCCCTTCCAGTAGAAGTTGGAGAATGAAAGAAGGTTGTAGCCTTCTGTAGGTGGGTGCCTGCGTACTGGTATGAGTCTGCACCAGTACAAGATTGTAAACAGATTTTCTTATTATTAAAAGAAGACAGAGACGACAGCAACAGGTGGTTTTCACCCACATTGGGTTTCCACCTTAAATCTTGGTGTTCATGTGTTTTGCTTATGTGTGATGGTTTATTATGTTATTACTGCACATGGTTACTGTTTAATGTTTAATAAAATACTGATGCACTGATTAAAGATCAACATATGATGAATTAACTGAATCATAAGTTCACTGGATATACGCTGGTTGCCTTAAGAACAGTTGCGTGCACACGCGAGTTACCTTCACTGAAGTAGCGTATATAAATCTATTTATGGAAATAAAAAAGTTATTGATTTGTAAATACTGGTTCACCCCCCCCCCCTCTCAATATTATTTCCAACAATTGGAGTCAGAGCAAGTCCTTTGGCAGAAGCTTGATCGCTTGAAGGAGATCCATAGTAACAATGGGAAAGAAACTAAAGAAGAAAGCACCCCAAAAGAAGAAGACATCTCAAAGGAACTGTGATAGTGGGAGAGACGATTGGCCTTTATGTAGAAGCAACTCTTCAGATTCAGAATTACCTCAGAATGAAGATGAACAAGCAAAATAATTATCAGGTATGAATTGGTTGTCCTTTGGTGATACATTTCTCTGTTCATTTGAAGATAATGAAAGTGACAACGAAACAACAGAATTTTCTCTTATGGGTGAAAGAGAAAGAAATCCAATAGAGGCAGAATTTAAAAAGCTCATAGACACAATTAGAGATCAACAAGATCTATTGGACAAAAGGGAGTGTGCCTTCAAAGAAGAAGTTACCAAACTAAAAGCTCAACTAGAGGAAGGAAACAAGGTAAGGAAGCAGTACAAGGAAAAGGAAGATCAATGTCAAAAGCTGCGGGATGAAGTGACATCACTAAGAAATGAAGTAAATGAAAAGAGTACAACAATCAAGAGACTTAAAGATAGATCCAGTTACTATGAAAGTCTTAAAGTTAAGATCCTCTCTCTAAAAGAAGATCTTGAAAAATCAAATAAGTAGAATGAAGAACTACCTCAAGCAGATGAAGAACAAGAAAATGAGATTCTCAAATTAAAGCAACAAGTGGAAGAAGGAAGAAAGGTTGAATAAATCTTCAAGAAGCAATATCTGGAAAAGGAAGAGCAATATCAGGTTGAGGTAAATATCTTAAAAGGTAAATTAGAAGAAAAGGATAAACTGTTACGATTTCAAGACAGTACTGAGATTTTGGATAATATTCTTAGTAGTCAAATGTATCCTACCATCAAAACTGGTCTTGGTTTTTCTGTTGAAGATGAATCTAGCTCACAAGATGAGGCAAGGAACTCTAATGCAAAATCTGAAATTCTCAACAAGGAGATAAAAGGTCAACCCCATCAACAACCAAGGAAAGAAAGTCTTCAAAGAAAATCATTCACTCATAACTATGGAAGTGTTAATCGATTCTTTCCGCTGATGAATAATGTTGGATGTTTTATATGTTATAATTTTGGACATGTTGCAGCAAGATGAAGAAGTAGAATGGTTCAAGCTAATAACCGTCACACAGAAATATCATCAGCTTCCAGGTACTTCAAGGGATATTGTTTTTCTTGCAATATGTTTGGTCACAAAGCCATTGATTTTTATAGAAGGAATATGAAACATATAGGATGTTATGCTTGTAACAAGTCTGGGCATATAGCAAAAGAATGCAGGAGCAAATCTTGGCCAACATACCAAAAGGAACAAACATCATCACACTCCAAGGTATGGAAGAAGAAGGAATTACAGTAAAAAAGATGTGGCATAGCTCAGTATACAGACAGAACAGACTTAGAAGGAACTAAAAGCATGAAATTTCAGTGTCCTAATTCTCATACGCAGTTATCATGAAGACAAATCACGTATATACGTGAGTTAGAAGCTGCACAGTCGCGTATATGTTGGTTTAATGAAGAAGCAGTGGGACAGACTCAGAAAAATGATCTGATATGATTCAGACAATTATCAATTATCTTTTATGTCTTGATGATAGATGACTACAGTCTGTGGATGTTATTTAGAAGTGCTTTTGATCCTCATAAGTTGTTGATAACTTGATGTATATCTGATTGATGATGATGCCTTGATATTTCTTACTGATATATGCAATGATCAGATCTGACAGTGAACAGGTGGCACAGGTTCAGGGGGAGAATATGCTAGGCTTCTAATATTGCATTGTTGGCATTATGTTTAGAAGTCTTTGGTACCGATGATTCTTATCAATGGTGATGATGCTTATGTGGCTAAAGTGTTTTGATACATCATGCTATGTTGCGGTTATAAGTTTCCTATGATGACGATACTTGTATTGCTTGGGGTTACATAGTTGTTATTCAGATCAGATTTATGGATGATTGTGGATGACTTTTTGATGATGCATACAGTACATATATGTTGCTTACATGGTGATCTTCATAAGGACAAGGAGAAGTACAAAGCTTGAGTACACAACTTCATTATTTGATGATGAGCCACTTGTTTCTTTTATGTTGTTGTCATCATGCCTTCAAAGATGCATAAAGTTCATATGGTGCAGTTATGATGCAGGATTCCTATAGCTCTTGGCTCTCACATGGTTGGGGATTGTT
Source organism: Pinus tabuliformis (assembly GCA_031772625.1). NCBI lineage: Eukaryota > Viridiplantae > Streptophyta > Pinopsida > Pinales > Pinaceae > Pinus > Pinus tabuliformis. The sequence goes on along the minus strand of CM062816.1, from coordinate 1,779,005,697 downwards.
GCTATTGATGGTATCAAGAAAGCTTGACACATGACTATGAGCTCATTATTTGCTAGATACATATTGCTATCTCTTTGATGGATATACAATATGATGGTACATGGATGATTACTTGCATATTGATAAATATTGTTGGTTAACCAAGAGAATGGTGTTATTGCAGGCATAGCCATTTGAAGACATGGATATTCGAAGACATGACTTACTTAATGATGATGACTTCTTACTTTATGATGATAGGTTTGATACTCACATATGTTGATTATCATGGTTAATGCTTATCAGATGTGGGATGTTCCCTAGTGATGATACATGGTTGATATATTGAGGGTCCTTGTGGAAAGATCATGCAGTTCTTGATGATGATGTTATGATCATAGATGATGACTATGGTGTTTTCACATACATATGATGTGAATGATATTGTGTTAATGTTTGGACATGGAAGGTTATGATAAGGCTCTTTCTTCTAATGAAATAGAGCAAGTTGATCTTGATGAGATTAAGAGGATGAGTTGATATCTATATACGACATACTTTGTCACAGGTTGATGATATTTACATTGTCATATCTTGAGAACTGATAATGGACATATACAGGTTGTTGGTCTGGATGTTGTTGACAGATGCTTATGGTGCAGATCATATATGGTGTTTGATAGTTGCTGATGACTATCATGGTCTTGTTTAGGTATTTGGTCTTTGTTAAAAATGTCATGTATATCATTTGATTTAAAGGTCATGTAAAGGCCCATGATGTAATAATATGTCTCTGTCTGTCATAGTCTGTTAATGAGTCCTTTTTGGTCATATGATGTAATTTGTACCCCCACTATGCATGGTAAGGATGATGTAATAATTGCTATATTTCAGTCATGTATAAACAATTGGTATATTCCCACTTGGTTGGGTCGATGAGTCAAATTTGGTATATCCCCGCTTGGTTGGGAGATTGATGTATGTATGAGTCATTGGTGATAGGAAGGTCAAACTCACATAGTTGAGTTATAGAGTCATGTTATTCTTTTGGAAAATATTTTTGTAGACTCTTCATGTGCTCAGGGGGAGCATGGATGGTTTAGTGCATCACAACATGTACAAAGGGGGAGTTTAATCAGAGAATTCAACATGTGCCTAGGGGGAGCATGATCAATGTTCATATTCAGCTATTCAGATATGAAAGTCTTCATTTTGGTCAACCCTTTACCATTGATATCAAAGGGGGAGAGTATCTTGGTCCACCCTTTGCCCTTGATGTCAAAGGGGGAGAGTATTTTGGTGTTGCTTGTTATCTCTAACAGTTTCTAAAGCTTGCAGTAATCAACACCAACATGGTTGCCATCAAGTCCAAAGGGGGAGATTGTTGGCATTATGATACATGTGTTGTACTTGATGGAAACCCACTTGTAGTAGAACAACTCACTTGTATATGGTAACTAGATGAATCTACGTAACTAGATGAATCTACAGGAGAAATATCATATCTGACATAATGCATGGTAGTTCAAAGTAATCATTTCAAAAGTAATATGGCAAATTACAGTGTAATAGGTCTATTCAGAAGTAACAGGACATTGGTATAGAAGAACAGGAATATGGAACTTAGGTCTACTGATCAGAATAAAAAAAGTAAATGAAAAGGTTGATTTAAAGTAGTTTAAGAAGTATACGTAGGTCCTCTTAGTCAAAACAACATATACACGCTAGTCCACAGAACAAAAAGAGTGTATATGTATACACGCACTCCCATAGGAGGAAAAGAGCGTACATGTTGGAAAACCAAGGTTTTGGTTCAAGGTATTTTGGGTCCAAGATATTGGTCATAAGTGGTTTTGGTCTGAGGTATTGACAAAGGATCTAAGTATATAAGGAGGAGAAGATCAAAGGGCTAGAGGTGCAAGTATTGAATATCTTATGAAGTGTTAGATCAAATATGTAGGTTATGGGTTTCTGATGCTTTGCTTGATCTGAACTAAGGATGCACCTATGTGGTTGATGATGGATGATGGATCAGGATCATAAGACCTAAAATGAATTATCAGTATGTGGTTTGATCATGGATAGTCTAGATCTGAATGCTGATGCATGTTTTATTCTGTAAATGTTATGATCTGGGTATGACTGAAGTCTGGAATAGCTATGAAGTTTTTAAGTTAGTATTTGCAGATTTGTACGCTGGTTTGCTTTGATAAAAGTGCGTAAATATGCTGGTCAGTCACATACAAGTAGCGTATACATTATGAAATATGATGTTTAAAGTTGTAGTTGGTTATGGTTGTTGATGCAGAGTTCTGGGTTCCACCTTGTGTTTTGGTGACAGTGGTCTGAATGTTCAGATTGATTGATTGTGATTTGCTTCAGTGATGATGGGTTTTCAATGATTGATCCAAGTTATAAGTAAGTATTTGCAGATCTATACGCTGGTTCACTTTGGTGAAGGTGTGTATACAAGCTGGTTTGGCTCTTCTAAGTAGCGTATGCAAAAGAAAAGCTTGATGTTCAAGGATGACTGATTTATCAGATCAATGATGTTGTTTTATTGCTATCTGTCAATGAAGTCTTCTTATATCTGAAAGTAAAACTTAATGCATAAAGAGTTTGTGTCTCATTGATTAATTGATTGAGAAAGAAGGGTGATCCTTGTTGCTATCTATTTAGAACTCTATAATATGACAGTAGATCTTCAGAATGTCACTAATTGGTACAGTTTGTGGTTCAGAGGTTTTATGATTCAGTATCTTTAGAGGTATACACAAGTTGGGCAAAAGGAAGTAGTGTATACATGCAGGTTTGATTCATTAAAGAAGCGTATGCATTTTGACACATGTCTTTTGAGGTTACAATTAGTTCTAGTTGCTGATGGAGTGTTCTTGGTTCAGATCTATGTACTGGTTGCAATGATCTGTCTGTTCCAGTTGATTGGTTGAATTTGATTAAGTTTGAATGAATGGTTGATTAAGTTGTGTCAGAGGTTCAATGATTATTTGATTCAGTTGTGTCAGAGGTTTAGAGGTTTCCATGATTGATTGTTTCAAATATATCAGAGATTGATGATTGGGATGGTTGTGATTGATTTTGAGCTTCAATGTTACTAATGGGTCCAGTATGAAAATTTGATGAAACGAGGCCTTCATGTGTATTGTTGTGTACCAGGAGCATCCAATCTGAAAATTTATGAAACGTGGTCCATAGAGGAAGAGAGAAGGTCATAGCCTTCTATAGGCCGGCACCTATGTACTAGTAAACATATCGGCCAGTACAAGAGCCAGGAGGTTGGAGCTCCCTTCCAGTAGCAGCTAGAAAACGAGTGAAGTTTGCAGCCTTCTATAGGCTGGCACCTACGTACTAGTAAATGGATCGGCTAGTACAAGAGCTAGGGGGTTGTAGCTCCCTTCCAGTAGAAGCTGGAGAGCGAGAGAAGGTTGTAGCCTTCTGCAGGTGGGTGCCTGCGTATTGGTATGAGTCTGCACCAGTACAAGATTGTAAATAGATTTTCTTATTATTAAAAGAAGACAGAGACGACAACAGCAGGTGGTTTTCACCCACATTGGGTTTCCACCTTAAATTTTGGTGTACATGTGTTTTTCTTATGTGTGATGGTTTATTCTGTTATTACTGCACATGGTTACTGTTTAATGTTTAATAAAGTACTGATGCACTGATTAAAGATCAACATATGATGAATTAACTGAATCATAAGTTCACTGGATATACGTTGGTTGCCTTAAGAACAGTTGTGTGCACATGCGAGTTCCCTTCACTGAAGTAGCATATATAAATCTGATTATGGAAATGAAAAAGTTATTGATTTGTAAATATCGATTCACCCACCCCCCCCAGTATTATTTCCAACAAAATATCCATTGATCTCTATCGAAGTATCTTCCATATTAAGCTTTCTATTAGATTAATTTTGAGGTATAAAATGGACTTCCTAAAGAATACAAAAAAATAATAGTAAATATTATAGAATAAGAGTTATGTGTTTTTAAAGGAAGACAAATAATTTCTTTTGTGGTATTTTTGTCTTATTTTCTTATACATTTACTCAAATTTCAAGTGTTGGAACTATTTGGATGTATAATTAAATTATGCATCCAATGGGTACCCATTGTATATACTTTTGAGTAGATCCATATAGGTTTTTTTTGTAAGCTAATACTTTGTATTATAAAAAAATCATAATTACATTGTTGTAGCAACTATAACACATGAATTACAGATAGCAACAAAATGATTTCCTAACATAATCCATGGCCCCAAAACTCAAAATTACAACTAAATCCAAATAAAAATAGAGAATACTAAAAGCTATACTATTTGGCTATCCAAAAAAATAAACTAGATATACATAACAAAAAAACTAATAGAACTGACAAACAAAACGAGTCATCCAAACTCTGAAGATGAGACAGTAGCTAGAGCTATAACACTTGATCCAGAGGTTCATCATTATCAGATTCACTATTGAAGTGTCCATCCACATGGGCAAGCCTTACATCCAATTTATCCATGGTGAACCGTTTGTTCCTCAACATTCTCTTAATTTCTTCCAAGGTGGTGAAGACATTGTGCCCCAGCAGAGTTTTCATATGCTTTTGTAAATCCACTGAGTTCAAATACTACTTTCTTCCCCTAGTCTGTCTAGGGTATGAAATCTAGGTAGACACTTCGTCCATGATTTCAGAATCAAAGTAGGATTTCGTCTCCAACTCAATCCCAATGTTCAGATTACGTATTTCTCTTCTTGCTTCTTGTGGCACTGCATATATGTGGTAGAAAATCATTGAGCGAAGAGCCTCACCCTATGATATCCCTGTGGACTACTACGTCCCCCCCCCCATGGTGACAATGCATAAGCTGCATGGGAAGCATGGTAGCAATAGAGGGGTTACACCCGTGGAAACTACTAAATCTTCCTCTACCTATAAAGAAACCAAAAATAACACGAAAAGTAGTCTCCCCTAAACTTAAAACACCATCCCACAACATCATCACCAACACTCATAACAAAAACCATGAAACAAGAAAAATTCCCAAGTAATTTCCCCCGAGACGTGGAGAACCTTGCCACATAAACCTTACGCCCCAACACCTTCAACTATAAACAAAGCCACATGGTGCCCAATGACCACAGGGTTCAAACATCTCTTGAAACCAAAAGGAAAAATGAACAAGAAAACACATATGCCCAAAACCCAAAGGCATCTGGAAGGAGTGAAACCATGCCCCCTTATGGACCACCAACATGTTAATATAGGTGGCATGGTTTTCCTTAACAACAATAATGAGCCAACTTGCATTTGTGGATAGTAGCCAATGATGGTTGTCCACGTTATTGGTTTGACAACTCCATTTTGATAGGATTTCCTGTTGTTTTAAAAATATATGTAACAATATTTAAAATAATTAAAAATTACCCTAAATCTATTTAACCAAGACCTTGATCTATCTAGTATAAAGACTAGTCAAATTTCTTAATAAGCAACAAAAAATTAAATGATTCTAGATTAAAAAGTTATATTCTTCACACTGTTTGAAAGATCCAAGTGAAGATGAATCTAATATATATGATGGCAAGTATGATTAATATGCATTGAGACCAAAAATGTTTTATGGAACTTTAAGAAGGTAAATTTTTTTCTTGAAATTCTTTAGAAGTTTGTTTCTATACTTCGAAAACTTTAAGCAAAAATGTTTCAACATCGTCATAGTGTTGCTGAATTAAAAGGTCAAGAAATTGAAAGTGCAACAATTGTTTTGAATTTTAGATTTAATCTAAGTAAAATATTACTTGAAATTAGTTTTTTTGATGCTGTAAATACATCAAGAAAACAATTTCAGCATCACCTTAGTTTTGCATAATTAAAAAGTTAAAAAGGTTGAAAGCATGACAAATATTTTCAAATTTGGATTTACTCAAAGGTTTTGAGAATTAAGCTCATGAAATTTTTGAGAATCAAGTTCATGAAAATTTGTTCTTATTTTAAGAATGTATATATCTCTAACTCCTTATGGCACCATAATTTGTAATATTATCTTTTAGTGTGCAAAATGATCTCTTCCATTATCCCTCCATGGTGTAACCAAGATAATGCCTCCTTATACCATCCCACTTGATTCAAAGGTGGTTGTGGCTAGACTTTGAAGCTATTTTAGAAAGTCTCGGGTTGTCCGTGTGGTTTAACCTAGTTTAATCTTTTATTATACATTAGATACATAGTCATAGCCATGCTCTAAATGAGGAAATGATTTGCTTCCATAAAAAGAGTAGAATAAGATGTTTCTTTTAATTTGGAAATTAAACTTTGTTTGAATTTGTTATATCTTTTTTCAAAACTTCATTGATATCCATAATAAACTTTCCAAACTCTAATAATCCTATTCAAAATGCCATAATTCTAATTGAATTTGTGTTATGAATTCCAAAATATATTTGAAATTCCTCAAAATATTGTTAGTTGTTATATAACTAGGTATTATATTATTCTTTTAAATTTAATTTTCATGATTTTCATTTTCTGAATATTAGCAATCATATTCAAATTTTAAAAATTCTTAAATATGCATAAAGATTAAAAATCCTCCTCAATTTAAGGGGCAAAATAATCATTATATTTTAATGAAAAAGTATTACCTAATAAATAAATTATAAATTGAAAATATCTTAAAATCATATTTTTTTGGATTGTTTTTCCTTTTTTCTTTTAAAATAATTTGAATTAAAAATTTCTTACAATAAATTTCTTACTATTTTAGAACTTATGAATTAATGCCCAATATTTTATATATTAATTAAATAAATTACAAATTTTAAAGTATAAAATTATTAAAATTGATAAATCAAAATTAGATAAATATTTTAAGTTAAATATAAATATATTTTTATTTTTATTTTTATAAACAAAAATATTTAACTATTTTAATTTAAAAAAAATAAATTTGAAATCTTCATCTTAATACAGTAAATATTTTAATATCATATTCTATTACTTTATTAATAAAAAAAATTAATAAAAAAATTATTTATTTATTATATTATTTTTTCAAAAACACCCCATAACAAATTCAAATATTTTTTAAAAAATAATTAAATAACAAATTATACATATTTGAGTTAAATACAACAATGTACTAATATTCATAAAATATACAACTATATGTATTAAATAAATATTATAAAAAGAAATAGCGCTATTATCTGAGGTATTGAGAAATGAGTTGACTTTAGAAATAACTTGAGGTTGACTAAAAGTCCAATAAACAATATAAAGAATTTAATTTATAAAAAAATAATTTATTTTTCTTTCAAATTTCAAATTTTATTTATCTGTATTTTAATTGGTTCTGAGAGCTTATTTCTTTTTTCGCAATGACGAATTATGCAGTTAGTTCGTTATTTCGCAATGATGAATTCTATGTTAGATCGCAATGATGAATTGTGCAGTTGGATCGTACATTTATAATTCGAGGCAATATGGTTCGACGGACGACCCCACTGGAGACACAGTATGGTTCCACATATCATTACTCACGCGAATTACAGCCAGTGAAGTGATTCGCATATCCCATCGAGAAACGGATAAATATTGTTTCACGTATGACGTTGGTACTGGTTGATTAAATTTGAAGTTAAACGAGGTAAAAAGTTAAAAAGAAATAGGCTATGTAAAAAAAATTGTTATATATATATATAAAATAAAAAATTTACATAGTTTACATTTTTAATATTTTTATGATGTGAAATTGAAATCTATATTTATGGAAAAAATAATTTTTTATTTAATTAAATATAATTTTAAATTTTAATTACTATTAATAATTAATTTTAATTTTGAAATATATAAAATATCAGTTTCTATTTTAATTTTTAATAAAAATTTATTTTTAACAAATATATTTTTAATCATATTCATTTTAAACATAGTCTAAATAATACTAATAATCAAGTTTAATTTTTTAATCATATTCATTTTAAATATAGTCCAAATGATACTAATAATCAAGTTTATTTTTTTATTTAAAAAATATACCATATTTATATGTGAAAATTTTGATATTTAGTATCCAAAGTTAATGATGTTTACTTTTTATAATATTCCCATTTGATTTCCATCTATATGTCAACATTATTCTAGATGGTTGGCATTATTTCTATTCATATGTTAACATTATCTTAGGATTTCAATTCAATTCTATTCATATGTTAATATTATCTTAGGATTTCAATAAATTCTTGTCGGATTTTAGAGAAATTAGACAGGAAAAACCCACTGAAAAAGCTTCCAAAAAATCTCACTAAAGACAACTCGTTAGATAATTGTTGGTCATAGGCACTGTGGTGGGAAAAATACAAAGGTCACATACATAAATAAAAGATGTGATTCTAATAGAATATTATTGTTTGGCTTGGATAATAGGTTTATTCGTAATTATTGATGAAAACAATGAATGATATTTTTATTTATTTATTTCAAAAAAATTAAGGAGAGATAGAGAAACTTAACTAAGATTTTATTATTTAATAGAAATAGAGGTTTACTTGAATTTAGGGTTGTTGATACAAGTTTTTTTTTTTAAATAATTATTTGTAAAAATTATATATATATATATATATATATATATATATATATATATATAACCAAACATTTTGAATAAAGGTATATTTGACTTTATTCATGCTCTAATTTTCAAGTCACAATCCTTCATGCATAAGATGGTCATTCGATATACTAGATAACAATTATCCCAAAACTCCAAAATGTCTTCGTGTGAGACTTTAAATCTATGAATTAATTGTAAATAATAATAATTATTATATCTATATCTATATATATATATATATATATATATATATATATATATATATATTAACCAAACATTTTGAATAAAGGTATATTTGACTTTATTCCTGCTCTAATTTTCAAGTCACAATCTTTCATGCATAAGATGGTCATTCGATATACTAGATAACAATTATCCCAAAACTCCAAAATGTCTTCATGTAAGACTTTAAATCTATGAATTAATTGTAAATAATAATTATTATTATATATATATATATAAACCAAACATTTTGAATAAAGGTATATTTGACTTTATTCCTGCTCTAATTTTCAAGTCACAATCTTTCATGCATAAGATGGTCATTCGATATACTAGATAACAATTATCCCAAAACTCCAAAATGTCTTCATGTAAGACTTTAAATCTATGAATTAATTGTAAATAATAATAATAATAATAATTATATATATATATATATATATATATATATATATATATATATATATATATTTGTTTTGTTGCTCAAAGTATGTTTTTTAAGATAGACATGTAATTTCCCCATAAAAATAATTATATTTTAATATGTTTTATAAAATTATAACTTAATATGTTTTATTATGATATATGTTTTATTTATTGGTATTATTTATGAAGGATTTATGTAATTTTTTTTTTAATATGAAATTAATATGTTAAAAATAAGAAGTAAAGTTTCTTTAAATATTTTAAAATAATGATTAAAAATTGTAATTCAACTATAATTCAATCATTTAATTTATATAGTCAAACTAATTCATATTCTCACTCATCCATCTTTTACTTCTTTACCTCATAAACTCATAACTTCTAAATAACGATACTCTTACTCTTACTTCTTTAATTGAGATACTTGATAACTTCAGCATTGTCATGTAGTCCCTATCTATTTTCCTATGGTCTCCATTATTAATTATTATTGTCCACGCCTTGCCTATTTGTCTCTTTCACCAGTGAAAAACAAAATCAAATTCTCTCTTGAATCCATTCTAATTTGCTAGAAATGAATTAGGCTAAATGTAAACGGCGCACTATTATATTAATTTTTCTACCAATATATCTTGGTGATATTTTATGTTTATTTTTAAATTTTTTAAATAAAAATATATTTTATTATCATTAAAATAAATTATACAATTAATCAAATTATAATAACTTTTATTGTTTGAAATTTAAGGTAAAAAATAGTACTTTGATTCAAGTTTTTTAAACAATGATTGATTCTAAGTTTTATTAATTTCTATGACTATGTGAATTAAATTATAAATAAATATGAAAAATATTTTGACGAGTGTATTCATACATTATAACTAGCATATGGTTGTTCCAACTACAAGACACTTGGCTTTACCACATTAAATACAAGTATCAAAATGTTTCAATTTAACAACATCATAGTTTTACATTGTGATTGTTCTACTTCGAAACCTTTGTGATTTTGTAAAATGATTTGGTCAAACTAATTTTAGCTATGAAACAACGAACTTAAAACAAAGATTAACTGAAGGTTAATACAATCAAACTCAATGCTTTAAGTACATAAAAGGCTTATACTATGCCCATTATTATGAGTACATCTTTCTCAATCACTCCTAATGAAAGTTTCGTTTTTTACTCTAATTTAACTATATTTAAATTAAGCTATAGTATCTACAATATAGCGCTTGTTCAAATATAGTATCTACAATATAGCCCTTGTTCAAATGTGGCAGTTAGTTTATACTTTTCAAAGTTCAATAATTAAACTAAGTTGGTTTATACCTTTCAAAGTTCAATAATTAAACTAAGCCTTGTTTATAAAAGAAATAAATATTTAAAAAAAATTACTTTATTTCTATAAAGTTATATAAATTTATATTATTTAATATGAACATAGAAATATTTTATATAGATTTATATTATTTAATATAGATATAGAAATATTTTATTTATAACTATAAAAGTAAAAGTAAAATATTTTTACCACATATTTTTCATTCTAGATTGTAATATTAACAAGCCATGAGAATGTGATTATTGATATTTTATACTGCTTTTAATTAAAACTAACCAAATATACATAACCATTTAAGTTTGTATTATAAGAGATATTTTTTTATTCAAAAGTAAATGAAATTATAAGATCATGTAAAAAAAAAAAAAATTATTTAAGGAGTTGTTTATGGAAGCTACAATTTTGCTAGGACTATGAAATTCTTGTTAGAATTACTCTATTTTTTGTTTTAATGTAATTTTAAGAGTTTTTGAATAATTTTTTTAATGGTAAAAATATATTCAGCACTATCAAAAACCCCTAAAACACTCAAAACCCCAAAGCTTGACAAGTACATAGAAATTTCCATTATTTTTTAAGCAAAATTATGACCCCATTAAACTACAACCTTATTTAATATAATAAAGAAAAATTAACAAAATTAAAATTAAATTAATGAGAAAAAATTAACAAAAAAAAATGATATAGGCAATTATCAAAAAGAAAAATAACACTCTGGCAATGCGTGCAACCAAAGCATCGTATGGCCGTCAATAAATCCCATGCTATCGGGCCATAAATGAACGGCGGGTGTATATGCCCACCGTCCGATTTTGCTAAGGCCGAAATCGAACGGTGGGCATATACACCCGCGGCAATTCCTATTTCCACCTCCATAGCAAAGTTAATGCTATGGAGGGTACCTCTGTCAGAGCCCGGCGACAGCATCGACGGCATCGACCATACCTTTCCGGCTGCCCAGCAAAAAGCCCTCTCCGACCTGCCCGCCGCCAACCTTGCAGTTCATTCATGGCATTGTATTGATGAAGTAAATCTGCCGAAGTATGGATCCGCCGCCAACCTTGCAGTTCCCAGGACATCCCTCACATCGTATTGATGGCATCAGGATTAATGCCGGAGGGGAGAGCTCACCAACCTCCTCCGGCCTTCAAAGTCCCGGCAGATTATCTGCAGTTCAATTCGGCAATTCGGAACAGAGCAGACCTGGAGCACCTGGCCACTAGTTATCGAGAGCAGCGGTCTGCAAGGTTAGTGCTGCTACATCTTCAGTAAATGGTTGATGCACTAGTTCTAGTTTTTAGCAAACGGAAGTTAAATTGTGTTCCAAAATATATACTGTAATGGAATTTATACTGTAAAACATATATTTTTGACTGCTTATTAAGTTAATCCGCCCTGTAAATCCTCTCTTGTATGTGATTTGTACGTAAGATCGGATTTCGTTTTCATTGTTATTGGAGATAATTTGATTTCATCGCCGATTTTTGTGGACACATTTTATTGCTATTTATTTGTTGAATTCAGTTATAGTTAAGTAAGTGTGAAAGTTCAGGTTGTTTCTTTTAGGGCGGGGAGGGGGCTTGGGTTTTCTCAGACGGCCGCAGGGGTGAGGCGGTTTGAAGTTCGTCGGCTTAAACCCTCTGCCTCCGTGCTACGGCCTTTTAGGCGTGCTGCATTTTTATCTTTTTCGATCGTGCAATATGCGGCGTTTAGCTGAAGCGGCCTTTTATTTTCTTGGATCTTTTAAGTTGCTTTGTTACCTTCTCCTGTTCAAGCTTTGTTTGCGCGTTTGAACGATAGTTTGTTTGGCGTATCGGCTTAAAATAGCCGATTCTGTTATTGGAAAACTTGATCAGGCCTTTTGATTCTTCACGAGAAAAACTGCCCGGTCCAGAATGGTAGATTCTTGCGTCGATGCACTGATCTAGCTTTATTCTCACGTTTTGCCTGTCTTTGAATAAATTATTTTCATGTTTCTCGCCGTTTTGCTTTGTTGATTTGTTCCTCCAATTGAAAGAATACCTGGGTGATATTCATCATCATGCAAATTTGTTATGAAAAATAAATACGAGATGCTTCCAACAGTCTCTAACTCAGTTTCGAATTCCCGCAAACTTTGTCGATGGTGTGTGTATATATAGTCTTTTAATAGCAATTGTCTTACAATTCTTGAGAATACATTTATAAACTTTGCTCAGTTGATAAAACCTACTAATAAAATTTTTCAGTCGTAAAAACAATTCGAAAGAGTTTAATATAGAAATATTCCACGTCATATTCTCACAAGCATCCTTACCTGGAACTCAATACGGAGAAATTGAAAGCTTAAATACCTAATTACCAAAGAAAAAGTGAACGCTTAAGCACCTCTTCTTTAAAAAAAAAAACTGTTTTCATTAAAAAGAATTCATAGTTGTAATAACAACTCCAAATCCAAAGTACTTTACTATAAAAAAATATCCCGGTCCTTATTCATAAACGCATTACACGTTCAGTTGAAATCCAATAGCGAGAACTTGAAGGGTTAGATACCTAATCAGTAGGGAAAGGTTTCGAGGTTTGAATACCTCAGCGGGGCTCTCATTGTAGAGAAAGGCCATGAGATGGTCAGAAACTAACGAAGCAGATGTTAGGCATCTCTGAATCTGCATTATGTCATCATACATGAGAAGGGCCATGTCCATGTGCAATATTACTAACCTTGGAGAACCTGGTCAGGACATCAAAGCATTTTTTAAACAAAGGACACATATTGATGTTGATATAATTCTTAAATCCATGATATGATCCAGAGAAACAATACCTTGACCCATTTTGTTCGCATCCCCTTTAGTAAATGGCTTAGGCTGATTTGAACGGTAGAGAGCTATAATGATCATACATACTAATAAAACTGAACCCAACGAGATGCAAACAATAGCTGGTGTTGAGACGGAAGCTGTCCATTTTCAAAATCAACTCAATACTCTTAAAAATATAATTTCACAGGAAATTTAATCACAAAACAGAACTGAACCCAACCAGATGCAAACAATAGCTGGTGTTGAGACGGAAGCTGTCCATTTTCAAAATCAACTCAATACTCTTAAAAATATAATTTCACAGGAAATTTAATCACAAAACAGAACTAATCCATGGAATCTAAAATTTATTTCTGTTTTCACCTTTAGATTGTCTGGAGTATATCCCACAAAGTGATCCAATCCAATTGCCACAAAGATCTAAACATGTTATTATTAAGGAATTTACTATTATAATTATTAATTATTAATTTTATATTTATTTATTTATTTAATAAATTAACAAATATATTTTTATTATTGATATATTTATTTAAAAATTAAATAATTTACTATTTTATTTATATATCTATATATTTAGTTATCTCCACCTAATATAACTAAACTTATATGTTTATATATGATTTTATATTTATTTACCTCACTAATAATACCATTTATATAAATTAAGTAAATAATTTACCTTTGCTATTATATGTATTAATTTATATTTTTATATTTATTTTTATTTATTTAATAAATAAATAAAAATTATTATTAATTTTATTTATTTAAATAAATAAATATAAATTATTATTACTTTATTTATATATTTATTTGGTTATCTCACACCTAATTTTAACTAAATTTATATATATTTATTAATTTTTGATTTATTTATAATTTTATCATTCATATATTTATGTATTTATTTTTATATTTATTTTTATTTAATAAATAAATAAATATAAATTATTATTAATTTTATTTATTTAAATAAATAAATATAAATTATTATTACTTTATTTATATATTTATATATTAATTTGGTTATCTCACACCTAATTTTAACTAAATTTATATATATTTATTTATTTTTGATTTATTTATAATTTTATCATTCATATATTTATGTATTTATTTTTATATTTATTTTTATTTTTATTTAATAAATAAATAAATATAAATTATTATTAATTTTATTTATTTAAATAAATAAATATAAATTATTATTTATATTGTTATATATTTTTAATAAATAAATAATTTATTATTACTTTATTTATATATTTATATATTAATTTGGTTATCTCACACCTAATTTTAACTAAATTTATATATACTTATTTATTTTTTATTTATTTATAATTTTATCATTGATATATTTATGTATTTCTTACCTTATATAACTAATTTTGACAGTTGGATACAAAAACAAGCCTTTATGAACGCCCTAGTTTACTATTCTTACTCTAAAATGAGATTAAGTGTGCCTAATGACAACTATTTCATGGACCTAGCTGGTTTATAAAAGAACATCACAAATCAAGAGATAACAGATGAGTGCAGAAAGAATTCAAATATACACAAAAACAGAGCAAGTTTAGCATCTTTCATGAATTTTCAATAAAAATACATAGTAAATTAATTGGGTATATTTTAGGTGGTCATGAGGAATGATTGTTATCTTTCATAATTAGATTCAATTCTCATAAGTGACATGATAAACTAATATTGAATATATTATTAAAATGCTTTCAAACCTTATTTTAAAATAGATTTAGCCCCTCAAAAGTATTTTACCTTTACCTAAGAACAAAACACACCCAAAAAAAAAAGCATTTCTATCTGCTTAGCATTATACTCAGAATTAATAACTCGATAGACTCATAAATAAGTCTAGACCCAAATAGACTATACAATAAGGACCTCGTTGCATTAAAAGAATACATCAGTGCGATCCGATAGCATTAAAATTTTCAAGTTCTTTGAGGTTAGTTTACGGGTTAGTGTAAACTAAGAAAAGGTACAAATTCATTAAGAAAAAAAAAAAAAATTCGATGCATTTTAGTTTTAGATAAATAAAAATGGTGAAAGTTAAAAATAGTTTGATTTATTTGTATTACATAAACAGTAATGTGCTCAGAATTTAAGTGCCAACAGACCAACCACCGTATATTTAGCTTATATCTATTCACTTTGTTAACTGGAAAAATATATATTTATGTGTTGACATTATTTAACTCTTTTCATTATTTATGTGTTGAGTTTTTATCATCTACATAAAAAGTTGAGTTGCAACAAATAGATATGTTTTTTGTCCAGTAACGTATTATGTATAGCTTTTTGATATATTATGGCTTTTTAAATATATCAAGGATTTAAGAACATTTTATTCTATTCCAGTTTTCAAAATTTTAGTGTTTATTCTATTATTATGTTGTTCTTTTTAGATTATGGTATATGGAGAGCATTAGTGTCTTTACTCTCCTCGTTATGTTTGCAGGGAAAAAATATGTCCTGTAAAAAAATGGCATCCTATTTTGCCTTTGTTGAAGAATCCATAGAGCCCTCCCCCATGGAGTGTGCGGGTTACGAGCAGTATGTGCATCTCCCCAAGCTCAGTGCCATGTGGAAATTCAAGGAATGGCCTGGTTGGTCTAGAGAGGGGTTGGTAAAGGCTGCCTTACAGTCATTGGAGATTACTTTTCAGTTTGTTTCGTCTGTCCTCTGTGACACAAGGACTTACATTGACAAAGAGGAATGGAAGAGAAGGCTTGAATCCTTAATTAGTTCCGAGATTGAGTTGATTTCAATGATTTGTGAAAATGACAAGCAGGTTCCCACTCTTCAGTTGTCAGTAAGTAGTGGTGTTCTCTCATGGAAAGTTTTCCATGAGGTATGGCAGAGACCTGGTGCTTTACCTGTGGTTAGCAGAACAAGTGAAGAGAGCTTACTTCCTCGTTTGGGTACATGGAAAAGCGCTGAAGCTATGGTTTCTAGAATATGGCTTGCCATTGAAGGCCATATGCAGAGGACTCCCTTCACTTTAGGTCTGGGGGAACCAAATATGTCAGGTAAGCCTCTTCTTGAATATGATAGAATCTGCAAGCCAAGATATTTGCACTCTTTAAAACAACATAAACAGTTCCATAATCTAGAAGATGCCAAACTTTGCAATGTCCTCCAGATCTTTGAGGCGTGGGTATTTGTAGGCCAAGAATTGTTGCAGAGAGTATATGAAAGAATAGACTCTGGGGATTTCGTAGGAGCATCCACAGACTGTTGGATGGTTGAAAGGATGTGGAACATGCTCACAGAAATTGTGCATTTGCTTCTAGTGATGGACCCAGATGATTTCCTTTGCCTTAAACACCAGTTGGCAATTAGCAGCACTAGTACGCTTGCAGGTGCATATTGCCTTCGGTCTGCCCCCCTTAGAGACCTTACAAATGCATGCAAGGAACTAAGGCATCTGGTGCCAAAAGTCATCGGTGTTGAGGCTGATCCAAAGGGTGGACCAAGGCTCCAGGAGGCACTTATGCATTTGTTTCATTCACATGGACTGCGCTCACATAACACTTCAGGTGCTTACAATGTTGCAACAATACATGTTCTGTTGGCCTTCCAGGCAATAGAAGCCGCGGTGAAAAGGTTTTTCTTCTCGTATCAGCAGCTGGTAGTAACAACCATGGGTAGCACTGAAATGAAGGGTCCATCATATCTAGGTGCTTGTGATGCCCTACGTCATATATATTTTGAACCACCTTATTTCCCCAGTGTGGATGGTGCAAAGACATTTTTGGGTTACTATTGGCACTAAAAGTTACAACTATGGTGGATGGTACACTGGAAGATCTACAGACAAATCAAGTGAAATGTACAAGAGAAAGAATAGTGCCTTCAGTTTTTCAATGTATTACCCCAAATACATACATACACTTTTTACATTGACAGTTTTGAGTACTATACATAGAATTATATTGGATATAGGATTAGACTCATTTTTGTTCATCCCCATCAGTAGGACCAATCAATAGAACAGTGGTAGAAATTTGGGATATTTTTTTTTTCCCTCTCCAACGTGGATAGGATACTAAGGATTCATAGTGTGCAATTCCTCCTTCGTTAAATAGTGTAAAAGATTGTCCAAAATTAAAAAGGTAATTATTATCCGTATTAAATTTTACGAGTTGTTCCTTTTTTTAATTTTTTAATTCTTTACCTAAATTTTATGATGAGTTTAATGATATTTATATAATTCATTATAAATTTTAACATGAAATGTAGTTTAATGCTGTTATTTTTATACATTTTTTTAAGATTTTTTTATTCAGTGTGTGAAACTGAGATAATTATAATTATAATTTGTTAAGTTTATTTAATGGAATGCATCATAATTTTTTTGATGCAATATTTTTTTTTTTATCAGTTTTTTTGTTTTTTAAGATTTTTTAATTCACTGTGTGAAATTGAGATAATTATAATTTTAGATTGTTGAATTTATTTAATGGAATGTATCATAAAAAATTTAATGTATTAAATCTATATCATATTCAAACTACATTCCTACCATAAATATCCACTCATTTCCAAAGTTTTGAGAAAAAATATTAGATAATGCAGTTCAGATTGACTAATAACATATAATTAGTATAGTTTTTTATCTCTACACTTATTTTACAAAGTACTCTGATACTTCTTCATACTCTACTTTAATTTTCTTGCACATGGCCTTGTGTTATTGCTTAAGATGTCATTTAATTTAACTGAATTTATGGTAAAGGTATAAATTTTGCCTTTAGTTTTAATTTTGAGTGATTTTGATTTGATTGTCTTAGATTTGTTAAATTTGATTTTTGATAAATAGTTTTACATGCTTGATTAATATAGGAAAAATACAAAAACTCTTTTGGAAACAAAGTTTGCTTTGGTAGCATTTGTAGTCTTTTGAAGAAAAAGGAAATTTTGTGAATAATTAGTGGTCATGAGTTGCATGTTTTGAAAAGATAAAGAAAATTGTTTCTTTGATTGTCTTTGTTAAGAAAGTTGTTTTCTATAAAATTTGCATTCTTCCAACTCTCTTAGCTAGGAGATTCATTGAAAAAGAAAAGTAGTGTAAATCATCTTAGGTGCATATTTGTAGTGGTTGAGAGTCGAGTCTACACACCACCAGTTTCATCTCCACTACCTTTTGTCTTAAGAAAGCCATAAAATTAACGCTTAAAGTAAAATCAACTTAGTAACTTTTTATTTACTAGGGCTCTGAAACACCAATATAGATCAGGCTAGTGTCTTGGAGTAGGAGAGTAATAAACTCTCCAAGACAACAAAACCAAACAAGTAGCTTATCTTGTGATAGATTAAATCCAGCTGTTTCATTTATACTCTGGGAAAGCTCCTCTTAAAGGAGAAGCACGAGCTCGTGTCCGAACCAGTGAGGGGATCAATCCTCCCTCGTTGGGAACGACGCCAGACACGCACGTATTACAAACGGTAAACCTCGGATTAACCATTGTCGAGGAGCCAGGGGTCACTTGTCGGTAAACCTTGGATTATTGTCAAGGAGCTGGCAAGGGGATTGAGCTTGATACTCTGCCCTTGCGTGCTGTCGGAGTGTAGACTGTTCCCCCAGGTATACTTGTTGCTGTTGGTAACCTTAGTGACCATAATCTTTAGGATTCTACCGAGGTGACGGTGGAGGGAAGATCCCACTGTACCTGGAGCAGACGTCGGCTAGACTCACTTGGATTTTCCGGGGGGTTCACTTCACTTGAGACGGTTAAAGTGGAGGAACTTGTGCCGGTCTATTCATTAAGCAGGTTTCCGGGGTAACTGTTCCACCCGCCACTTCTGTACTGAATCCGGCGATGTTGGGTTTCATCTCCAACTAGCGCTTTCGGTCCGGAAGGCTACTGTTTGTGCTTGGTTTGATGCCCTAGATTCTTTAGGCGTGTGCTTCAAATTTGTTTGGTTCTTTAGAGACTTTAGGCAGTTTGCTTTGAGATTTTACTTTGTTTGCGTGTGCAGTAGTTCAAAGTCTTTAACTGTGGCGGAATTACCGAGACAGTCCCGTAGACTTCGGGGCCAGTCTCCTGAGATTGTTTCCGTGGCCGAATTGTTGAGGACATCCCGTAGAATTCGGGGTGAGGACACAAATTGCGTCTGGGGGGCAACCTCAAGGACAGTATATACCTGTGGTACAATACATTC
The DNA here is from genome assembly GCA_031772625.1 of Pinus tabuliformis. Taxonomy (NCBI): domain Eukaryota; kingdom Viridiplantae; phylum Streptophyta; class Pinopsida; order Pinales; family Pinaceae; genus Pinus; species Pinus tabuliformis. Next base: position 1,778,986,107 of record CM062816.1, on the reverse strand, counting down.
CTCAAGGTCAACCCCAGCCTCAATATGTACCCCAAGGTCAACCCCAGTATCAGAGCCTTGTTTTGTTCATTTGTTATTAACCTTGGAATTCCCTAGCATTGGTAATCTTCAAGCTTATTACTCTTGATATTGGGGGTTTGTTGGGGACAGGTTTTATGTCTCTCCCTTTCATCCCTATTTGAAGGGACCCATTAACGCACCATCTTATGTGTCAATGTTAGGCAGTTCCCTTTGACCAATTCCAGCGCAGCGACTCATCACAAGTCGCCCCTCGACAATAACATGGTGGCCCCACCTCCAGAAAGAATTCATATGTCATGCATGGGTTAGTCTAAATTTGTCAGAGATATTTAAGCTTATTAATGACCCAATTTCTTATGATCTTAGTTATCGTACAATGTCATCTAAGATCCCCTGAATATTACTTAATCCCAAAGTGGTTTACGTGAAAAGTATAAAATATTTACTAAAAAATGAGACTTCCATGCTTAGTACGCTATGCATTGATCAAGACCATATTATTTACTCAAGCTAAATTATTTTCAATGCAATTTGTATAGGTATTTTAAGAATGAATAAGTGGGGGAGGATTAACGAGTTGGAAGTTGAAGACCCGGAAGATATGATACAATTTTCAGCAGAAGACTTAACATGGACAGAGATTGAGGGGGACCAAGTTGCAGTTATTCCATATTGTCGACTTGATGATTTCATAAGTGGAGAGGAATCAAATGAAAGTGCACCCACCCAATTTCTTCTTAAGAATCACCGAAGTAAAAAAATAGAGGATATCAAAGTCACCAATTACTCAACATTCTTGGAGTACAGTGTGTGAGTCTCTATATGCTTTTTCAAGATATGTGTAATTTTTTCAATATGCATAAATATTATATCTAATTTGCAGTAATTTTTTTACGTACAGTTATTGGTGTTCATATGGTCCACAGTCGACAAGGAGAATTAGGAGTGCATCATCAGATCCAAAGACAACCCGCAATCGACATGAAAGTATTAAAGTTGGTTGCCAATGTCACTTCTTTGTGCGACGACTTGTGATGAGACCAGATGATGCTGTAATAATATATACTGCATGTAGACATATTGATGAATCCAATGTTATTTGTCATGGGACAGATGCAATCGGAAGGTCCATGAGATTCAATTATGCACCACATTTAAGTTGGCATATGCGATCTACAGTCCAACATTTCGTTAAAAGAGGTTTTAATGCTACAATGATATGGGACAAGTTCATCTCTGATGTAAAGGATGGATCTGGTGAGTTATACACAGGGATACTTCGAGATACCTACATGACAAAAAAAGATATAAGTAACATTTACAATGATATCATAAGGCTAGAGTATGTTAAAGATCAAAGTGATCCAAAGAGTGTGGAGTGCTGGTACAAGGAAAACCCAGAGAGTTTTTTCTTCTACCAAAAACAAGATCTTGTTGAAAATATCCCTTTTATCATAGGCATACAAACAAAGTGGATGTGTTCAATGATGCTGAAATACTCTCACAATAATATTATCTCAATGGATTCAACCTTTAGTACAAATAAGTACGGGGTGAGTACATATTTATCCTAAATCCGATTCATTTATTTAACCTCATATTAATGCATGTATCTTATATAAATGTAATTATGCATATTTTTTGTAATGCAGTATCAACTTTACACCTTAATGGTTTTCGACGAACATCACAATGGGGTTCCAATAGCTTGGGTGATATCATCACGCAACACTATAGCTGATCTTTCTAAATGGATGTCGGCCTTACTTGCAATTGGATACAAAGAGCGACCAGATTGGCATGTTCTTGCCTTCATCACGGATGATGCTACTGCTGAAATTGAAGCATTGAGGTGATGTGTTTATTATTTTTACAAGAGGCATAAAAAATATTGTTAATGTATAATCTCACTAAAAATTATGTTATTGCAGGTCTACGATCAAGTGCAAAGTATTATTATGTGTGTGGCATGTTCGTCGTGCATGGTTGAAAAATGTTGGAAACAAGGTCAAAGGGAGGGAAAACCAAATACGCATTTTTCGTGGATTAGGTGAAATCATGCACATGTGTAAAGATGATGAATCTGTGCGAAAGAAAGTTGAAAGCTTATTTGAAGAATTCAGTGAACAATTTTTTTTTTTGGAATATTTTAGAAATACTTGGCTGTCCAACAACAAAATATGTAAGCTTCTTATTGGTGGTTATAATGACTCTATTTTTCATGTCATATGTATACTTATTAATATATAACTAATAAATTTCTTTCTACAGATATGTGGGCAAAAGCATACAGAAATTTTCCACATTCAAATCAAGATACGAACAACGCCATTGAATCTTACCATCGATATATCAAGGAAAGGTACCTATGTGAGAAGAACAATGCATGCCACAGAAGGGTTGATTGGTTAATCTATGTTTTGTTGACAAAGGTTGTATTATTTTACAATCATATGCACCGTTTAAAAGAAGCTGGTTTTGTACGACCCAGAAAAATACAGGAACAACTGAATTCATCCAAGTGTAGAGCTAAGAAAATCCCAAATGAAGATTGTGTGCCTGATGAAAAGAGTAATGACTACTGGGTTCGTAGCCAAAATAAGGATACTCGTGACATTTGGTACAATGTCATATATAAGGGTTCTAATCTACACTTCTGCAATTGCAATTGGGCCCTAAATGGAAATATCTGTAAACATGTATTGAAAGTTGAGATGTTAGTGAGTAACACTATTTTGGGTGAAAATGTAGCACCTGGTGTCACTGATCCCACGACAGAAAGGCCTAGAATTTTATTTGATTTGAATGAAACACCTATATTGGTCCCAGAAATCCAAACAGAGCTTTTTCCATGCTTTGATTCTCCTCCCAATCTGAATTATCATAATGAAACAAGCATTGATAATTTAGAGAATTTCTCATACAATGTTGAATCGACCAATGTACGACAAGATAGTGCATTCTCTGAACATGATGAGATGGAACGTGTTAACTCATCAACTCTTGAGAAATTGAGATCCATAATACCTACAAATTTGGAACAGGCATATGCATTGAACAACTTGGTAGACAAAGCATGTCAAGAATACAAAAAAATGTTTTTCAATACTATAACTCCATCCAAGATCACTACCAAGAGAAAACATAGTTTCTTGAGTCCAGTAAATAAAAAGAGGCGATGTGGTCGCAAGTCAAAGTCAGGGACAGATATACTACAATTTGAAAGGGTTGGACGAGTTCATGCAAGGAAAAAAAGAATGGATGAACAATTGGAGTCATCTTCTCAAAAACAAGGAAATATGGACCACGCGCCTGAGATAATTCAAGATTCTATTATACCCAATATTGGTATGGAAATGTCATGCTATGCATTGTTTTACGTTAAATGCGATATATTATCATGTTCAACACATTTGCATGACTATACGAACTATTTTTATTGTTACAGCTGAGGGACCCACATCTCACGCCATTCCAAGTTGTCGAATTCGTTTATTCGATGAACATGCTACCGAAAAAAGATCTAGCATTGGGGACACTGCTTCAGCGATTAACACCCCAATATCCTCCCCAAGGGTGCCCCCCCTATTGTTGAACCAATTAAGATGTATCATCGCCCACACCCACCACCTCTTTCCTCCACAAATTCTTCCATGCCTATAACCACCTCTGTAATACCTTCCCAATGCTCACCCCTACCCTTCAATCATCCACCATTCTCATTTTTTCAATCGTCCACCCTTAACATTCCAATTCCCCCCCTAGGTCAATCCCCCGGCCTACAGTGCTTCCCAGTATTGTACAACCGGTGGGGGTGTATCGTCGCCCGCACCCACTACCTTTTCCATATTTCACATCCACCATGCCTTTATCCAGCGCCCCTGAACCATGCCTATATCTGTCACCAAGTGCTCCGCCATCTACCCAGGAAGGGTTGTCTTCTCCATTGCCTCAAATCCTCACGGTGAGAATGAGTATTTGATCAAAATATCATCATGAATTAATGAAATTGATTATATGCCTTTCAATTTTTACAACTAATTGATTATTGTAATTTTTTGCAGAGACATCAATTTGGAAATCCACCTGGGAGTGCCTCATGGGACGAGGGTGACTTATAGACCCATACGGTAGATCGATCATGATGTTGTTTTTCCATTATGTCATTGCTGGGCATGAGATTCCATTATTTATGTTGGAAATGAAGTTCTATTTTGTAAAAAAGAAACATGTATAGTTGGACCTATTTTGAATAAAAAATACATAAATTTATATTTGTGTTTATGACAACATCTCCATTGAATTTTAAATCCTTATGTGGATGCGATGTTATATTCTATCAATGTTACATTACTTTTTGATGAATAGTTGTAACGGATTTTGTTTTTATTAGTTACAAATTATCAAGTTTATAAGTTAAGTGCTTCAACTAACCTTGTAATATCAATTAAACCATCCTTCAAAATAATTATTTGAGCTTTTCAATGGTTGGAAAATATGTATTATAGACTTCCCCATTATTCCAAATGAATCCCTCTTTTGATTTTCTAACTAATGTTTAATTAGATAACGTTTTAGAATTAAAATAATAAAGTATTATAGTGAATTACAAATGTATTGAAATCAAATATCAATTAAACCAACCATTAAACAATTGAAAACAATTAATTAAACCAACCATTGAAAACAATACAATTAATAAAACAAATACAATAGTTTGATCTTTTCGATGGTTCGAAAACTTATGTTATATTGAAACATCCACAAATGACTCCAATTTTAATAATTGTATTTTGGGATGGACCTTCATTGATTTTTGGAGAAAGTTTATTTAATAAGGAAATAAAAATATTCAATATTCTTTTTCAAACTTTTGATTATGAGTTGATTATTCTCTTATTTATTTGAAATTTTGAAAATAAGATTTGTTTTTTTCTTTATATATAACATTATAAGTTAAAATGAGAAATCTAAAACATTTCTCATTCAAATACTAACAAAAAAAAAAACGAATATTTGACTTTAACAGTAAAGACATATTTGACTTTAAGAGTAAAGAGATTAAAATACCCATTTGACTTTAACAGTAAAGACATATTTGACTTTAAGAGTAAAGAGATTAAAATACCCGGTTCTCGGAGCTAAATATGATCATAACTATAATGTATCTAGAAAAGTTTTATAATTCCATTTATAAAAATATAATTGAATAATAAGTATCACTTAGTATTTCATTCATCTTTTTGGAATTACTAAAAAGCTTTTTAATAATAAGTATTATTATTAATATTACATAAGTCTTTTTTGGTCCTGAAGATGATGGGAGGTAAAGAGAACTATTTAATATTAATAATGAATCTTATTAATAAAAAGTTTTAAAAATTTCGGAAAATATTAATGAAATGTTGAATGACATGTAATTATTTCATTTCACTGTATCATAGTTATATCATATTTATTTAAAAAAAATGTAACTTCTAATGTATTTATTGCTTAAATTAAATATTCATTTTTATGATTATTTCAATAATTTTTAGAAATAAAATTTAAAAACTTTTTCTCAATATATTAAAATTATATCATATTTATTTAATGAAAAATGCAATTTCTAATGTCTTCATTGCTTGAGTCAAATATTCAATTTTGTGAATATTCCAATAAGAAATGTTATGGATATTGCATTTTCCCATATAAAGTTGTGTAACCTTTGAAAAATGAAAATTTAATTATAACTAGCAATTGCACTAGATGTTGCAAAGGAAACTTAGTTAGGCATAAATTCGAAGAATCGTGATATATAAAAGATCAATATATAAAAAAAATAAATAAATAAAAAATCAATGCAAACAAAATTTTGAAAAATAAAACATATAATTACCATTTTATCATTAGAAATATCTTCTACATTCTACATCTCCATTCCAAATTACCATTTGTAGATGAGTGGACCATCTCTGTGGGAAATATCAAGAGAGCACAATTTCCAGATGGGTGGACCATTCGAGATCTATTTTTGGGAAATATTAAGAGAGCACAATTTATAGATTCATGGAGACAAGATTGATGAATTGATTCAAACACTTCATACATATGGATAGATCCTTAGATAAGACCTCAATCTAAATGAGACCACCTATCCATCTACAAATAATGGGTAACATGTCTTTTCATTATTGATTTGTTAACAAACCCTGGATACCATGTATAATGTGTCATTTCATTATTGATTTGCTAACAAACCCATGCTTTGTTTGCCTATTTCAACTTCAAGGCCCAAACTGTGACAGCATGAGATAAGGAAATCATCTCGTCCTAGGATGGGGAAAATGGGGACAAATCTAGACAGTGTAATTGTACACCATCTTGAAATGCTTACAAAAAAAATGTGTATAACATGTAAATTCAACATTACAATCCTATAGTTTGCTATTTAATTTTAATTAAAAGGAAAAAATGAAAAAACGTATTGCATTTTGTGTGATGTGATTACACTTGCACTTAGTTAATCACAACTGCATATAGCATTCTAATCATGATAGAACAAAATCAAGATATAAATCACAATCTTCCTGAAAGCGAGACTTTATTACAAGTAGAGGGGCACATTGAACTACAAAATATTTGGTTTAGATATCCATCTCGAAAACAAATTGTCTTTCAATATTTTTACCTTTCTATTCATGCTGGCAAGACAGTGTAATTGTACACCATCTTGAAATGCTTACAAAAAAAATGTGTATAACATGTAAATTCAACATTACAATCCTATAGTTTGCTATTTAATTTTAATTAAAAGGAAAAAATGAAAAAACGTATTGCATTTTGTGTGATGTGATTACACTTGCACTTAGTTAATCACAACTGCATATAGCATTCTAATCATGATAGAACAAAATCAAGATATAAATCACAATCTTCCTGAAAGCGAGACTTTATTACAAGTAGAGGGGCACATTGAACTACAGGATATTTGGTTTAGATATCCATCTCGAAAACAAATTGTCTTTCAATATTTTTACCTTTCTATTCATGCTGGCAAGACAATAACACCTGTTGGTCATAACGGATTTGGAAAAAGCACAATTATTTCCATATTTAAACGCTTCTATGATCCCTATGCAGGTCATTTTCAACCCTCTCCTATCAATGAAAACATCTCTCAATAGCCACTCTCTTTTCCAAAATAGACAAATACTAGACATCATTCAACAGATAGAAGTGAAATATGAGAAAAATTCCAGTAGTTGATACTTCCATACCTTGGAAAGAAAATACAACATGCTTAAATTTGATACATAATTATAATTACATTTATATTAAAACCAGTTCTAGAATAAGAAAGTTCAGACTTTGGAAAAAACTGCCATGAGGAGTCACCAAGGAGATGAGGTTCACAAAGATATAAAAAAAAAATACTTTGTACACGTATCCAATTTTACATATCAACTAATTAGAATAGTTTGGAATAGTTTGAAGGTGTTGATGATGTTGTAACGTTATTAGAAATATCAACAAAATATATAGCAGACAACAAATTAAAGAGACTATAATCTATGTAATCCTAGTGCTCAAAAGGATTTTCAAAGAGTTGAATCCATTTATACATTCTAAAATTCAATTTAAACCATGAAAAATTATATGTATGATGATGACGATGACCACTGAAATCTATCGAATCTTCAGAAAAGAAGGTTGGTAGTGTGTCAAACGTTTTGGAAATAGGCCAAATTCGAGTTTCACTTCGAAACTCATAGGATTATGGAAGGTATGCGCATGTGTTCAATGATCTTGTTGAAAATATCCCTTTTATCATAGGCATACAAACAAAGTGGATGTGTTCAATGATGCTGAAATACTCTCACAATAATATTATCCCAATGGATTCAACCTTGCGTACAAATAAGTACGGGGTGAGTACATATTTATCCGTTATATGCGCACATCTTCCGTATATGCGCACATCTTCCGTATATGCCCAGTTTCCGTATATGCGCACATCTTCCGTATATGCCCAGTTTCCGTATATGCCCACATCTTCCGTATATGCGCACATCTTCCGTATATGCCCACATCTTCCGTATATGCCCAGTTTCCGTATATGCCCACATCTTCCGTATATGCCCAGTTTCCGTATATGCCCACATCTTCCGTATATGCGCACATCTTCCGTATATGCCCAGTTTCCGTATATGCCTACATCTTCCGTATATGCCCAGTTTCCGTATATGCCCACATCTTCCGTATATGCCCAGTTTCCGTATATGCCCACATCTTCCGTATATGCGCACATCTTCCGTATATGCCCAGTTTGGGCATATGCGCACATCTTCCGTATATGCCCAGTTTCCGTATATGCACACATCTTCCGTATATGCCCAGTTTCCGTATATGCCCACATCTTCCGTATATGCCCAGTTTCCGTATATGCCCACATCTTCCATATATGCGCACATCTTCCGTATATGCGCACATCTTCCGTATATGCCCAGTTTCCGTATATGCCTACATCTTCCGTATATGCGCACATCTTCCCTATATGCCCAGTTTCCGTATATGCACACATCTTCCGTATATGCCCAGTTTCCGTATATGCCCACATCTTCCGTATATGCGCACATCTTCCGTATATGCCCAGTTTCCGTATATGCGCACATCTTCCGTATATGCGCACATCTTCCGTATATGCCCAGTTTCCGTATATGCGCACATCTTCCGTATATGCCCAGTTTCCCTATATGCCTACATCTTCCGTATATGCGCACATCTTCCGTATATGCACAGTTTCTGTATATGCCTACATCTTCCGTATATGCCCAGTTTCCGTATATGCCTACATCTTCCGTATATGCGCACATCTTCCGTATATGCCCAGTTTCCGTATATGCCCACATCTTCCGTATATGCGCACATCTTCCGTATATGCCCAGTTTCCGTATATGCCTACATCTTCCGTATATGCCCAGTTTCCGTATATGCCCACATCTTCCGTATATGCCCAGTTTCCGTATATGCCCACATCTTCCGTATATGCGCACATCTTCCGTATATGCCCAGTTTCCGTATATGCCCACATCTTCCGTATATGCCCAGTTTCCGTATATGCCCACATCTTCCGTATATGCGCACATCTTCCGTATATGCCCAATTTGGGCATATGCGCACATCTTCCGTATATGCGCACATCTTATGTATATGCCCAGTTTCCGTATATGCGCACATCTTCCGTATATGCGCATATCTTCCGTATATGCCCAGTTTCCGTATATGCCCACATCTTCCGTATATGCGCACATCTTCCGTATATGCCCAGTTTCCGTATATGCCTACATCTTCCGTATATGCGCACATCTTCCCTATATGCCCAGTTTCCGTATATGCACACATCTTCCGTATATGCCTAGTTTCCGTATATGCCCACATCTTCCATATATGCGCACATCTTCCGTATATGCCCAGTTTCCGTATATGCGCACATCTTCCGTATATGCGCACATCTTCCGTATATGCCCAGTTTCCGTATATGCGCACATCTTCCGTATATGCCCAGTTTCCCTATATGCCTACATCTTCCGTATATGCGCACATCTTCCGTATATGCACAGTTTCTGTATATGCCTACATCTTCCGTATATGCCCAGTTTCCGTATATGCCTACATCTTCCGTATATGCGCACATCTTCCGTATATGCCCAGTTTCCGTATATGCCCACATCTTCCGTATATGCGCACATCTTCCGTATATGCCCAGTTTCCGTATATGCCCACATCTTCCGTATATGCGCACATCTTCCGTATATGTCCAGTTTCCGTATATGCCTACATCTTCCGTATATGCCCAGTTTCCGTATATGCCCACATCTTCCGTATATGCCCAGTTTCTGTATATGCCCACATCTTCCGTATATGCGCACATCTTCCGTATATGCCCAGTTTGGGCATATGCGCACATCTTCCGTATATGCGCACATTTTATGTATATGCCCAGTTTCCGTATATGCGCACATCTTCCGTATATGCGCACATCTTCCGTATATGCCCAGTTTCCGTATATGCGCACATCTTCCATATATGCGCACATCTTCCGTATATGCCCAGTTTCCGTATATGCCTACATCTTCCGTATATGCGCACATCTTCCATATATGCCCACATCTTCCGTATATGCCCACATCTTCCGTATATGCCCAGTTTCCGTATATGCCTACATCTTCCATATATGCCCAGTTTCCGTATATGCCCACATCTTCCGTATATGCCCAGTTTCCGTATATGCCCACATCTTCCGTATATGCCTACATCTTCCGTATATGCCCAGTTTCCGTATATGCCTACATCTTCCGTATATGCCCAATTTCCGTATATGCCCACATCTTCCGTATATGCCCAGTTTCCGTATATGCCCACATCTTCCGTATATGCGCACATCTTCCGTATATGCCCAGTTTGGGCATATGCGCACATCTTCCGTATATGCCCAGTTTCCGTATATGCACACATCTTCTGTATATGCCCAGTTTCCGTATATGCCCACATCTTCCGTATATGCCAAGTTTCCGTATATGCCCACATCTTCCGTATATGCGCACATCTTCCGTATATGCCCAGTTTCCGTATATGCCTACATCTTCCGTATATGTGCACATCTTCCCTATATGCCCAGTTTCCGTATATGCACACATCTTCCGTATATGCCCAGTTTCCGTATATGCCCACATCTTCCGTATATGCGCACATCTTCCGTATATGCGCACATCTTCCGTATATGCCCAGTTTCCTTATATGCGCACATCTTCCGTATATGCCCAGTTTCCCTATATGCCTACATCTTCCGTATATGCGCACATCTTCCGTATATGCACAGTTTCTGTATATGCCTACATCTTCCGTATATGCGCACATCTTCCCTATATGCCTACATCTTCCGTATATGCGCACATCTTCCGTATATGCCCAGTTTCCGTATATGCCCACATCTTCCGTATATGCGCACATCTTCCATATATGCCCAGTTTCCGTATATGCCTACATCTTCCGTATATGCGCACATCTTCCCTATATGCCCAGTTTCCGTATATGCACACATCTTCCGTATATGCCCAGCTTCCGTATATGCACACATCTTCCGTATATGCACACATCTTCCGTATATGCCCAGTTTCCGTATATGCGCACATCTTCCGTATATGCGCACATCTTCCGTATATGCCCAGTTTCCGTATATGCGCACATCTTCTGTATATGCCCAGTTTCCCTATATGCCTACATCTTCCGTATATGCGCACATCTTCCGTATATGCACAGTTCTTGTATATGCCTACATCTTCCGTATATGCCCAGTTTCCGTATATGCCTACATCTTCCGTATATGCACACATCTTCCGTATATGCCCAGTTTCCGTATATGCCCACATCTTCCGTATATACGCACATCTTCCGTATATGCCCAGTTTCCGTATATGCCTACATCTTCCGTATATGCCCAGTTTCCGTATATGCCCACATCTTTCGTATATGCCCAGTTTCCGTATATGCCCACATCTTCCGTATATGCGCACATCTTCCGTATATGCCCAGTTTCCGTATATGCCCACATCTTCCGTATATGCCCAGTTTCCGTATATGCCCACATCTTTCGTATATGCGCACATCTTCCGTATATGCCCAGTTTGGGCATATGCGCACATCTTCCGTATATGCGCACATCTTATGTATATGCCCAGTTTCCGTATATGCGCACATCTTCCGTATATGCGCACATCTTCCGTATATGCCCAGTTTCCGTATATGCGCACATCTTCCGTATATGCGCACATCTTCCGTATATGCCCAGTTTCCGTATATGCCCACATCTTCCGTATATGCGCACATCTTCCGTATATGCCCAGTTTCCGTATATGCCCACATCTTCCGTATATGCGCACATCTTCCGTATATGCCCAGTTTCCGTATATGCGCACATCTTCCGTATATGCCCAGTTTCCGTATATGCCTACATCTTCCGTATATGCGCACATCTTCCGTATATGCCCAGTTTCCGTATATGCCTACGTCTTCTGTATATGCGCACATCTTCCGTATATGCCCAGTTTCCGTATATGCCCACATCTTCCGTATATGCGCACATCTTCCGTATATGCCCAGTTTCCGTATATGCCTACATCTTCCGTATATGCGCACATCTTCCGTATATGCCCAGTTTCCGTATATGCCTACATCTTCCGTATATGCCCAGTTTCCGTATATGCCCACATCTTCCGTATATGCGCACATCTTCCGTATATGCCCAGTTTGGGCATATGCGCACATCTTCCGTATATGCCCAGTTTCCGTATATGCACACATCTTCCGTATATGCCCAGTTTCCGTATATGCGCACATCTTCCGTATATGCCCAGTTTCCGTATATGCCCACATCTTCCGTATATGCGCAGTTTCCGTATATGCCTACATCTTCCGTATATGCGCACATCTTCCGTACATGCCCAGTTTCCGTATATGCCCACATCTTCCGTATATGCGCACATCTTCCGTATATGCCCAGTTTGGGCATATGCGCACATCTTCCGTATATGCCCACATCTTCCGTATATGCGCACATCTTCCGTATATGCCCAGTTTCCGTATATGCCTACATCTTCCGTATATGCGCACATCTTCCGTATATGCCCAGTTTCCGTATATGCGCACATCTTCCGTATATGCGCACATCTTCCGTACATGCCCAGTTTCCGTATATGCCCACATCTTCAAAGGGGGTTGCAATCCATTCTCGATGCTAAAGGTCTAGCTTTTGAAACCATGGTTACGACCTACACTAAGATTTCCAAATATCAACTAAACATATTTGTGAAGAGAATTGAGAAAATTCTAGAAGCCATGCTATATCCTACCATGTGAAGATACAAAATCTTGGCCCTTGTTGATCATAGACTTATTGGGCAACTCACTAGGATTTGGCTCTTTCACAAAATTATGAAAACTTGTTTGAAGAATACCTATAAGCCTCATATCAAAAGACACAATGTTGTTGATCTCGTTTCCCGTCAACGATAAAAGTTAACATCCTAGGGACTTTTATATATTCTATGGTGTTTTTATAGAGGTGATACTCCTCTTTCACACACTCACATTTTCTGATTAACTCAAAAATGTGGAATTAAACATTCAACATATTCACCTTTGAGTGGACCATGTGATTTTAAACAAAATAAATAAAAACAAAAATAAGTAAATACTATCTAATTAAGTCATTCCATGGCACATATCCATTCACATATCATGAGGGAGACACATTTGAAACAAATACATAGACAAAAAATAAAGAAATGGTCCAAATATTTTAAAGAGCTCTAAAATGATTTCATTCAATATCATAAACAATCATAGGAGAACATTCATGAGATTTCAATGCTTAATTAAAAGTATACGAAACCACAAATTCCATGCGCTCTTGGAAATAGCTCTCTATAAGAGTCAAAAAGATATTACAAACTTTAAGTTCAAATAGAGCAAGTGTGTAAAGTACTCTACAAAATTCCTAATACTTAAATGTAAATTGAATGCATTCATCCTTAAGGGACTAGAATGGAACTCGAATGGGACTCTTGAGGAACAATAAATGGTATATATTAAGCTAGAAGAAAGCAAAAGGAATACAGACAGAATTACAAATGTATAACAAACTTTACAAAGTTGGATGATTTAAGACTAGGGAGAAATAAATGGGAATTGCTTCAAATAAAATATAGAACACTCACAAAATTGCAGAAGGATGACCGACTTAATGAATTATCTATCCCTTATAGCATCAAATGTTGGAGTATACATTAGTCTTTGCATATTTGTTAATCTAACCAATGGGGAAGTTATTCAGGATTAACAATTTCATTTAAATATTTTCTAAGCCATTCTTTAATATAATCCATAGGAAGGACGATTATGTCGTGTCTTACATCTAATGCAAAAGTATGCTCATATGTTTCTTTTGTATTTGAACATAATTGATTGATGACTGATAGTTGGTCTTCATTCTCATTATTATATGTAACTAACCATTTTTTTATTTCTTCCTTCAAAGAATTTGTTAAGTTGTCGAACTCATTACCCCATAATGTCTTAATAACTTCCAATTCTTGTAGCACATCTTTTGGAACTAACATGGAGTCTGTAATCATTCTTGACCCTTGAATATCTTCAACAACTTTAATACATTTAAAGAAACTATTGCTTTGTTAGTCATTAATCTTTGTACACTCAAAAATAGCATCATTTAACATTTTGATTCTAGCATATAATCTTGCCTTTATCTATTTTATTTGCTCCCCATTTGAAATCCCTTGTTGGGTTTTTTATGCCTACTCAATATGAAGATGCACTAGGGACTAAAACTAATTGAACCAAAGTATGATTTCTTATTAACAAAAATTTAATGCTATGAAAATTACCTACATGTTTTTTTTAGGCATTAAGATTCAAAAATTGATTTAATGGAGGTATGATTCTTTATTATCAAAAATACAACCTTACACAAGTGTTACACGGAAGCATAGTCCTTGCCATTGAAAATAGGGATTATGTTGCTAGAAAATTTGCACATAGAAGGTGATAACATGATACATATAAAGTATACTATGAGATATTTAAACTAATATTAATATAATATGGAGAATATTAATATATATCTTTCATATTTGTAAGATAACAGAAAATGATTATTCTATGAAATTGCTTTACAAAGCACATTTGTATTCATACTTATACATGACAAAGTTTAGTAATTTATATTTTCCAGAAAAAAAAATCTTGTAATTCTATTACAAAGTAGTAACTTTGGTAGGACTTGTTCAAATCACATTTACATTATGTGCATATACAACTAAATGGATGTCACATTTCTATAGATCTAAATTACAAATTGTTTAGTACAATGCATAATTACATAGTGTTGGTCAATTTGGCATGGCGCTTAACATGATGCTAGAGTTTGTCGAGACTAATAATGTGAAAATTGTGAGAGATTTTTCTTGGGTTTATTTTGGCATAAGCATTCAACCATTGACCATTGAAAATTGTAAGGGATATTTATTGGGTTTCCTTAGCCTTAGCATTCAACCATTGACCATCTCATAACTTCGTTGATGTTTTGAAAAAGATATGAAGAAACAATACTTAATAATGTTTCTTTGGTTTTTCTAAAAATGATCATACTATCTTTAATAACTTTGAAAAATAATGGAGAAAATAGGAATTCAAGTAGAGTGGAGAAGGACTAATTTCTAATTATATGAAAATTTCAATGTAAAATTGAGGATTTAAATAAATGATAACATTACAAGAACTAGTCAAAATCAAGGGTAAAATAGAAATGAAATAAAAATGTATCCTCTATTTGACTTATATATAAATTAGTTAGAAAATTGGATCATAAAAAATAAAGGAAGTATACATATAAGAAGTCATACTTTGCTATTATTAATTTAAATAGATGATGTTGTGTTATTAACAAATCGTAAAGATACTTGTGATAACAATATAATCATTTCATATAATAGTGACATTTTTACTTAGTAACAACAACAATTTTATATAGTTGTTCTTTGATCTATAGAGTTAGTGAAAGAATCATGAAAGGACATTATCTATTCTATAAATAGTAAATGAAAAAAATAGTAATAACAATGATTTTATATAGTTGTTGTATGGGTTATAAAATTAGTTGAAGAATCATAGAAAAATGTTGAAAAGATTGAGAAAATGTGATTAGTAAAACAGTTATGTATTAAAATACAAATTGGTTAGAGAAACATTAATGTATTACATATAATATCAAATTTAATCATAAAAATATAAATAAATAAAAATAAAAATAATTTACCCAAATAAAAGTTAAACAAAGGTTAGGTGTCTCAAATAGAATGCTAAGAAATCTATAAATAAATCTCGACTAATAATACATCTAAAGGAAAATTTATATACATAAAAATATATATTTTACAAAAATGAAATAAAATTGAGAACTGAGTACATGTAACCAAACATGATATTATTCATGAAAAAATAAATGAAAATACTTCATGCAAACATAAGCATTTTTTGTTCTCAATCCCACATAAATTTATTCTATATATTGATATTATTCATGAAAAAATAAAATGAAAATACTTCATGCAAACATAAGCATTTTTTGTTCTCAATCCCACATAAATTTATTCTATATATGTGTGATCTATCCATATAGCATATACTTTTTGTTTCACTCCAAAATCTTATTTGTGAATATAGACTGATTGGATATTGATAATGCATTTTGCATGTAAAGTAAAGATGGATTAAAATGTCTATGAACCATTGTAAAGTAATCTGAGTTAAAGGCTCTTCTTCATCCTTATGCTTCTTGCACTCCTTTTTACAGATCATTGCACTTCTTTGTCATTCTCTAACTTCAATGTTTAAAAACAAAGTTAAGGCAAGGCAAGTGAAACAAGAAAAGAGAATCGAAAAGAACCAAATAAATATTTATTACTATAAAATGTTCATATTAAAAAATAGGTATACATTTCTTTTAGTAAAAACTTTCCAAAAACTAAAATTGTTAATTCATTTCTAAAAATTCTATTTTTTTAATTTTATTTTAAAAATAAAATTAAACAAAATCATATATTATTTCATATAAAAAATAAATTAATATATAGTAATCAAGAAAATTCTCTATTTTGTATATAAAATAGTAAGACATTTTTAAATACCCAAATGATATATATATACTATAATTTTATAATTTTAAAAAATTAAATATTAAAACATGTAATCTTTTAGTATTTTTGAGTATTCAATTATTTATCAAAACTAACCCATTTATATATTATTTCATATATTATTCCAGATAAAAAAGATAATCATTAGGGAATTAAAACACATGTGAATGTATAAGTTTTTTCTCCATGCAAGTTTGATTGAAAAAATAATATCGTTTCTAGTAAGCATAAAATGTAATGAAAAATAAAAACTAAAGTTAACTCTGTTTAAATTGAAGCTGTATAAAATATAAAACAAGACACGGTGTTGATGCAGGCAAGAACGAAAGTTTAGACGTTTAAACTTTTGGAACTTAACTAATATTGTTTGTTGTTCATATCCACTAGCGACTTCTAACGTAGTTAAAAGAATTTTGGTGGCAAAAATGTATATATCCTTTTTGAATCCAGGACTTGCCATTTTCAAGCACAACGTCACCAAAAATAATTTAATTTTAAAAAAAAATTATTTGGAATTGGATTTATTTACAAAATTACAAAATATCTTAGATGTTGGCATTTTAAAGACATACTTAGCATCTGGAAACAATTTTTGGAAAAAAAAATGATGTATTAAAAAGTCTAAAAAATACAGAGATTACATATATTGAAACTGTCCTTGTAGCCCCTTTATAGATAAAACAATGGCTAAAGTTATATTATTGTAGCCTATGTCATTTAAACTTGCTGGAATCTTTAGCCTTCAAAGTAGCAAACCTAGTGGGTTTAGTGAGAGCAATGCTAGTTGAACATATATGCTCTATGTATTGTTTGCGTGACTTGAACCCACGAGCTTTCAAGTCCTTTGGCGTGATTTTGGTCCTTTTAACCATAGCATCAACATTTATCTTTTTTGTTTTCTGTGGAAATTAAAACATTATCAATAAATATCAAAATCCACATAGATATAATGAAAATATGCTGACCATGTAACGAATATGAAAAGACATTTCATTGACTAGCTATCAATAAATATCAAAATCTATATAGATATAATGAGAATATGGTGAACATCTAAGGAATATGAAAAGAAATTGCATTAACTAGTCATAAAAAAATACGTCAATGTTATTATGAGCTAAGATATGTAGTATATAACTTACCTCTCCTAATTTATCTTGAAGTCTAGGTGAATGCCGCAATGGTTGAGGAGAATGTGATTTTTGCTGAGTATCATGTCCACCATCATACATGTGCAAAGGTGTTTTAGGAGATGTATATTCATTACTCTGAACATTAGATTATACATAGATATAAGTATGTGAATCAAAAAGAATTAAATGTAAAAATATGATAAAATTATAAGAGTATAAATAAATATAGTCTTACCTTGCATTGTGACATTGGACATGAAGATGGTTGTAGCATTTGAACCATTTCATTTCCATTCTTCTTAAGGCTTCTACAAGGGGTTTTCATTGATTGTGATGGTTCCAAAGGGAACACCTGCACCATAAATAAGAAATAACACACACGCACATAATAAAAAAAAATCAAAGATAAGGATATATAATACAGGACATCCATTTCTCATCCCATCATTATGGTAAAACATAACAATTTAATCCCATCATTATGGTAAAACATAACAATTTATATATTAATATTTTCGCTGGAATAGGTTATATGGATTAAAAACTTACTGGCCCAGTAACCCCTTGAAAACCTTGAAATCTAGGTGAGCGTCGCAATGGTTGGTGGCTTGAATTTGGGGAATTTTGTTGATTAGGCTATGCATATCAATAACAATGAGAAATTAGTATACAATTATAATAAATATAAATATTATTTAATGTTAAAATGTCTAAAAAATTAATATCTGCAAAAAAATGGACTCAACTGTGTTGTCATTGTCCTGATTGGTTTCATCAAAGTTTAATATATGGTTGTGCCCATCTGATCCTTCTTCCCCACATCATCGGGAACCTCAGTGCTTGCTTTCTCTTTTATAGCAATATCTATGCGCTTCATTGTCTGCATGCGTCTACGAGGTAGACTCTGATCCCAACGTTGAATTTTTTCACAAATCCTTTGCTTCGAAGTGTCATTAAGCTGATCAAATGTAGCAACTGACTGTGAAAACAAGTTTCAATGAATTTAGTCCACAACAATAAATTAATATTAATAGAAAACATATACAGATAAATACTAATAAATACTTACAGCTGAATGAATTTCTTCATTGACAATATTAATAAAAAATCATATACAAATAAATACTAATAAATACTTACAGCTGAAAGAATTTCTTCATTGACAAATCTTTTATATGCTTGTTGTCGTGCACGACATAGCCTTGCATCTAAGTCATATTGTATTTTGGCATTTTGCCTTTTAACTGCACTTGTTGATTTGACCGCCCATGTAGCATTTGCATCTCTTGCTCGACCTCTTTGACGTGGAGGAATTGGTGGGAGATTGTGGGTGGTAGCGCGATGATGATTAAGGCCAGATAGCTTAGATCGACTCAAATTCCCCGCACAGCCACCAACAAGACAAGTGAACACTTGCTTGGTGCCTTTGATAGTTACCTCCCATTCATGTCTAATTTCCTCCATTTTCTTACTTCCTTATAAATGAATATGTAAACAACAATGTTGTTAAAAACAGATTAAAATAAAAATCAATATTCATATCTATTTTTTTGTGGTCACTGTTGCACATCCGGCAAGGACAAAGTCTGTAAGTGCTTTCATCCACTGATTTTAGTTTAACAATTATGTTTTTTTCTTTGGAATTTCTTGAAAGAAAAAAATTGCAGAGATTTTAGTAAATCTAAATAAAAATTATGTGTTTTTGACGGTGTTAAATTTATTTCTTAGAGTAGCTTCAAACTGCATTATCATTGGCATTATTAAAGGGCCCATTGGGCTGTTCATCACTTCTTGTGGGAGCCTAAGGATGAAATCTGGGATGTTGCAGCCAACCAAAAACTGTGCAACCTCATTGCTGAAGTTGTTACAGTTATGGTGCAACAAACTATATGTTTCAGCTGTATAGCGAGGGCTTATTTCTTCCAGGAATTCTTCAAACATTTCCATCGGGACGTGAGTGACACCCAACTCAACCACTTTCCACGGTTTTCCATAAGGAGTTTGCCCTGTAGGGCTGTGTTGAATACCACCCCCAAAGTAATACAACTTCCCATAAACTACCACACCGGTATGCCAAATTCCTTCAATGGCTTTTCCAAGAAAACTAGTTGAGAGTTGACGAGCAAGTATTCAAACACTGTATTTACAAACACTGTATTTACAAAAATAAAATTTTTGAGATTTTACCCAAATCCAAAATTCACTATAATAATAACATGTTTAGATCTTTGTGGCAATTGGATTGGATCACTTTGTGGGATATACTCCAGACAATCGAAAGGTGAAAACAGAAATAAATTTTAGATTCCATGGATTAGTTCTGTTTTGTGATTAAATTTCCTGTGAAATTATATTTTTAAGAGTATTGAGTTGATTTTGAAAATGGACAGCTTCCGTCTCAACACCAGCTATTGTTTGCATCTCGTTGGGTTCAGTTTTATTAGTATGTATGATCATTATAGCTCTCTACCGTTCAAATCATCCTAAGCCATTTACTAAAGGGGATGCGAACAAAATGGGTCAAGGTATTATTTCTCTGGATCATATCATGGATTTAAGAATTATATCAACATCAATATGTGCCCTTTGTTTAAAAAATGCTTTGATGTCCTGACCAGGTTCTCCAAGGTTAGTAATATTGCACATGGACATGGCCCTTCTCATGTATGATGACATAATGCAGATTCAGAGATGCCTAACATCTGCTTCGTTAGTTTCTGACCATCTCATGGCCTTTCTCTACAATGAGAGCCCCGCTGAGGTATTCAAACCTCGAAACCTTTCCCTACTGATTAGGTATCTAACCCTTCAAGTTCTCGCTATTGGATTTCAACTGAACGTGTAATGCGTTTATGAATAAGGACCGGGATATTTTTTTATAGTAAAGTACTTTGGATTTGGAGTTGTTATTACAACTATGAATTCTTTTTAATGAAAACAGTTTTTTTTTTTTAAAGAAGAGGTGCTTAAGCGTTCACTTTTTCTTTGGTAATTAGGTATTTAAGCTTTCAATTTCTCCGTATTGAGTTCCAGGTAAGGATGCTTGTGAGAATATGACGTGGAATATTTCTATATTAAACTCTTTCGAATTGTTTTTACGACTGAAAAATTTTATTAGTAGGTTTTCTCAACTGAGCAAAGTTTATAAATGTATTCTCAAGAATTGTAAGACAATTGCTATTAAAAGACTATATATACACACACCATCGACAAAGTTTGCGGGAATTCGAAACTGAGTTAGAGACTGTTGGAAGCATCTTGTATTTATTTTTCATAACAAATTTGCATGATGATGAATATCACCCAGGTATTCTTTCAATTGGAGGAACAAATCAACAAAGCAAAACGGCGAGAAACATGAAAATAATTTATTCAAAGACAGGCAAAACATGAGAATAAAGCTAGATCAGTGCATCGACGCAAGAATCTACCATTCTGGACCGGGCAGTTTTTCTCGTGAAGAATCAAAAGGCCTGATCAAGTTTTCCAATAACAGAATCGGCTATTTTAAGCCGATACGCCAAACAAACTATCGTTCAAACGCGCAAACAAAGCTTGAACAGGAGAAGGTAACAAAGCAACTTAAAAGATCCAAGAAAATAAAAGGCCGCTTCAGCTAAACGCCGCATATTGCACGATCGAAAAAGATAAAAATGCAGCACGCCTAAAAGGCCGTAGCACGGAGGCAGAGGGTTTAAGCCGACGAACTTCAAACCGCCTCACCCCTGCGGCCGTCTGAGAAAACCCAAGCCCCCTCCCCGCCCTAAAAGAAACAACCTGAACTTTCACACTTACTTAACTATAACTGAATTCAACAAATAAATAGCAATAAAATGTGTCCACAAAAATCGGCGATGAAATCAAATTATCTCCAATAACAATGAAAACGAAATCCGATCTTACGTACAAATCACATACAAGAGAGGATTTACAGGGCGGATTAACTTAATAAGCAGTCAAAAATATATGTTTTACAGTATAAATTCCATTACAGTATATATTTTGGAACACAATTTAACTTCCGTTTGCTAAAAACGAGAACTAGTGCATCCACCATTTACTGAAGATGTAGCAGCACTAACCTTGCAGACCGCTGCTCTCGATAACTAGTGGCCAGGTGCTCCAGGTCTGCTCTGTTCCGAATTGCCGAATTGAACTGCAGATAATCTGCCGGGACTTTGAAGGCCGGAGGAGGTTGGTGAGCTCTCCCCTCCGGCATTAATCCTGATGCCATCAATACGATGTGAGGGATGTCCTGGGAACTGCAAGGTTGGCGGCGGATCCATACTTCGGCAGATTTACTTCATCAATACAATGCCATGAATGAACTGCAAGGTTGGCGGCGGGCAGGTCGGAGAGGGCTTTTTGCTGGGCAGCCGGAAAGGTATGGTCGATGCCGTCGATGCTGTCGCCGGGCTCTGACAGAGGTACCCTCCATAGCATTAACTTTGCTATGGAGGTGGAAATAGGAATTGCCTACACCCGCCGTTCATTTATGGCCCCATAGCATGGGAAATATGGCTCGCCGCATCGTATCCGACATATGCTAGGATTATACGCAAAGCAACTGACCGACAGGAATTAAATGCGGTTTAGAAATTATGCATGCATACGACCCCACGCGGCATTTAATGCCATACCGCGGGGTTGTAATTGATTGCCGTGTGGGCACCTCCATTCACTGGCTTCTGGAATTATACGATGTGTTCTGATTTTCTGCTTACATTGCGTATCCTTTTGTCAATTATTTTATAATTTCATTTAACGAGGCGACCCTACCGCCTGACCACTCTCTACTTGAAGTACAAAAGTAAAAGTAAAAGGTAGATTCCATCCATTATAGCTAGAGGTGCGGACTCATCAACATAGTGTTTGTAATTACTAGGGGATAATTTTGTTTTTTTGGAATTTAATAATTTTTAATTTGTTTTAGTGTTTTAATTAAAATTTTAACATGGAAATGGGTTTAGCTTTATCAAAAATTATGAGAGAATTTAACTATATATATATTTTAATTTTAATTAAATTTAACCAAAAAAAATTTATCTAAAAAATTAGTATTTTTTAGCAAAAATTAGTATTTTTAACCCATGTAGAAATAAACACGGTTGGGTCATAAATCTTTACTTGTTGGATAACTAGAAAAACAAAACTCTCTTAGACAAGACATCATATCGAAGGATGGACTTAATACTCGGTGTTATGTCATTCCATGTCTTGTTTTGTGGTAATTGTTTGATAGAAATTTTAACAATTTGGTGGAAATTTTTGAAAATGTCAAGTTTCAAGATTTTGGTTGTCCAATTTTTCCAGGTAGTATTGAATCCATTCTCACTATAAAAAATTTATTTAAACACTCCCACAATCCAAATCTTAAAAAAAAAAAAAATGCCATGGCAGGACCTCAAACCTGCCCACTATTAAAATTTTGTGATTTTTGCAAGTTTTTAAAGGAAACAAATGACACAGAGTTAAGGGGATAGCAAGCCAAGCATCACCCCATTCTTCCTCCATTCACTTCATATCTCCCATGCCTACTATGTCTCCATCATCCATCCTCATTTCCAGGCATCAAAAACCAGTTTTTATGCAGTTTTTTTTACTTCTACAAGATTTCCTGTAGTTACTACAGGAGTTTCCTGTAGTACTACAGGATGTCCTGAAACACTACAAGAATGAAATTCCAATTGGAAAATGATGATGCAGGCCTGTTCTAGGTTGAAAGAAGGGATCATACACCTCACCATCTCTCACCTAACACCAACTCATGACCATACTTATGTGTCCATCAAAAACCACCCAGAAAAATGAAAAAAATACAAAAAAAAAGAGAAAAAAGAAGAAAGAGAGTCCAAGGGCCATTCCTTCATTGGCCTCACTCACCTATCCCTCCATCTCCTCCATTGTCATCCTTCCACTCCTACATCACCAACCATTCCTCCTCCAAGTGAAAAAAAAAGGCAAAAAAAATGATGGAAAAGGCAGCTACATGATTTCCTGTAGTAACTGCAGGAAACCCTGTAGTAGCCCGTGTTCTCACAGCAGCAGTCTCTCCATGCATTCTACTTCAACATCCATGCAAGTAAAGAGCTCCAACACCCCTGCAGACACTATGACTCCTATCTAGAGCTCAGCAGCAACAACAGAGATCAAACACCTGCACACAACAACAACAAAAGACAACCACATCAACAAGAAGAAATATACAGAAAAGTGACCAAGGAAAAGCACTTACCTGAACAAAAAGAAGCACAGCGGAGTCACCCTCCAGCATGCATCAACCAAGCAAAGGAAGGCACAGGTATGGCATCTCATTCGAATTCTTCCCTAAGTACGATATCATAAAAATGTAGGAATATGAAAAAGTTCGATTTTATAAGCTGGAGGTGGCCAGTTAACTTGGCCACCCTCAGCTCGAAAATAAAAAGTGAACTCGTAGTCAACATGACACTTGGAAATGTCACATCAAGGAGAATGAGTTGAAAAGGTGGTCGATTTAAGTTGTGTGAGAGTGGGTGATGATTACGAGGGGAGGCTACATGATAACTAATGGTGGGCCAACGGTCCCAAAGAGGAAATCACATACACTTCCAACCAATACAATGCTCCAAGGAATCGACCATAAATAGAAAACATTCCAAAATCTCATGCACCATTTGTTCATTTCAATATCAGAGAAGACTGGGACCACCTTGGAGAGCCATCGAGAGGCAAACATGTTTCAACCACCCTACAGGAAACAAAACTATAGGAACAACTACATGAAACACAGGAAGCTACAGGAAACATTGGAAATTCACAGAGAACGTTGAAAGGGGGTGCCTAGGGTCTAGCTGCTCAGAAATTCTCCTCATCCAAAGCATCACAGTGAAAGGTAGGTGGCCCATATCTCCTATGCTTTGAATTGATAGCTAGGGAAAGAAAAATATGAGTTTTCTAAGTGATTACAATGGGCCTGGGGATTTTAAAAGAATTGTGTGAAGTTTAAAAGTGTGTGGAGGTAGAAGGAAATTGTAGCCACCCACCAATATTATAAACTCTTAGTCACCCTAAAAACTAAGGCTAGCCTACCAAACTCCCTACAGTCAGCCAACCAGAGAAGAGACATGACAAGAGGGTTTAACAAAAGGGAACCCACAGAGACATCTAGGATACACCTCCATCCCCCTGTGGTAGAAATATTTAGAAGACATAACTGATTGGGATTCTTTGAGCTGCTCAGAGGGTATGATGATGATGTAGCTCAAGAATTTTCCATGGAACTTAACCCTCAGACTAGAATCAATGCTACTATTGTGGTAAGAGGACTGTCAATTACAATTACTCCTGAGGTAATTAGCAGAATCACTACACTTCCTCAAGGGATGCCATGGAGAAAGGAGGATAAGACTGTAAGCACTTTTGCAAAGAAAAACTTATTCTTAAGGGATGAGGAGCCAATTGAGGACAAAAATGGGATAAGAAGGGAAAGCCTCCCCTGTCCTTTGAATGAGGTGAGCTATCATATTCTCAAATATATCTCTTGTGAGGGGAGGCTTAGTATAATCTATGACTACCAATTTAGACTCCTCCATGAGTTGAGATTTGGAAAGGAGATACCCATTGACAGAAGACTCAATGTACCCTACTTCTTGCTACAATCAATAATAGACACGAGCATGAAGGTCCAAGAGGGAAAACATCAACAATTGGCACACCATGGACTTATTAAGCTAATACTAGAGGATGCCTTGAGCCAGCTAGGAATACCCATTCAATGGTCCACATTTAGAGACATGGACAGAGAGGCTATGATTGAAATACAAGCCCTTGAATATGATAGGGACAATACCTCTAGTGGTGAAGAGGAGGCAGAAGAAGATGAAGAAGAACTTGAAGAGGAAGAAGAAGAACCAGAGGAGGAAGAGGAGGTAGAAACAGAGAAAACAAAGGAAGAAGAAGGAGAAGAAGAAGAGGAGAAAAGTAAAGAAAAGGAATAGAAGGAAGAAGCAAGCCCTGAGGAACACACCAAGGAAAGGGAGGAAACTCCAAGGTTGTCTCCTGAACCCACTGAGAGGGAAGCAGTTGTTGCCTTGACTACCCTAAGCACACCTGTCAAGTCAAAAGGGAAAAGATAGAGGCAGACTCCCCTCTATTTCAAAACAAGGAGGAGCACTAGGATCAAACAAGGGAAACAACAAACACCCACTAGGACAACAATGATAATTGAGGACTCACCAAAAGAGCAAGAAAATATAGTTTCCCTAGAAATAAAAGGTGAAAAGGGCACATCAAAACAAGCTTCCCTAAAGTCTCCCATCACTTATGTTAGGAGGTCTTTCACTGGGCCAAAATCAGAAAAACAAGACAAGGCACATTTGATCCCATTTTAGAAAGGAAAAAGCCTTCTACAGGATCCTCAAACAGTCCTACAAGAAACTCTGTCAGCACTACATGAAACATAGAAAAAGTTGCAAGGAGGACGACAGGGATAGAGGGAAGGCAAGGAAGCAGCAATGAAAGTGCAAGAGGGGGCAACTTCTCCAAAGACATATGAGGGAGAGTCCCAAGAGCTGTAGGAACCTAGCCCACAACCCAATCTGAGTTCTTATTACAGATTCATTGAGGGAGGCAGAGTAATAACACATAAAATTTCCATCCCTCTCTTCTTTGAGCTTGAGAAAGAGAGAGGAAGGACACATCATTGCATGCAAATTTCCAAATCAAAGAAGGTAGGGGATGTGGGCCATATGGAAGAGAAGTTATTAGAGATGGGCAGAGAGTTGAGTAAGATAAGAGACAGGGAACAAATTATGAGATCTAAACTAGAGGCAGAAAACACATGGCTAAGGAGACAGTTACAGGAAAAAGAGATCCAATTGGACACCATAGCAAACCTCTCCATGGAGGCACTTCAGTGCAGAATGCCACCAAAATCATATGCCTTGTACCTCAAAGATCAACGGATGCAATTTCAGATAAAGGCACTAGCACAACAGGGGACTATGCCTCCAATACTATAGGAAGTTCATTGATTTATGTGACAAGAGCACCCTAGAGGATAAGGCCAATATATCTAAATTCTACTTACACAACTTGGCCTTAACAGACTTGAATGTGTGGGACCCCAATGCAAAGTTGGGGGACTTACAACTAATGGCCCTTGCATCATGAATGAGTCATGAAAATGCCAGGGCTAAGGAGGTGAAGAGGGTGTTGGAAAGAGAAGAAAGGGATCCCCTTTACATCAGAGAAGAACAGATAAATTCAATGGTTGTCATTAGCACCCACAACATCATCACCAATGATCCCCATCTTGCACCAAGATACCTAGCTACACAAGAGCAAGCAATCACACATTTTGAGAACACCCTGAGATTGCTAGGGAATGAAAGCCAGCAAGCATGCCAAAGGAGATGGAGCACCCTACTACACAACCTAAGGATGAGGGAGTATCATTCCCTTGAAAGGATGAGAGACACACTAGAAAGGACTCCACTATATAAGAATGCACTGCACAGACTCAAAATCAATTGGAATGGTTTGAAACTCAGTTCACCCTTGCTATTAGGTATGCTAGAAGGTAGAAAGGAGGAAGAGGAAATAAAGCAGTGAGAAGAAATAGAGAAACATGCAGGATTTTATCCACAAGAGGAAATTCCATCAACAAAGGCCTATGATGTCAGAGAGGCCACAAGATCTATGAAAGATATGGACATAGACTAAGTTGCTCAGAGGATGAGCAACACTTTCAGTAGGGGGTGATGATGAAGCTCATCAATAGGTAAATTATATGGGCCTTAATGCCACTCTTCAGCTTATTAAAATCAACTCTTCTCACATTTATTTACATATTTTATTATATTTTTCTTAGTGAGAAGGGTAATGGTGAGATGTTATGTCATGTGGCCCAATATGCATTAATTGCAAGATTTGGAGCAGTTTTGGGCTAATTTAAGTGCAAGAACTCAAAGTAGACAATCAAGACGGATTTTACGATATTGGGTCTACCTCCTTAACTCCTCAATCACTTGAAGATTCCTCTACTAGATCTCACCAACTCAGAGTTACAAGTAGCCAAGCCCACCGATTTCATTAGTAGTCAAGCCAGTGATAGTTGAAGACAAGTCAATCTAGAGGCTGGGAGCCAAGCCTCCCTATTTTTAAGGAAGTTGTTGGTAGCTTCAGTTGTATAAATAAGAAGGCTTAGGGCCTCATTAGGATTCGACTTTTTATTTTATCCAAGAGGCAATTTCAAGCTAAGATATTATGACTAGTACTCTCATGTTATTTTTGACATTTTGGTGATAATAAAAAGGGTTTCTTTGATCCAGTTGACTCAGAGGGTTGAAGCTCTTGGGTTAGGGCCCAACCCTAGCAACGGAGGTTCCTCTTTTTGCACATGTATTCTTAGATTAGAATCATAGATTAGTTGTTGAAGTTATCTCTGCTTTGTTTACTTTACAACGCTTTGAATGATTGGTTAATTTTGCTTTCATTAGTTGGAGAAGTAGATAAGTGTTACAACAGTGAAAGAAAATACTTCAGAAAAGCTTGTGATAGTGGCCTCATCCTCATCTCCCTCACGGGATTATGGTTTGAGGGCACCACTCTCACAGCACCAAAACTAGATTTATCTTTTGGTTATTACATGGATTATATGGATTTCTTGTTGGGTAGATCATTGTTGATGATTTCTTAGAAGCACTTGCAATTGTCATTTTGGTTCTTAGATTAGAAAACATTCCATTCCATAGATTTAAGCCATTAGCCATCAATAAATCAATTTCTCAAATTCAACTCATATTTTCCACATTTACATAAAGTTGTGCATGAATAAAGAAAAGAATATGTGTTGTTGTAGGAGCGGATGATATACAGGGAGGAACTCATTCCACCAACCTCACCTAAGTCTTCTCCACCTCTCGCCCATTCCTACCAATCACTAATTTAGATTTATGTTTTGTAGCCACTGTGGACAACCACCTTGAGAAAATCCAACCATCCCAAAGAGATGGGTTGATCCTTGGATAATGTGCACCTTCCCCATACCTTATTACACCATCATACATCTTCCTAGAACTTTTCTTCACCTTCCCTACCTTCCTACAACTTTTAGCTAAGTTTCCTATAGTAAACCAAGTCATCCTGTAGTAACTACCAGAAATCCTGTAGCAACTACAGGAAATCCTGTAACAGCTCATTTTAGACTATTTTGGGTAGAAATGGTGATCATATTCGAGGGTAGGCCTTCAATTTGACCTCCATAACCTTTAATTCCATTTTGGACTAGTTTTCCAATACCTTCTTCCCCTGCAAAATATCAGCTTGTTTAGCTTAACATTTACATTTCTAAATTGAAAACTAAAAGACTCTTTTCAGAAATATTTAGCTAGTACATGCATACATTAGTCATAGAAATGTTAGGATAATTTCCATGTCTACTTAGTCCAGATAGGTAGATGATAGAATGCAAGGTTAAATTAGGTATTTTCTGCAAGTAACGTGTGTTAATTCTTAGCTAGGTAATTTCAAGTCATTCCATAACAATTTCTATTTAGCACTTTCATTTTCTTAATATAAGCAAGCAATTACTTTCTGCATTAAAGATAGCTTTACATTCACTGTTAGTAGTCAGCCTCCTTCTAGTCAATAGAAGACTGGTTTGACAAACCCTAGTGGTCTATCGCCCTAGTTGATAAGTGACAAGAGTATACTATTGCATCTGCTATGCATATAACACTGTCACCTCCAAGTTTGTATGAACCCCAGGTTGATAAAGTAAAGTTGGTCGCCCTAGGACTTGCAACAACCTTGCTTCAATACTGGGGATCATCAGAAGCTATATCAGAATGATCTATAATAGGATGAGATGTATCAAAGGAGTAAGCGAAGAAACTCTCCTTAGTTGCATTACAAGAGGCAAGGTAGAGTCCCTTAGTTGCACCATGGCAAGGTTGTAATATGCCTTAGAATAGAGGAGAGTATTCTCCACCTTATAAAGATTGGATGCTTTAACCTTATCCTAAAATGGGAGATAAACCCTATACGTGTTTAACATGGATTCACTGTTGAGATCATGCAGCCAAATGAACGGGCCCAAAGGATCATTTAAGTCCCAAGGGTATAACAGAGGCCAGAGGTTGAAACTGATGCCACGGTGATAGCAAGAGAAGAGTGATGTCAACCCTGACTAGTCGGAGGTCAGGTAGCGTGCCAACAAAAAGGAGTGTGGTAACAAGGCGTGGTATCCCGACCTGACTAGGTCAGAAGTCAGAGGTCGGGCCATCGAGAAGAAGTTAATCTTTGCACTCATAGAATGGGTTGACCCCGACTTAGTTGGAGGTCAAGCGTCACAATGTTAGGCGGTGTTTGTGAATAAAGAGATGTATATGCCTCGACCCTTCTGCTTAACCAATTTTTGGGCGAGATCAGGGAAGACCACCATGTGGAAATGGGAGACAGTCATTCATTGTTCCCTATTTGTGAGGAAAAAAAGAAAAGAAAATAAAGCAAGATTAAAAATATATATATAAGGAGAATTCACTCAAGGGAACAGGGGTTCGATCTTCGTAGTCCTTTTCCCATGATCGTATAATGGGGACTGGATCCGTTGGTGACGACCCTCTTACTCTAGCTAGGTATGGTGGGTATGTTACATTTGGGCCCTGTTGTGACTTTTTCTAGCACGAGTGCTTTAGGAGATATAGAAAGCCTCCTAGAGACAACCTCTAGGTTGATTGTATATGTAACAACCTCTGGGTAAATGTGCATTAAAAAAAAAAAACATAATAGGAACAGGAATACAATAAACATATCAACCATCAAAATCCATATATACATCAGTACAATTGCACATGAAAATCAAGGGAATGAATTTTTATTTCATTAATAAATGCAATGAACCAACTGGAGATGGGACTACCATGTTCCACCCAACAATAGATTGGCTGAGCCAAGTCTCTCTTTT
This sequence comes from Pinus tabuliformis, assembly GCA_031772625.1. Lineage (NCBI taxonomy): Eukaryota > Viridiplantae > Streptophyta > Pinopsida > Pinales > Pinaceae > Pinus > Pinus tabuliformis. The sequence continues at coordinate 1,778,955,250 of CM062816.1, read as the reverse complement.
GCCAATCACCCCCGTGCCATATTCCAAGCATGAATGTGGGATCTCATAGAACACATAAATCAAAACTCATCCAGGGCTTCCTAAGGCCACCCACCTCAACCCATCAAACAGTGATTCCACCTCACGGTTGGACATCACCAAAAACCATCATCAGATTGGTCTCCATCTAAGCCTTACAGGGCTTCCAAAGCATTTTCCCAACTAAGGCTTCCAGAACTAGTAACTCAACCCACAACTTATACAGGGATTCTAGAGCGTTTGTCCAACCAAGGCTTCCAGGACTAGTAACTCAACTCGCCAAGGGCTTCTAGAGCGTTTGTCCAACCAGGGTTTCCAAGACTAGTAACTCAACCCAAGATATTACAGGGCTTCTAGAGCATTTGTTCAACCAGGGCTTCCAGGACTAGTAACTCAACCCAAGCTATGGAAAAATGAGAACCAACCAAAAACAAGTAATGAAATTAAACCCACAATCACCATGGCTATCCAGGAAATGGCAAGGCTAGGCAATCAACTATCAATCCAGGCAATCATCCATGCCAATGATAGATCACAACCAAGAAACCACATGCATGTGCCATGCATGCCATAACTAGTGAAGAAATCATACATGCAACTCGATACCTGCAAGAAAATCTGATGTAGTTGCTAATGCCGATGCCTTCTTGCGCTTTCCTGCTCTTCCTTTGCATTCCTGCTCCAAGAATCCAAGTATGCCATAGCCTCCAAGAGTTCTCCAAGAAAACTCTAAGTAACTGTTGATGCCTCTAAAATCGCTGCATCAACATCAGGGAAAACTACCCGGTCTGGACCTTAAAGCAGCTCCTTATCCGTTTGGTGTGGTGGCTCCGACTGGATGTAATGGGACCAGTTTCCTAATGATATATGAGTTGATGGGTGATTGGTTTGTGATGTATAACGGAAGTGATAAGTGCTTTATTCTAAAGTGCAAAAATATACAAAGATAACTAATCTATCCTTGGTATTCTTCTCTCAATGCGATTCTTGATTGATTTTATTGACAAGTAAACATGAAGATGACTTATTCGTAAATAAAAATATGCATTCATACTTTGTTCAATTAATTGAACAAAGTAATAATTAAAACATTACCGCATTGATCATAATATATCACTGACATATATATATGAAATATGACAATTCAGAAACATTCAGTAGTGACAGGTTAGAAAATTGTTGTAGAAACATATACACATCAATAATAGCAAAGTTGATAAATGCTAATTCACATAGAAAAATAAAGCAAAAACATAGATAGTAGTACCGTATGCATTTGGATCTCCTCCGATGTGAATCACATTCAAATTCTGCCTTCTAATTTGGGAATACTTTCATAGGAAGCAAAAGTGCATATCTCATAAAAGCCTTCTTTGTCAAAATTCAGAATTCTGGTCCAGTCTTTTATAAAAAATATATATCAGAAGTACAATAGTGCAACCTCTGATTTAAGTCTTAATACAAAATTGAGGACCCTTTCTAAAAACATGAAAGGGTCTATAAATACTACAAAAAATAACAAACTAAGAAAGAAAGTCGCTATGAGCTGGTATAACCAAAAACACAAAAATATGGGATTTATCTTGAAATAGTAGTGTTGCAGTCGGTCGAAAGGATTCACTGTATCAGCTTATCTTCTTGTGATCATAGTTGACAAATGGCAAGCATTGGCTGGACCTCTGGTGGCTGACTCATACGAGAGTGTAACTGAGTTGTAAATGTGGCATCGGCAAGTTCGGGGATCATGTGGTTGATCACATCTGTGAGACACTTCATCACCATTTGCTAACGATCTGATCAGTTGTTCTCTTTGCATCAGCTCCTGTTTCCACTGTTTTTCTAATGATTTTACCTTTGGGAGTTTTCCTGGAGAGCATTCTGTTATTAGATTAAATAAATACAGACTATTGTTGATTAATTCAATCAGATTATTTGGCGTTGATCTGCATCTGGATGTAGCTCTCTCAGCTTTCATTAATTGAGACTCCCATTCAGAAAATAGAATTTCTTTATGTGACTCTTGTATCTTTGGAAGATTGGCAGCTTTTCTTTCATTTGAATCTTGTCAAGATAAAAAATTACTTAAGCTTTCATCTGCCTTCTCTAACTCAAGCCTTGCATCCACTGATTTTTTTATCATAGCTGCTGAGATATCACATAAAGGAACGACCAATGATATATTATGACACAGAAGGTCCAATTGCTGGGATAAAGCCTTGGTCATCTCCAGGGCTTCAGTTCTGAATTCATCCACCTGGGGATATCCTTTAAATCGCTCTATTTGATCTTTCATTTGGGCGATCTGCTCTTCTTTTGATTTCTTCACCTGCTCGTTCAATAGCTGTAGTTTGCTCAATGCTTGAGACAACTCTTGCTGCTTATGGATGGCCTGTTCATCAATTCTCTTCTTTTCATTAATTAATTTCTCATTCAATTGTTCATTAAGCTGTCTCTGTTCCGCCAACTGTTGTTCAAGTTGCTCTATTTTTTGTTGTCGTTCTACCAATTGTGCCTCTAGCTGAATGATCGCCTGGTCTTTTTCCTTCAATAAATGATTAACCTCTGAAACCTTATCTATTGTTGTCGTTGTATATGCTTCGACATATTGAGAAAGTTTGGTTAAATCTTCAGAGGGATTTATTTCCTCCCTCCATACCACATTCATCATTTCCATCTGAGGAGTCAAAAGAGGAGAGTGATCAATTTTCCTCTTCTTCCTCTGTCTTTTGACTACAGCCCTATGCTTAGGGCTGTAGAAGACATCCAGTGGTGGTATTTCTTCTATATGCAAAACAATCTCATCAGTGGGATTTTCAGGGATGATCTCTATGTCTTTATGAAGCTTGGGTGGGCTGCTTGTTCCTACAATCGGAACTGTGTTGACTACTGATTTCTGTGCTGTAGACACCTCTGGTGTAGTGAACCCTTGGGTGTTCTCTAGATTATTGATAATAGAATCAAATTTTTCCCATTCCTTGATTAACTTAGGGTCAACATTAATGTGTGTATCAAGGGGTTCACTAACTGTTACTTGCTTCTACTCCTATTCTGGCGTCTTCTTCTTTTCAGGAACCTTTTCAATTTTAGGAGTATTCATAGTAATTTTCTCTTCAACATAGCCTTGAGGTCGTACCATAGATGTCATTTTTAATAAATCTAGGGGAAAGGTTTCCAATCTTTGGGCCCTGAGCCTATTGAATTTTTCTAATCCTTTTGTTCCCAATTTAGTCTTAGACATTTCTTTGAGCTGGAAAAATATCTCTGTTGAAGCAAACAAGTCGTCAAAGCTATCCTCTTCGTGATCAAATCTGGCGATTTTAGCCAGAGAGATAACATTGTAGGCAACCTTTCTAGGGTCATACTGCCTTTTTGGAATAGTTGCAAGTTTTAATAACTTGATTTTCTCAGCCTCTTTCTCTGCATGTTTAAAATCATGTAGGGTAAAGGCATCACATCGAAGGGGAAATGTAGGACACATGTGTTTCTTAGAATCCCTAAGGGTCTTTGACATCTCTGCCACTGTTATCTAATATGCTAATTCCTGGGCCAGTAGTTTATCGGGGATGTACAGAGGAAGAACATGAGGATCCGTAAGACTGCTGAAAAGCCTTATATAGGTGAATTTCTCTTCTCCAAACCAACTGCCAACTGCAGTTAAGTCGACCATTGCCTCCTCGGATAACCTAGGAGCAGGCTTATTGAACATGGCATAATGTGCAAGAAGAATAAAACCATGACAGATTCTATACAAGTGGTTCTTATAATGGGCTTTCCATAGCTCCTTGTGATAGATGTGAATGGGATTGGGATCCTGGGGAGTCCATTTCCATCCGAGAATGGGGTATTCGGAATTAAAACAGATGGTGTCCATAATATAGGCACTGAAGTAAAAGGGAGGTATCACCCGGGAAGTCACAGACCTCTTTCTTCTATATTCAAGTATCTCAGTGGCCATTTTATCAAACAGAATGTTTGCCCAGTCCATGATATAGCCATGAATTGCAGCCTCCATTAAATGAACCATATCTATAGAGAACTTAGCAGAATTATGGACTCCGAAGAGTCTGCACATCATTGCACCAACATAACAATAAGGAGAGGCTAATGAATCTACAGAGTACATACCCGATGTCTCATGCTTGTGTTTGGTTGGGAAATGTCTCCATTGCCTGATAGGGTCTGATTCAATGTCATTTTCCTTGGCAAAAGCTTCTAAGAATGCTTTATTATACTGCTTCTCTGGCAGGGGTAAATGGTACATTTGTTCGATATCCTCTGCTCTAAACAACCCGAACACTTTTCCTTCCGCTGTAGTAAATGTCTTGTCTGTGGTTGTAATGCTCTCAACAATCCATCTGACCACGTCATTATATGGCAAAACCTTGGCACGCGCTGCTATTTTGTGTAGGTATGAGCAGGCCAATTCTTTCAACGTATTCTCTGATTTTCTTGTAGAATCTACTGTAGCTTCTTCTTCGAGTTCTTCAGGCTCTTCTGCTTCTAGTACATTATAGATACTCTCTCAGATTGCTTTTCCTAAACCGAGGCGAGTCGTATCTGATATCAATCATTTTTTTTTGGCTCTTGTTTTTTAACTATGATAGGGGCCTTGGATTTCTTCACCTTCTTTCCCATTTTTTCCAGATTCATGAACTTAGAGTAGTTCTGCACAGACAATGGAAAACGTAACAGAGAAATATTTCTGTTGAAAGCTAATATGGAATGAAAACAGTGAAAGTAATTCACATATGATAAACCAAATGTAATTAAGTATCACCACGGGTGAAATCCTCGAAGGATTCACCCTTAACTGCGAAATTAATGACCATCATAACCACCAATCGTAGTAAATAAAAGTAATAATTATCCGTCGCATCAGACATATGCTTGATGATCCTTTCAAACGTGTCTTTGGATTTTCCCGATCAGCGATTAGCGATAAATCGTGGATCACAATTGGGAGATTCAATGGGCTAGGCTTAACGTTTCGGATTGATAACTCTGATCGCAATAAAAGAATATAATAAAGAAGAGGGGTAATCAACGCATTGTTTGATTTATTACCTTTTCGTCTATTACCACTTTTACTTTTTCCGCCTGCCAATAAAACCTTTTGGCAATTCTTGAAACGTGTTCCTTACTTTATGATATCGCAATTCGGAAGTTCAAAAGGGTTTCCGCTATGTGTCATGTAATATGCACAATTGCCTATTGTGATTATATTATCAGATCAGAGGTTTAGAAAAGAGAGTTTAGGATGCATTGTGTCTTAACTTAGTGATATGCGATCTTCGATCGCATTATTGCATCAGAGATTTACTTATGATGGCTTTCTACAAAGGTATTTCATTTTTTATCAAAAGGTTTAGGATAATAGCTCTATTGCATCGGGTCTTTTGATAAAGGTTTTTTTATGTGTGATATGATTAATGTGAGGCAAGAGATTTTATTAAATCACTAAGTTTATTAAAAAGGGACCCATTTTTAATTAAATTTTTTGTAATTTTTTTTTAAGAAATGGGGGGTTGTTGTACAGCACAACAGTAACCAATAGTATGAGAGAGAGAGAGAGAGAGAATAATGAGAGAGCTCCAAAACTGAACTGACCAAGTCTTCACACATAAAGGAAGAAGTTTTCCAACTGATCCTCAGAAGCCTTTTTATGAATGAGGCCTCTATTTTCTTCATTTTCCTCCTCGCATGCAACATGTGACCTTTCACCTCCTTTTTCTCCTCATTTCGATTACTTTCCTTAATTTTCCTCCTGACATGCAACATGTGACCATTCACCTCCTTTTATCCTAATTTCCATTATTTTTGTAAATAAATGTGCCAAAATACCTTTTCACCTCTTTAATGCCCTAGCCATTTCCGTTGCCAATTTCCTTAACCATAAACCCACTAGGATGTCATGCCCACCATTCAGCCTGGAATACGTGTCCCATCATCCGTGGTATTTATATATTTTTACGTGGAATTTTCACAAGGGCTGTTACAGAACCCTCCCCCTTGGGGGAACACCGTCCTCGGGGTTCAATGACACCTATAACCAACATGACTGCTGAAAACAAAACATGCTACCAATGGAGCTTTATAACACAGCTCGTTGCAGTATTTACAATGAAAGACCTGCTCAAAATCAAAACATCATGACAACATGACAACATATCGCATACTGGAGCTTTATAACACAACTCATTACGGTATTTACCATGATATACACATATACACATTTTCTTAACCAACAAATAAACGATACGATGCCCGTAACAATCAACAAGGGAATCCAAATGCTTACACGTCCACCCTCAAAGTAATACCGGGATTCACCTCATTCCCAGGAAGTCCAGAATCCACTACAAAGTCAAATCTGCATGCAATGTTTAGTGCTATAATCCCTTGCTACTTGTCCTCTCAGCGAACAGTTACCAACTCATTGTTCCAGGGTGCACTCCCAATGTGTATCTGATTCCATATGGAAATGCTAATGACCAAAAAAAATCCATCTGTGACCTTGCCATATCTGCTACACAGTCCCTCAGGAAACCAGTCACCCCTTCCATGCAGTCACTCACCTTCCAAGTTCCGTTGGCACCCCCATCCCGGGTAGTCCATCCCTTGGCAAGGCTTCCTCGCATTGGAAGATACAACAACCAAGGCATATCCTTGGCTCAACACATCAAACTGGTCATAGCATGCTCATAGAAATCAATGGACACTGATGGGTACCAGTGTCCCACAATGGCCCTGTTCCTGAAGTGCTTTACCAACATACTACTGTCTGTTTCAATTCCTTTGCTGCTACTACTAATTCTTGCAGTCGATTTCGAACACCCAACCGAGCATTTCATACATTCCTATACCAAGCACATAACTTCCATTAAATTTAAAATAAATTGAAATGAATTCACATCATACTTCATTGGTAGCTCGTCAATAAGGTACATCTTCAATCCTGTTCACTTCCTGTCACAACAAGTCAAACTAGCATACTTGACGAAATCAACATATATAAAGTTATCACATCAGGTTAGCTCAAACACAACCATCATAGATCAAAATCATAAATCACATGCATAATAAAATTGAAATAAAATGATGATACTTATCCTTTCCTCAATCCTTAGCTTCTACCTTTGTCTTTGTTCCATACGCACTCTGGATCGTTGCTACACTCAACAAACACCCAGTGCCTTCTCCTCAACCATGTGCATAGACACATAGTGTGCATCACACACATACAACCACATGGCATGCCACACCATGCAATACATGCACCTATACCTGAGATACAACACATACACCTACACTTAGTGTATACAATACAATGCATCCATCTATACCCGATGTGCAATACCACCCAATACATGTACCTACATAGAGCACAACACAACGAGTACACACGCTACAATACCCTGACTACATGATTCACATACATAATACCACATGCCCTCAACACAACATGTATAAAATGCACACAATACCACATGTGCACCAGTACCATATGTACAACATGTACACAGTACCATCGGTACACCGCACCACCTGCACAACGTGTGCACAACATCACATGCACACGCACCACCTGCACAATGTGTACACAATGTCACATGTCCACCACACCACTTGTATAATGTGTACACAATACCACACACACAACATGTACGTGACACCACATGTACACAACGCCACATGCATGACATGTACATAGCAAAACATGCACAAAATGCCACTTGTACAACATGTACACAGCACCACACGGACATGACACCACTTGTACAATCATGCACACCACACCATATGTACATAGTACCAATGTACCACATGCACACAACACCACTTTTGCATAACACTGCATATCCAACACGTACATAGCATCATCTGTACACAACACTGCATATCCAACATGCACAGAGCACCATATGCACACACACCACATATACATCACGAAGACAATACAATAGGTACACAACACCCCATATGCAATATTCACATAACCCTATTTGTACCATCCTATACATAACATTGCATAAATAACATGTACACATGCTATGTATACACAACACCACAAGTGCACACATCATAGATGCAACATGTACAACATATACAACGTATGCTCAACAATAGTACCACACATCCAAAAACACATTGTCCTTACCAAGAAACCTTGCTTTCGGTATCTCATCCATTCTTATCCTAGCATGTTGCAGACCACACTACTTTCACTTTGTTGATGTATCCTTCAACGTTACCTGTCATAACATAAACATAGGCATAATACAAGTATACAATATCAATTCATATCCACGTGATATTGACCTCGTATATTTGTCGTGTCTACTCTTCCCAATTGATTCCGCGTAAGACCAGGAACCTCTTCATGTCGTTCTCCTGCATAAGCAATCATTCCTCCACAAGAATGATCCCTGACAACCCTATTAGATAGTAACATGGATACATGGATACATACATATGTATATAAACATTAGCATAAAACAATCATGATCCTATCAGACAACAACATACATATATACATATATAAACATCAACATAATCATGATCATAACAAAATTTCCAGATAACATAAGGTCAAGGTTAAGAGAACTTCCTTTATTCATGCACAAGCACTGAGAGCAATAGTTCCCAACATAGCCAAAGCATATGACACCTCTTATCTATTTACTTTACCTTTTCTAGTTACATTTATTGTGTCTGCACTGCTACTCTCCATTTACCACAATGGACCCAACCAATCCAACCAACTGTCATAGTCTTACCTTCCGCTGCACTTACTCATGCACAAAGCTTCACCTAGGTCTTATATCATCAGTTGGGTACCACACATCTCTCCAGATTTCCATCAACTTTCCTCTTTCCCAACCAATGCCCAAGACTCAAAACATAAAAGGCAAGACATGAAACAAACAAGAAGAAGACCATAAAAACCAATAACAACATGAATCTGCAAACAAAGTGGTATGGCCATACACTAGACATAAACAAAGCTGCAAATCAAGCTCAACAATTCATAAAAGACCAAAAGCACAAGACTAAAAACAAACACCATGGCTCAATCCCCATGGTTCCCAAGGAAAGCTCAACCCGAGCCTTCTTCAAGATTTCATGAAAACCTCTTATGCCATGCAACTCCCTACATCATGCTCACACGTGTCAACCACATGTTCCAAACATCAATATAATCATATTTATCAATTTGAAATCAACTTTTACAAATAATCATGTCATAATCCATAGCCATTAGACATAACGCTACAACTATCAACTGCATTCAAATACATATCAAATGTCTCAACACATACATGTTAATACAATCATCTTGAAACAAAATCATTTGAGCACATACTCATATTAAGAAATTCATCAAGCATTCATACCATGTTATCAACTAGATGACATAATCAATGATCAAACACCAAATATATGACATAAGAAATTGATACCTTAATGTATCTCATGGGAGGTGATCTTGTCTACACAATCAATCTAGTTAGCATGATATAACTTTACAACACATCAGCTCAAGCACTCATAATATCATGATATCCATAACAATATCTAACTAACATATTCACATCGTAAACTCATACACAATTATCGTTCACACATATGCAAAGTCAATCTTGATTAGTACGACACCACATCACAAATATGTCATCTCATACCTGAGTATCACAACCATAACCATCTGCATAGGTCAAACCAAGTTAACACAATACAAATAACATCAAGATCTTCAATGCAATGAACATAACCATTACACATATGACCAATCCAAATTACGACATCAAGATCTCAATGAAATAACTCTAATCATCAAGTTAATATCATATAACAACAATAGACTCTATATCATGTTCATCAACAACATAAAACCGAATCGTCAAGTTAACTGTCATATAACAATCAACAAGTTAAGCTATAACATACTCATCAACAACATATAGCATAATCATCAGGTTATCTAATATAAAACAACAATAGAAATGCATACAACTACAGGTTACTATCATTCCTAACTATCTGACACATGTGCATATAACTACACTAATCAATTAACATCTATCATGAATGTAACCATAACATCAAAATACATGTACATAAACCTAATGCATATAAAAATCCTTAAATTACATACCTGCATGCCAAACATGCAATACCTATATGACGATATGCTCTTACCCGAAAGTCCAATGCTGCAACCTCATTATGATGATTTGTGTCCCCTGCTCTATCTCATCTAACACATTAGCATCATAACAACCAATAGCATCATGATGACCTAAATTGCATACAATGATTTCACAAGGCATGTCTGACCTAATATTCAAACTATAACCAAGATCATACATGCATAACAACTGTATATAGACATATAACACATGAGTACAAAACCATATATACACCATTCTAGCTAGAGTCCAGTCATCAATGCATGACCATATCAACTTCACAAACCATGACCTCATGCATGACAACAACCATTAATCCATTGTACACATTGCGACATGCAACCAAAAATATGCATAAGCAATGCCAAACCAACTACCAATATGCATAACCGCATGTAGTCGAACATAATCGATTGATTATTGTAATCAACCTATAATATTGATGCATGTAATCAAAATATTCAAAAATGTAACCTAACATACAAGGATGTAAGTAGGCATCATGAAATCAACATGTAAGTGACATATAACCCATACACAGTCAGTCACATGTTCCAAAAATCAAGACATCATGTCTATTAATTTGAAATCAACTTTCACCAATATTAACAACCATATCATAGTTGGAAACCAACTCACAATCATAGTCGTAATACTAAAACTAGCACCCACTTGCACGCAAGTGCATATCAGTTGTGTCAACACATATTGTGTTAGTACAACCGTGTTAAAACAAGATAATTCCTTCATACAAATTTATAAACACAAACGTACATATCAGGAACTTAATCAAGCATTCAAACAACCTATAAGCATACCTCCTTACTATCCATGGTCCACACTAAGGTAGAAGGAGGAAGCTAGTATAATGGCCCGATCTCCAATGTCCAATTATGGAAATGGGATCTCCATAGCTCTACTAAATTTAACCACATTTGAAATGAAATTGATTTTTATTTCTCATACATTTGTATGAGACTAATTCAAAAATATTTCACTTGTTCCACTTGTAACATCATAACCAAAAACATGCCACTTTTCCATTTCCTTACATGCAACTTTTCAAATTCCTTGCATGCAACCTTTCAAATTCCCTTTATGAAACTCTTCAAATTATTTGCATGCAAATAGGCATAGATAAAATACATCCATATTATCACACTAAAATACTATCCCATCCAAGAAAAAATAACATTTTCTTCACACAATTACCATACTTTTACATTTCCACAAACAACTACTATATTATTACATTTGCGTGTAAACATTTATTCAAACACTTTACATGCAAACTAATATAGAAAACTATTTGCATACAAGTAAGAATATATCAACTACAGAAATATTATTACACATCAATACTATCCCCAACCATAAAGAACATACTCATTGGCGCATTTTATCAAGTAGTTTGTATGCAATTAATCATTTAACCATTTAAGCATTTCATCAAACACTTTTCATGCAAACTAATGTAGCGAATGATTCAATGCATATATACTAAATTGTAGTAGTACAAGTTATGGAAACTGAACCATATGATCAGTGGAATTATTCCTGACTATGGTTCAAGTTTCATCTTCTGAGATTTCGTAGTTGAAAAGTTATAACAAAATACCAACACAGTCCTATTTGGTGCACAATTCTAGGAGTATCCAGAAAGCTCGATGTACATGGGTCATATCTCCTAAAATATATCGAATAAATGTCTGAAATATCTATCACAATATAAGTGGGATTTCCTCTCATTGTGGAAAAATTTCAGCTCCTTCGAGTGCCTAGAATAAAAGTTATAACAAAAATTTCAGCGTGACCTGTTTCAGGCATGCTTTTAGGAGCATTCAGAAGGCTTGAATCCCTCTGCTCATATCTCCTAAAATATTTCGACCCAATATCTGAAATTTATACCACATAATCATTGATATTTCCCCTCAATGTGGATGATTTTTCATCTTCTAAAAGCCTACAAAAGAAAAGTTATTGCAAAAATTCCAACGTGACCTATTTAAAGGTGCATTTAGGAAGGTCATCTTCCTTAGATCATAATTCCTAAAGTATTGTGAACCAATATCTGAAATTTTTACCTTCAGTATGAACAAATTTTTGACTTCTAATATGCCACAAAATAAACTTTATAACATATATGAAAGAAATGTCTAAAATTAACCTTTGTTATTCATTTTACCTATAATAGAGCCCATCTAGTCCAAGTGTTTGAACCATGCTTTGATACCAGTCTGTAACAACCTCTGGGGTAAATGTGCATAATTAAAAACATAATAGGAACAAAAATACAATAAACATATCAGCCATCAAAATCCATATATACATCAGTACATTTGCACATGAAAATCAAGGGAATGATTTTTTTTCATTTAATAAATGCAATGAACCAATCAGAAATGGGACTACACATTCCACCCGACCATAGATTGGCTAAGACAAGTCTCTCTTTAGCCAATCACCCCTGTGTCATATTCCAAGCATGAATGTGGGATCTCATAGAACAAATCAATCAAAACTCATTCAGGGCTTCCTGAGGCCACCCACCTCAACCCATTAAACAGTGATTCCACCTCACAGTCGGACATCACCAAAAACCATCATCAGATTGGTCTCCATCCAAGCCTTCCAGGGCTTCCAAAGCATTTGTCCAACTAAGGCTTCCAGAACTAGTAACTCAACCCACAACTTATACAGGGCTTCCAGAGCATTTTTCCAACCAAGGCTTCCAGGACTAGTAACTCAACCCGTCAAGGGCTTCCAGAGCGTTTGTCCAACCAGGGCTTCCAAGACTAGTAACTCAACCCAAGCTGTTACAGGGCTTCCAGAGCATTTGTTCAACCAGGGCTTCCAGGACTAGTAACTCAACCCAAGCTGTTACAGGGCTTCCATAGCGTTTGTTCAACCAGGGCTTCCAAGACTAGTAACTCAACCCAAGATATGGAAAAATGAGAACCAACCAAAACAAAGCAATGAAAGTAAACCCACAATCACCATGGCTATCCAAGAAATGGCAAGGCTAGGAAATCCACTGTCAATCCAGGCAATCCTCCATGCCAATGATAGATCACAACCAAGAAACCATATGCATGTGCCATGCATGCCAAACCTAGTGAAGAAACCATACATGCAACTCGGTACCTGCAAGAAAAACTGGTGTAGCTGCTGATGTCAATACCTTCTTACGCTTTCCTTCTCTTCCTTTGCCTTCTTGCTCCAAGAATCCAAGTATGCCACACCCTCCAAGAGTGCTCCAAGAAAAATCTAAGTAACCAAGAGTATGAGAGAGAGAGAGAGAGAGAGAATAATGAGAGAGCTCCAAAACTGAACTGACCAAGTATTCACACAGGAAGGAAGAAGCTTGCCAACTGATCCTCAGAATCATTTTTATGAATGAGGCCTCTATTTTCTTCATTTTCCCTTATTTTCTTTCATTTTCCTCTTCACATGCAACCTGTGACCTTTCACCTCCTTTTTCTCCCAATTTCCATTATTTTCCTTCATTTTCCTCCTCACATGCAACCTGTAACCTTTCACCTCCTTTTCTCCTAATCTCCATTATTTTCATAAATAAATGTGCCAAAATACCTTTTTGCCTCTTTAATGCCTTAGCCATTGCCTTTGCCAATTTCCTTAACCATAAACAACCAAATGAACACCCACTAGGATGTCATGCCCACCATTCAGTCTGGAATACGTGTCCCATCATCCGTGGTATTTATATATTTTTACATGGAATTTTCACAAGGGTTGTTACAATAGATCAATGCCTAGGAAATCTTAAATAGAGGAGTGCATGGAAGATTATCTTTGAGGGGTTTTTGCAACACTTCACTTGTCACGTAATAAAAAGATAATAAAAGGGCCTTGGTTTAATGGGCCTTCATTAAGGTAGATTCAAGCCAATACATGGATCCAAATGTGGGGTGGGGGAGTATATCGGGGCAACCTCAAAGAGAAATGTCTTGCTCTGGTGGGAGACACACAACAATGATACAACATAATACTAAAGTAGTAGTGATAGTGGAGAGGAGGAGAGGAAGGAGGGAAATAGATGCGTAGGGCTGTAAACAAACAAAATCCTCAGCAACAATGTTCCAATATAAATATGTGAGAGGAATGGGGTGAAATGGTAGAAACAACGATGTGCTAATTAAGGTTTCATGCCAGATATAACATAGGTATCATTAGCGCCAAACAACATGAGTAGATTTGGGCTCACAGGGGTACTGTAGGTTAAACCAATAACACAAATAAATATGCAATTACTACAGGTTTGTAGTCTATTGAATAACACAAGTAAATATGTAATATAATGCAAGTAATATTCTCTATTTAGAAGCCTAGATAAATCCATGAAATAGAGAGAAACCAACAGCTTCATTACACTATTTCAAAGAAGGGAAAACACAAATGAAATGAGATTACAGAAGGGAAAAAATACTACATATTGATCATGCTTGGAATCATTAGGATTGTTTCATTAATATTAGGAGGGTCCAAATAACCAGTCCATAACATTCAACACAATATCAGTCCAGTCTCCCTATGAGAAAGCAAGTAGAACCAAAAGTGGAATCACAGAAATCCTAACCTGTAGCTGCAGTATTCTGGAACCTCTGTTAAGTATTTCTTCCCCCTATTTATAAGAGGAGGGGGAGCTTTGGTTTCAGTTACAAAAAATATCTTCGCCAGAGCTCCAGTTGTCTGCTAGAATAGTTGTCTCGGTGTGCAAGGCTCTGTTTCCCAAAATGATTACAATCGGGATCTGGTCCCTTCTTGGAAATAAATAGAAATTACATAATAAAAAGAAATCAAGAAAACTGAAAAATGATGGGGGAGGTATCCCTCTGTTGCTCATGTGAAGGCCCCCCTGATCAAGCCATGTCTCTGCCATGATGTGCAGTCCAGTTCACCTGCTGCTTTCAACTTAACTGCTTGAGTAGCTCGTTCTTTGGAGTTGGGAGTGGTTGACTCTGAATGCCTGTTGCAGAGTGGAAATGGAACATGTCATGGTAGTCCTTTGCTGCTTGACGAAGTGGAGCACCATGCTGAGGTGCTAAGTCTTCCTGACCCTCTCATACTGTCATTTACTCACAACAGTCATGCAGTGAAGCTATCGAATCCATTTCTGCGGCTTATGTAGTCCTTAGTTTCTTTTTACATGGGTTTCTATAGGATTAGCCCATACCGGTGTGCCACTGCCCCATGCCTTCATTCAATACCTAAACCACTGACCCATTCGCCCTTTAAAGCTTTGTACAATTCTATCGTAGCATTACTACATTGGGACCTTTACTCTAAAAGGCGTTGTAGAACGATGGGCTCTAGAGTTCCTTGGCCCCCCCTTGGTTTAGCCCCTACCTACATTTCTTCCCATATGATTAGGGGCTATGACCAGGCGCTTAGTCCTTAGGCACTAGGGCCTTTGGACTGCCTTCCAGAGGGATTTTTCCTTTGTTACTGTGAATATCACATACCAACTATTTGTAGTGCTTTGTCTGCGACATTCCCCTTGACCCTTGCGATCGTCGAACCGCGGGAGTGGGCCCACAAAAAATATCGCAATCGCAACACAGGAGAGGGGGACCTTTTACCTCCTTTCATAGGATGCGAAATCCCTGTAAGATGTAACACATAAAATATCGAATCTTAGAAGTTACCGCTTATCGCAATTGCAGGCTGGAAGGGACTTCGATGGTGGAGAAACTTTGACTTGTGCAATCACCGATTTACTCCTTTAGTGCATGGCCCTTGGTTCTTCGGACCTTCATGTGATTGTGGGCCAACCCCCTTATCGGAGCCCTTTTAGTGCAAATCACAATCACAGATCTGTAACTGGAGTTGCGACCTTTTACCTTTGCCGATCGCCAATCTGCAGGATTGATGACATCATCGTGCCATGTGGCACCTCCTAAGTGGTGACACGTGTCACCCGGATATCGACATGCCACGTGGCCTCTGTACTGCCACATCATGCTGACGTGAACTTCCATGTCATTTATAAGGACCAATGTTATTCTGCCATGTTGCACCCTGGAGGAGAGAGAAAAAGGCTCGCTCGTCCTTGTTTTACGTCGATTTCCTTTGTTAAATATTTTCGGCCTTCCCCTATGATTTAGCACTATATGCCAAGTTTTCAGCAATTCCCGCGATATCGGTGTTCGACAATGATTTTGGCCCTGTGCACCCCTTTGTGCCTATGATCGCTGATATGTGATATCAACGTTCAGTATCATGAACCGCCGACAAACTGTAAGCTTGTGCCCAGAACCCCGCAGATAGACGATTTGCTCATATGGTGACATTGCGGGGCTGTGATGATGTGGGATTCCAGGATTGCAATATGCGGGATTGCGATATGGCCGATATGCGGGATGTGGGACTGCAAGATTTTCCCACCACTAAAATGTGGGATTTACTATGCTTAGGGCCCTCTAATCGCCGATATGCGATATGTTCTCTGTCTCAGACCTGCCGATATGCAATTTGTGACATCGGCGATCGGTTGATCACAAATTCCATTGTCTTTCATTTTCACTGCTTTAGTAAGCCCCAATTTGTGATTGCGATGAGCCTGACCCTTAGTTATTTTCTCCTTGTTTTCTATGTTTTCAAAGGGTAACTTTAATCTGCTTTAACTTCTAATCTAGGAGTCCATTTTTGGGCTTACATATACCATTGGAAATATTATCACGAGAACTATGCAATGGATAGGGATTGATTAAAATTTGAGAGCTTTTGTGGCTTGGGAAATGGCTTCAAACTTCACTACTTTTCTGCACTCTAGGAAACTAATAACTTTATGAAGCAATGAGTGACAACATTGGATCCAA
Organism: Pinus tabuliformis; assembly: GCA_031772625.1. NCBI lineage: Eukaryota > Viridiplantae > Streptophyta > Pinopsida > Pinales > Pinaceae > Pinus > Pinus tabuliformis. The sequence goes on along the minus strand of CM062816.1, from coordinate 1,778,938,203 downwards.
CTGGTGATCCAAAATGGACTTTGGATAGACTCCTGAGTCTAAGTGTTCCTCACTGAGGAAAATTAAAGTCCAAGGAAGTTCCTGGAACTAGCGCCATTACAGAGATCGTCTCATTCTGAATCTATTGCAACTTGAATGGGCAAAAACTGACTTAGGATGCAAAAGATATCACAAAATGAAGTTGCCCTTTTCCTTTGGAAAAAGAGGCAAAATCCCCTAAGAATGGGTCTTAAAAACCCTCTAAATCTTCAAAATCTTCAAAAATATTCAAATCTACCACAGGAGAAGAATTTTTGGGAAAGTCGTATAACACTATCGAGAGGAAAAACAATAGAGAAAACATTGAAAAACAGGCTTATCGACGGTCAACAGAGAAATGAACAGGAGCCATCAGATCTGGCCAATCAACGGTCCAGATCCGATCGGCAAATCGCAATCGGCGATTACAGTGTAGTGCACACTAAACGGCTCGGGGGTATGTGTGATATGCGATTGCGACAAGTCGCATCACAATATCACATCAAAGCTACACAACGGAGCGGGGATATATATATATATATATATATATATATATATAGACGTGTGATGCGATAGCCGGACCCGATAGGGTTATAAACGATATTCCATATATTTTGAAATCTGCCCAACGACATTCTGCTATGTATTTTCGCATATTTCGTTTAATAAACGAAAAGCGAAGGGATGTGGCGATGCGATGAATCTGGACCCGAAGGGGTTCTTAAATGCAAATGCATATTATTTCAAATCCGTCTAAAGCCATTTGCGGGATTTTTACATATTTTAATGTATTTTTTAAATGCAAAGGGGAAGCCATGGAACAAGGCAGTTGCGACATGCGATAAGCGATTTCAGGCAGACCCGATAGGAATATAGTGCATATTTATGAAGATTTGAAGTCCGACGAACAATGTTTTCTGCGGATTTTCCCGTGTTTAGTGTATTTTTCTTGTGTAAGTCGAGAACGCTAAAATTTGGGGATTTCAAAGGGTCGATGGCCCCTTCCATTATAGAATATGTGGCCACCATCCCTGAAAGCGTTTAACAATGATTGCTAATGCTTAGAGAGGGGATTTGAGTGGACCAAGGCCGGAAGACAGAGAGCCGAGAGGGAAAATGAACAGGCAGCACCGATTGGCTCAAAAAAGCCATGAATGTCAAAGACAGAGGGATTGCTGAGGTTGTTGAGGGTTGTTGCATAAACCAGAGAATAAGTTAAGCCAAAGCAGGAAGCTAAGGCAAAAGAGGCAGTGCAGAAGCAAAAAGAGAAGCTGAGGGAGTCACTTGGGAGTCAAGTGAAAAGCCAAGAGAGTTGTAAACTGATAGAGAGCCTAGTTGAGTTGATTAGAGCTCACGGAGACGTAGCCCAAGAGTTTTGCGTGAACTCTTAATTAAATTATTGCCTTATGTGTTTTTTTTCACTGCTGCATTATTTACTGTTATATGTATTTATATAGAAGTTCAAGCACATTTACATATCAGCACAAAAAACAGATTTTAAAGCATATAATCAGTTTAAAACAAATACTAGCATACACTAATATGTCATGCACTTATTAATTCCGCATTGGTTAATAAATAAGACTTGGGAATATTTAAAGCTTTGGGAGTGGGAGAGGTTCTTGTAAGTTAAACAAGAAGCCTAAGAGCCCCATTTTCAGATCAGATGGTATCGGAGCTTAAGATTGATTAACCCCACCTTCAAGGAAGGTTATATCAGAATGCTTGATTGACAGAGCAAAGATTGCTTGTCTGAAAGGTGTTTGGACAGTCAAGGATTGATTATCTGATTGATTGTATGCTTGTTTGTAGACTGACTATTTTCTGAGTTTGCAGAGGTGAAGGGAAAGCTATTGATAGCTCAGTCCAGGAAGGACAAGAAGGAAGAAGGGCTGAAGGCATTCTTCTATCCCAAAGGACCTCAAAGCAGTCCTTGAAGCACAAGAGGTTTGTTGCAAAAGGTTTCTTGAATAAAGCTCTTTGTTATTCTTGTTTGAAGTTCTTTTGTTCATTGGCATAATGACAACTTCTTCAAGTGAGTCCTCAAATTCTCCTTTCTTCACAAAAGTCTTTGATGAAGACATGAAGCAAGACTTGTTCATCATGATGAATATGGTGAGAGAAATGTATGAGGATGGAAGGAAGAGAAGCATACTTAGAGAGCAGGTGAATTCCATGGAGGAAGAGAAGCAGATGCTTTCTGACAAATTGCAGAAAATGGAGAGGCAACTTCATATTGCAAATATGAACCTGAAAAGGATGCATGAGTTGGATTCGCAGCTCTTTGTTGCCCAAGAAGCCTTAGTCAAGTATTAGCTTGAAGAAGAGGTAAGCCATTCCAGTTTGTCTTCAAATTCTTCCAAGAAAGCTTATATTGGTTCTTTTGAAAAACATACTAGAGGCATAGGTTCCAAGCTAATGTCCAAGATGGGCTATGAAGGAAAAGGCTTGGGTAATCATGCACAAGGTATTGTTGAGCCAATAATGGTTGAGGAAAGGCCTAGTTATTTGGGTCTTGGCTATGGACAGTCTTATGGACAGAGTTCCAAAGCTGCCATGAAGGACATTGAAATAGTCCCAAGAAGGAGTTTCATCTCATGCCCTCTACCTCAGAAGTGTGAAGGTTGTATTCAAGAGGAATGCAATTGCTTGAAACATCATTTGCAGGATGCAGGTGTTCAAAAGCACACACTTGAACCAGAGAGTTGTGGAAACTCTGATAGCCTTGAAGAGATTGATAGTGTTCCAAAGGGAGCTACTTCTTCACTCAATTCACCTCCTCATGAAGGTAATAAAAGTGAAAGAGGTAGGTATAAATTTGGTTCTAATCATATTCCTTTTGATTTTGCAAAGCATGGTAAATTTCCACATAAGTATGGGGAAAGAGTTGCATGTTCCTTTTGTGGTTTGGATAACCATAATGTTTCTAGATGTTGGAAGAGAATGACCACATATAGGAAACTTTTGAAGGAAAAGAAGCAAGAAGCCAAAGGTCCATTGGGCAAGGAAAATCATGCTGTCAAGAGGATGCACATGCAGTGCACTTACTGACATAAGCAAGGACATCTTACTGCAAAGTGTTGGACTCTGAATCCAACAATTCTTCCACCAAAGTTAAAGAAAGTGGAAAGAGAAGATGGCAGAAATGGAAAGGAAGATTCCATGAGTGATGTGTCTCAGAATGATTCACATGTTGATGCTGATGTGCAGATAGAGGTAGTACCTTTGAAAGGGATTGGTAAGAAACAATTAGAGTTCTTATCTGATTAAGGTTGCATGTCTATTGTTGCATCTATTTGCATTTATTTTTTAATGGAATGCAAGTTGTAGGATGTTACCAAGTAGTTGAATGAAGAATTTGAGCAGGAGACTCACTTTGTTGCTGCAACATTATATTTCATTTCAACTTCGAAGGTACAGTGTGCTTAAGTGAAAGTTGAAGGATGAAATGCATGCATAAGCATGATGTGCATGAACACAGGGATGTTGATGTTTTCCTTGTATTTAAACATGTATGTGTAATTAACTTGTAGGGTTGATTGCTTTGACATGCATGTGATGCAATGTTGACTTGAGAGAAGTTAACTTGGTCTCCTAGATGGGGATGATAATGAAGAGTTTCATCTTTTGAAAAAGAGTCCAAATGGTCTTTTTCTACATGCTTGACTTGAAGGGTCATTTGTTTAAATGCATGTTTTGTGGGTATATTTTCTAGTCCATCATTTGTATGTAGATGTAAGGCATGGAGGTGTTCACAAGATGTGAAATCTATTTATTTTGTTGAAGCAGGAGTTTAGGTGATCCAGTTATTGTCTGTATTTATGTTGTTATTAACAGTTGTTGTTGACAACTTGTCAAACAGGTACAAATGAAAGTTTTGTGGAGCAGATCTACTTCACATTTGTTGAGCCACCTTGGATCAATGATCAAGGCAGAGAAGCTCAAACTACCTTCTATAACCATTTCAGTAGGAAGGCAAGGAGGAAGACAGTTCTTCCCAGGAAGACAAGCCCATCCAGGAAGGGAAGTGGTTAGAAACTTTGGTTCAGAGGCACTATGCAAAGGCAAGTGTAGGGGGGCTAAAAGAAGAGGGTAAGTCACTCTCATTTACAGTTCAGATCAGTATATCAATCTTTTGGAGACCAAAAGTTCTTTTAGTGGGAAGGCGTGATCCAAAATGGATTTTGGATAGACTCCTAAGTCTAAGTGTTCCTCACTAAGGAAAATGAAAGTCCAAGGAAGTTCTTGGAACTAGCCCCATTGCAGAGATCGTCTCATTCTGAATCTACTACAACTTGAATGGGCAAAAACTGACTTAGGATGCAGAAGATATCACAAAATGAAGCTGCCCTTTTCCTTTGGAAAAAGAGGCAAAATCCCCTAAGAATGGGTCTTAAAAACCCTCAAAATCTTCAAAATCTTCAAAAATATTCAAAACTATTGCAGGAGAAGATTTTTTGGGAAAGTCAGATAACACTATTGGGAGGCAAAACCATAGAGAAAACATTGAAAAATGGGCTTATCGACGGTCAATAGAGCAATGAACAGGAGCCGTTGGATCTGGCTGATCAACGGTCCAGATTCGATCGGAAAATCGCAATCGGCGATTACAGTGTAGCGCACACTAAATGGCCCAGGGGTATGTGTGATATGCGATTGCAACAATTCGCATCGCAATATCACATCGGAGCTACACAACGGAGCAGGGATATATATCTATATATATATATATATATATATATATATATATATATATATATATATATATATATATATATATATGCGCGATGCGAAAGCCGGACTTGATAGGGTTATAAACGATATTCCATATATTTTGAAATCCGCCCAATGACATTCTCCTATGTATTTTCGCATATTTTGTTTAATAAACAAAAAGTGAAGGGATGCACCAGTGCGATGAATCCGGACCTGAAGGGGTTCCGAAATGCAAATGCATATTATTTCAAATCCATCTAAAGCCATTTATGGGATTTTTCCATGTTTTAATGTATTTTTAAAATGCAAAGGGGAAGCAATGGAACAAGGCAGTTGGGACATGTGATAAGCAATTTCAGGTAGACCCGATAGGAATATAGTGCGCATTTATGAAGATTTGAAGTCCGATGAATAATGTTTTTTGCAAATTTTCCCGTGTTTATTGTATTTTTCCTGTGTAAGCCGAGAACGCTAAAATTTTGGGATTTCAAAGGCCTGATGGCCCCTTCCATTACAGAATAGGTGGCCACCATCCCTGAAAGCATTTAGCAATGATTGCTAATGCTCATAGAGGGGATTTTAGTGGACCAAGGCCGGAAGATAGAGAGCCGAGAGGGAAAATGAACAGGCAGTGCCGATTGGCTTAAAAAAGCCATGAATATCAAAGACAAAGGGGTTGTTGAGGTTGTTGAGGGTTGTTGCATAAAATAGAGAATAATTTTAGCCAAAGCAGGAAGCTAAGGCAAAAGAGGTAGCACAGAAGCGAAAAGAGTAGCCGAGGGAGTCACTTGGGAGTTAAGTGAAAAGCCAAGAGAGCTGTAAAATGATAGAGAGCCTAGTTGAGTCGACTAGAGCTCAAGGAGACATATCCCAAGAGTTTTGGGTGAACTCCTAATTAAATTTTTGTCTTATGTGTTTGTTTTTATTACTGCATTATTTAATGTTATGTGTATTTATATATCAGTTCAAGCACATTTACATATCAACACAAACAACAGATTTTAAAGCATATAATCAGTTTAAAACAAATACTAGCATACACTAATATGTCAAGCACTTATTATTTCCTCATTGCTTAATCAATAAGACTTGGGAATATTTAAAGCTTTGGGAGTGGGAGAGGTTCTTGTAAGTTAAACAAGAAGCCTAAGAGCCCCATTTTCAGATCAACTGGGGAAAATGCCTTGTTGGGAAGGTGCGAAGAACCTGTAGACCAGTATCCTTCACCATTCGGCATGGAGTCAGAAATATATGAACTTACATAAAATCTCCATGAAACTTTGTTTGCAGGGAGTCACTTCCTCCTCAACTGAAATGCAAGAATAAAAATTCTATCCACTAGAAATTAAATGCTCATTGAGTGAGCTTATTTAATACATTCTTACTTATGAAAAGGGCTCAATTCACTTAAGTGAGTTCAAACCTCCAATGGAACTAGGCTAGCATTTGGGTGCTATACCTAATGCCTTCATGCTGCTGAAATTTATAAATAAAACAAGCATGAACCATGAAAAATTTGCAAATAAGAAGCTTTGATGCATACTCCAGAAACAACCTCTGATGTTGGCTAAAGAATATGCTCATGTACTCAGCTATAGGGTCATGGAATTGACAAGGAATGTTTGCAGCTGCGTCTTTTTCACAAAAAATTTGCTGACGACCAATGTCTTCTTGGTCAAGGCAGCCATAAACACTGCTTAGCTCCTCAACCTTGCATTTTTCAAGAAAAAATTGCTTTTGATCTTTTACTGCCCATTTTTCAAAGGGCCAACCCTCCTGGGAATATGCAATGGAATCTTTAGCTTTGGAACTATAAGAGTCATAGACTGGAGGGCCCCCTGAGAATTCCTAGTAGGAATCTTGTAATAAATAATCACAGACATTGATTGGTCCTTCAACCTCGGGCTCTTCTTGAAAAATTTGTTGTTGGGAGCAGGCTCCCCACTTGCTGGTAAATGACTCCCTTTAAACCTCTGTGATTGTCTCATCCTCCTTTGAATATTATGAATCATAAATCGAAGGAGGTTCTTGATCATGTTCTCCAGGTGAAGGACATGCAGCATGGACTGCAGCCTCTTTGCTGACCTCTTGGTGGGCTCCTATTCTTGTGCACCTTCCCATAACTGGGAGCATGGTGGCAATGCATCACTTGACTCTCCACTAGAGTCGTATTCATCATAGGAAGGAGGAACATCAAATTTGGTTGAATCAGACCTCTGAGGGTTTATTTACAACTCGATGATGTTTCCTTCTTCTCTTTCTTGTTGATTGGGTGATGCTTCTTGATGCGAGTAGATGTTCTCTTAGAGTGGAGCTCCACAAACATATTCAACAGGGTTATCGACCTCAGGAATGTCTTCATCATTAAAATGTGCGTAACAATCTTCAAATAGAGCATTCGGTGGATATAGTTCTTTGCAATAGTGATTGAATGCTATATGAAAACGTTTTAAGATATGCTGCCATGAGGTATTGTTTTGTACCAGACTCTAGCATCCTCCTCTAAAGAATACATGAACAAATTCATTTGTACATCTTCAAGAAAAATACCCTGTTGTTCCATGCATTCATGAAATTCTTTGAGGTGTTGGTCATGCCTTCTATCTATGATCCCACTGAATCTAGGAAAATAGGTATACCATTCATGAAATGAAGGGACATGATTGGGATACCCAGAAATAGAAGAAAAATCTAGTGGGAAAATTTGTTGTCCAGGAATGCAGGAAGGGCCATCTTGAAAACCTTCCTAGATGAGTGATCTCAGGTTCAAAAGTATGGAAAATTTTCGGTTGTTGTAGCATCAGAGTGAGTATGGGGCCGTTTGAAAGCTAGGATGATCAAAAACAGATATGGACAATGGAGTCACCAGGATTTTTACCATAAAATTGAAACAGTGGAGTCGTCAAGATGAGAGATCTTCAACCCACACTTCCCTTTCTCACCTAACAAAGGGAATGTAAAAATTTTTCGTATCCCAGGGGAAAAATACTTCAATACGTTCCCCAGCAATGACGCCAGAAAGATGTTGTGGCTTTTTCTAGCACCACCAATAGCACAAGTGCTTCAGGAGATATAGAAAGCCTCCTAGAGACAACCTCTGGGTTGATTGTAGACTAGTACCTAGGACATCTTAAATAGAGGAGTGCATGGAAGATTATCTTTGAGGGGTTTTTGTAGCACTCCAATTGTCACGTAATAAAAAGATAATAAAAGGGGCTTGGTTCAATAGGCCTTCATTAAGGTAGACTCAAGCCAATACATGGATCCAAATGCGGGGGGGTATATCAGAGCAACCTTAAAGAGAAATGTCTTTCTCTGGTGGCCAACACACAACAATTATACAACTTAATACTAAAGTAGTAGTGATGGTGGAGAGGAGGAGAGGAAGTAGGGAAATAGATGCATAGGGATGTAAAGAAACATAATCCTTAGCAACAATGTTCCAACAGAAATATGTAAGAGGAAGGGGGTGAAATGGTAGAAACAACGGTGTGCTAATTAAGGTTTCATGCCAGATATAACATAGGTATCACTAGCACCAAACAACATGAGTAAATCTAGGCTCACACAGGTACTCTAGGTTAATCCAATAACACAAATAAATCTGCAATTACTACAGGTATTGTAGTCTATTGAATAACACAAGTAAATCTGTAATATAATGCATGTACTATTCTCTATTTAGTAGCCTAGATAAATCCATGAATCAGAGAGAAACCGACACCTTCATTACACTATTTTAGAGAAGGTAAAACAAAAATGAAATGAGATTATAGAAGGTAAAACATATTGCATATTGATTATGCTTGGAATCACCAAGATTGTTTCATTAATACTAGGAGGGTCCAAATAACCAGTCCATAACATTCAACACAATATCAATCCAATCTCCCCATGAGAAAGCAAATATAACCAAAAGTGGAATCGCAGAAATCCTGACCCATGGGTGCAGAATTGTGGAACCTCTGTTAATTCTTTGTTCCCCCTATTTATAAGAAGAGGGGGAGCTTAGGTTTCAGTTACAAAAAATATCTTCGCTATAGCTCTAGCTGTTTGCTAGACTAGTTGTCTTTGCGTGCCAGGCTTTGTTGCCCAAAATGATTAGAATCGGAATCTGGTCCCTTCTTGGAAACAAACATAAATTACATAATAAAAAGAAATCAAGAAAACTGAACAATAATGGAGGAGGTATCCCTCTGCTGCTCCTGTGAACGCCCCCCTAATCAAGCCATGTCTCTGCCATTATGTGCCGGCCAGTTCACCTGTCGCTTTTGACTTAACTGCTTAAGTAACTCGTTCTCCAGAGTTGGGAGTGGGTCGATTGTGAATGCCTATCGTGGAGTGGAAATGAAGCATATCGTGTGAGTCCTTTGCTACGCGACAGAGTGGAGCACCATGCTGAGGTTCTAAGTCTTCCTCAACCTCCCAGGCTATCATTTACTCACAACAGTCATGCAGTGAAGTCGTCAAATCCATTTCTTCGCCCTATGTAGTCCTTCGTTTCTTATTGCAGGGGCTTCTACAGGATTAGCCCATATTGGTGTGCCACTGCCCCATGCCTTCATTCAATACCTCAGTTGCCGACCCATTCGCCTTTTAAATATTTGTACAATTCTATCAGAGCATTATCACATCGGGACCTTTACTCTAAAAGGCGTTGCAGAATTACGGGTTCTGGTGTTGCTTGGCCTCCCCTTGGTTTAGCCCCTACCTACATTTCTTCTCATATGACCGGGGGCTATGACTAGGCACTTATTCCTCGGGCATTAGGGCCTTTGGACTACCTTTCGAGGGGATTTTTCCTTTGTTACGGTGAATATCGCATACCGGCTATTTGTAGTGCTTTGTCTGCGACATTCCCCTTAACCCTTGCGATCGCCGATCTGCGGGATTGAGCCCACCAAAGATATCGCAATCGCAACACAAGAGAGGGGGACCTTTTACCTCCTTTCATAGAGCTGGCTGATTTTCTGGACGCGAAATCCACGTAAGATGTAACACATAAAATATCGAATACGGGAAGTTCCTGCATATCGCAATCGTAAGCTGGAAGGGACTTCGGTGGAGGAGAAACTTTGACCTGTGCGATCGCTTTTTTTCACCTTTAGTGCATGGCCCTTGGTTCTTCTGACCTCCATGTGATCGTGGGGCAACCCCCTTATCGGAGCCCTTTCTACTGCAAATCACAATCGCAAATCTATAACTAGAGTTGCGACCTTTTACCTTTTCTGATCGTCAATCTGCGGGATTGATGATATCATCTGTGCCACGTGGTAGCTCCTGAGTGGTGACACATGTCACTTGGATATGCCCCAATAGGACCCCTGAAAAATCTGATTGGCATGCCACGTGGCCTCCGTACCGCCATGTCATGCTGACATCAGCTGCCATGTCATTTATAAGGACCAATGATATTCAGCCACGTGGCCCCTGGAGGAGAGAGAAAAAGGCCCACCCATCCCTGTTTTGCGTCGATTTCCTTTGTTAAATATTTTTAGCCTTTCCCAATGATTTAACACTATATGCCTAGTTTTTGGTGATTCACGCAATATCGACGTTTGGTGATGATTTTGGCCCTGCGCTTGCATGCACCCCTTTACGCTTGCGATCGTCGATTTGTGATATTGACATTCAACATCATGAACCGCCGATAAACCGTAAGCCTATGCCCAGGACCTTGCAGATAACCGACTTGTCGATATGGTGATATTGTGGGACTGTGATGATGCGGGACTACGAGATTGCGATATGTGGGACTGCGATATGGCCGATATGTGGGATTCAGGACTGCTGGATTTGCCCACCGCTGATATGCAGGATTTACTATGCCCGGGGCCCTCCAATTGTCGATATGCGATATTTTCTCTGCCTCGGACCCACTGATATGTGATTTGCAATATCGCCGACCTGCTGATTGCAAATTCCAGTGTCTCTCATTTTTGCTGCTTTACTAAGCACTGATTTGCGATTGCGATGAGCCCGACCCTTAGTTATATTCTCCTTGTTTTCTAGGTTTTCAAAGGGTATCTTTAATCTGCTTTAACTTTTGATCCAGGAGTCCATTTTTGGACTTCCATATACCGTTGGAAAGCTTATCACGAGCACTATATAATGGATAGGGACTGATTAAACTTTGAGAGACTATGTAGCTTGGGAAATGGCTTCAAACTTCACTGCTTTTCTGTACTCTAGGCAACTGATAACTTTATGCAGCAGTGAGTGACAACAGGCCCAATGAAGCTAAATGGGATATGGTTGATCAGATGCGGGCTATGTATCCTTCTCCATTCACTGGTTGAGCAGATGTATTCTGATATATGTTTTGATTTTTTGTTTTGGTTATGTCTATATATGCATATTTATGTAAATACCACATCGAGTTGTGTTATAAAGCTCTAATAAGTGATATGGTGTTCATGTTATAATTCATAAAAATTAGTTTTTAAGCGTATGACGCTTTTTCCATCCTAATGTGATGAAATAAAATGAATTAAAAATTACAAATAACAAATTTTATTGAAAATTTTTAAATGTTCATAGAATGAATTAAAAATAACAAATAACAAATTTTATTGAAAATTTTTAAATATTCATAGAATGAATTAAAAATAACAAATAACAAATTTTATTGAAAATTTTTAAATCAATCTTAATAAAAATGATGTTATTTCATAATTTTATTCCAGCCATATTTCATCCATTTGGAAATTCAAAATGTTTAAAAATAACATTGCATAAAATTTTAATATTAAGTCTTTTTTTTTATTGATTTTTTTTTAATATATATTTGGTATATAAATGATTATGTTAGAGAAAAGTTTATTTAAAAAATATGTAAGATTTATTACAAAGAAATAAATGGTTTCTATTAGTCATAATTACTTTAAGGAAGGATTAAACAACTTATTTTAAAAGAAAAATGATTGTAAAATAAGTACTAACATCATCCTAATAACTAATTAACTAATTGTATTCATATATATATATATATATATATATATATATATATATATATATATATATATATATATTATTTATTAATAATATGTGCAATTAGTAACAGGTAATATCATAGTTTTAAAAATCGGTCGGTTTATTAATAAATTTAGTCGGACCAGTCAAAAAACTGAGTTTACGTCACTATTTCTCCAAATTTTCATAAAAACCACGTCTAACCGACTGGTTTATGACAGAACCGGATGGTTTATAGGAAACCAAACAATTCCATCATAAACTGACCAGTTCATTGCCACGCCAACGCAGATCCATTTGGAGGCTGTTTTGCGGCTTCCAAGGTGGTTTGAAGTGAAACTATGGGTTGTTTCCCTCCAAAAACATCCCTCCAAGCCAATAAAAGGAGGTCTCCCCTCTCGTTTGTCTCACACATCTCATTTGGAGTTTTTGTGAGTTTCATGGGGAGCTTGGAGAGTGTTGAGTATTTGCTAGAGTAGTCATCTTGGAGGCTTGGACTTGGACTTGGAGATATTTTGGAGATAGTTTGGAGTTGTAAGTAGACTTGGCATCTTCAATAGGAGGCTAAGGAAGCTAGTTTACATTTTTAGGTAAGGATTTTCACTTGAAAAAAAACCATATTTCACTATTGTCCATGTATTTAATTTTTTTATGTGTTCTATGCTACATGGTTATCAAATCTCTATTTATTTTCTATCAAATTTTGTAGGCTAAATGTGTCCATTTTTTCCCCAAATTTATCTTAGGTTTTCCATTTTCTTAGTTGCAATTTTTTTTAATGGCATATTTCTTTGCAAATTTCAAATATTTCTTGTTGCCATGCCTCCAAAAGGCAAGGACAATGCATGGGCTCATTGTGATGTGATTGATGGAAAAATGATATGCAAAATTTTTCAATAAATCTATTGGAGGAAAGGGTATTCTCAGGTTGAAACAACACTTGGCTGGGATAAGAAGACAAGCAAAGCCATGTGATGCACCAAAGGAAGTGATAGGTCATGTTAGCGAAAATTACCTTGCCAAGTTTGAGGAGTTTGAGGAGAATAAGGCTACAGAGAACGTTATCCAAGAAGAAATTACAAGGAAGAAGGAAATTTTACAGGCCATGAAAGAGAGTGGGTATGATGATTTTGAGATTCAAGACTTCTCTTCTATCCCTTCCACTAATGACCCCTTTCACTATGTTCCTTCTGCTCTTGGGTCTTATCATCAAGGCCAACAATCTAAAAGAACAAAGAGGTCAAACATCTAGAGTTATTTCTCATCCTCTACCACCACGACCTTTGCTAATCCCACTTCCTCCTAGCCAAGTCATCAACCCACTTTGGATGAACATTGGAAAAAAAAAATGCAAATAATATTCTTTTCAATACATTTCTAGATGGTTGTTTGAAGTAGATATCCAATTTAATGTTTCTCATTCACCTTATTACCAAGTTATGTGGGACTTTGTTCCCTGACATGATTGAACAACCAAATACTGCAATGTGTTGCACATTGCATAAACCTCATGCTTGAGGACATAGGCAAAGTGGAGTGGGCAAAAAACATTGTAGAGCATGCCAAGTGCATTACAAAATAAATCTACAACCACTCATGGGTATTGAGCCTAATGAGGAAAAACACTGGGGGAAAAGAGCTTGCTAGGCCCGCAATTACGAGATTTTCAACTCCCTTCCTCAGGTTGCAATGTCTCAATTCTCAACAAAAAAACTTGCAGAAAATGTTTTCTACTTATGATTGGACTTCATCTTGGTGGGCTTGTAGCCAAGATGGAAAATACACCAAAAGAATGTTTTTAACAATTATTTTTGGAAAAGGTCTGTAAAGCTTGTGAAAATTATTGAGCCCCTTATGAAGGTGCTACAGATGGTGGATGGGGAAAAATTGGCCATGGGATAAATTTATGAGGCTATGGATTAGGAAAAGGAGCAGATACATGCAACTTACGATGATAATTTAGCTAAATATGGGTGTATATGGGAGATCATTGATAACAGATGGAACAATCAGCTCCATCATCCTATACATGCAGATGGGTACTTTTTGAACCCAAAGTATCATTATAAAGCTCGACTAGGAGATCTGCAGGTTGGAAAGGTCAGAGATGGATTGTATGATTGCTTGGAGCGCATGGTCCCCAACCATGTAGACTAGTTCAAAATACATAAACACATTACTCTTTTTAGTATGGCAGCAGGTATCTTTGGCAAAAACTTGGAAAATATGGCAAGAGATGTGGATCAACTAGATAAGCAATTCCAATTTTTTTCTTTTAGATTTCAATTGTTTACAAATTTACAATTCAAATTGTCGATAAATACCTGTGAAAAAGTAATAAATGAACTAAGTTACTAATTAATATATTTTTCTTTGCAGCGCATTGGTGGGAGTCATTTGGCGGCCAATGTCCTCAATTTCAAAATTTTGCAGTTAGATTCCTTAGTCAAACCTGCAATGCTTCAGGTTGTGAGCATAATTGGTCTATTTTTTAGTACATACACACGAAGAAGAGAAATTGTTTGGAACAAAAATGGTTAAATTATCTTGTTTTCGTGCAATACAACCTTCGACCAAGGCGCAACCGAATGATGAACATAAGACCTAATCTAGATCCAATTATGTTCGACAATATTGATCCAACATCAGAATGTGGGGAGGAGACTTAAGATCTTGAGTTTAAGGTTGATTTTGATATTGACACAACGTTAGGGGGGATGATCCCAAGGTAGATTTGGTAGCTCCATCGAAACTAGAGTTAGTAGCTACATCAAGAAAATCCAAACAACCAATGGAAGGCATTAGTCGTGCAACTTGACCAACTCGTGCTTCCATTAGGTCCACTTATATTGTTACTGGTGGCAGTGCCACTATTGAGGTTGCATATGAGGTTGAGGCATCCTTAGACTCTGATCAAGATGATGTTTATGTAGCTCTTGTTGATGATATTGTGTCTAGTAGTGGTTATGAATTTGATCGTGATGAGGAATGATCATGTTGATAATTGATATGTATTAGTAGACTTCTAGTCTTGTAGTAGGCCAATGGCCCCATAGCTTGTAGCATTGTTTTTGGACTTTATAGGCCATTTAGAGCCTCATTGCCTATGTGTTTTGTTGATGATATGTATTGCACTCGATGCCTTTTTTATATATTCACCTTGACATGGTATATAGATGAGAAAAATTTGCATATTTTGTCTCTATTAGTTTGGAATAATGTTTTAAATCTTAAAAATAGTTGTTTTTTATTAAAAATTAATTATTTCATGTATTAAAAAAAATGGTTCATTGAGATATGACCAGTGTGGTTCTAGTTTGAAACCTAGTTTGTTAGGTGGATCGGTCCGGTCACCAGTTCCTGTTTTTAAAACTATGGATAATATCTTATATGTACACACTAATGTATATAATGTTGTCAAAAACATTCTTCATTAGATAGTTAGTGTTAAGGAAAAACAATAGATTTTTTTTTTTTTTTTCCATTAGAAATGATTTATTTATTTATTTATTATTATTATTTTCTATTTTAAAATTATTGCTTTAAATTTTTTACTTTTGCTCTTTATTTTTTGGCTTTTGTTTCTTTCTTGTATCCAATTCAATAATTGTCATTTTGCAATAATACTTCAATTCTCTCCACCAATAAAATGGTAGAAAAAAAATTGATATAACAAAAAACAAACAAAAAAATATATTTGTCTAATGTTATATATTAGCAAATAGGAAAATATTTTTAATCAAAATATAACTAATGAAAAATCAATGATCCAAGCAACTAATAATAATAATTAGAATAATGATAACAATAATAGTAGAATAAACATAAAGATTGTGATTTTATATGTAAAGTGATGAATTCCTAACAATGGAATAATAATTGCCTTGTTTTTCAACCTTTTAGACTAGTTAGTCTTCTATTAGTGGATATCAAAACTAGCTTCCATAGTTGTCATAAGGGATAAGTTGTCTTATTTTCCAGATTTCCAAAACTAAAATTTCTAATCTTAAATTGTTTTCTTTTCACTTTATTTATGTAAAGTTATATAAATTTATATTATTTAACATAGACATCAAAATATTTATTAATCCCCTAAAAATCAAGTTCACATGAATAGTTATCACTTGTAAATTAGGTACCAACACCATCATAATAACTAAGTTTATCCTTATTATCACATATATATTATTTATTAATAATACATGCAATTAGTTAGAGGTAACATAGTATATGTACACACTAATGTATATAATGTTGTCAAAAAAATCTTCATTAGATAATTAGAATTAAGGAAAAAACAATTATAATTTTTTTTCCATTAGCTATAAATTTTTTTGTTTTTTTTAGCTTTATTGCTTTTAATTTTTAGCTTTTTTATTTTTTTGGTCTTTGTTTTTTCTTGTATCAAATTGGTCATTTTGCAATAATACTTTAATTCTCTCCACCAATAAAATGATGTAAACAAAATTTCAATATAACACAAAAATCAAATAAAAATTATTTGTTTAATATGTTTTTGTAAAAGAACATGGTACATGTTCTATTATGTAAAACTATGAAATACATGTAAAGACCTGTTACAAATTCTATCCATGCATCTATTGATTTCAATTTTTTTTTTTTTTTACAACTATTACATCTCAAACCCATTCCTAAAACCTTTGTTCTATATAAGTTATGCTCATACCATTTCCATAAAGCACCTAAAATCTCTACGTACTTGCAACACATTCTCTACTATTAGATTTATGAAAAAAACTACATGTTCCCATTTTCATCATTGATGTGAGATTCTTCTTCTTCATTTGCTAGCTGAGGCAAGGGTGGCTCTACCGAATTGGTACTCCCAATGAGGGGGACCTCATTCTGTGCTACTGGATTTTGAAGGTTCTGCACATTCTCCTTTGTCTCATTTGTCTAAATGTCTGCAACTGGTCCAAGGGAAACCATTTCTACTCTTTCCACATGGGATGTCAACCTATCGATTGCCAATTAAAGCCTGTCAACATTTGTTTCCAAAAGTTTGATTTTCTGATTGACTAGTGTTGTGTGCGTGCATTTCCTCCAGAATTATCCTTGTCAAGTGAATTGAAAGATTTATTGCATAGTCCATTGCATCTTCCTATTGAGTTCTGGTGCCATCTAGCTCCCTGAAGCCTTTAGTGTTTTCCATTATGGATGCCTTTTGCTTCGTTGTTCCTTCTCTGCAAGGAGAAATCCCTCAGCTCCCCAGTTTTGAATTCCTCAACTTGTTGGTGCTCTCTTTATACTTTCCATTACATACATCCACTCGCCTCGACTCTCTGACTTCTCACTTATCACTGCGGGCCTTCCCAGGATGGAGGCAAGTGAGAAGATCCATTGACATCGCACCGAGGACAATTTCCATAGTTTCTTGATTCTCCAAGAAGGAAACACACTTGTATGAATTTCATTTATCTTGGTGTTCACCTTGTTCCATTTAAATCCCTTTCATTTTGTTGATCTCTAGCTCCACTTGTCTATTGTCCATAGTTGCATGACGAACAATTTTCGTGATCCATCACTGTTACAATATCCAATGTTTTTCATTCTCCTCCACTGCACGAGGATGTTTGGTACAAAAATTTTCATCTCACTGATTAATCCATCAATTCTAATTAAATTCTCCAGCCTCTGCTCTTGGATTTGTTCTATAATAGATGCACTCCTTGGTTTGCCAAGGAGTTTGCGTCCAAATTTAAATCTCATTTAATATGATAGAGTTTGACCCTTTCAAATTTGTCCAGGAGAAGTTTTATCCTATGTAGCATTGGATACATGCTTTGCTAAGGGCTACCTTTAGCTTTACTTTCCTGGCTTATAACTGTCATCGAGTCACCACAAACCTGCAAGTGATGAATTCTTGAGGTACAAGCCAAATCCATCCCCCATAATGCTAAATTTTTCGCCTAGTTTTTGGATGCCTCTCTTAGGCACCAGGAAAATTTAATCTCCTTTGCTTTCTCGAGGAAAAGGAGAACCCCTCCCGCTCTTGCCTCCCCAATCTAATGCTATATATTAGAAAATAGGTAAATATTTATAGTCAAAGTATAACAAATGCAAAATCAATGATTGAAGTGATTGATATAGTCCTTATCATCAACATGAACTAATAATAATAATAATAATAATAGTAGTAGTAGCAGTAGTAGTAGTAGTAGTAGTAGACATAAAGATTAAGATTTTATATGTAAAGTGATGAATTCTTAACAATGGAATAATAATTGCCTTGTTTTTCAACCTGTTAGACTAGTTAGTTTTGTATTAGTCAATATCAAAGCTAGCTTCCATAGTTGTCAGAAGGGATAGTTTCTCTAATTTTTTAGGTTTCCAAATCTATTATATGGATATTTTCCCTCTTTTTTAGGCCTCTGTGGTTATTATATAGGATCCATTACCTTAAATTAGGGGAATTTTGAGGCCTAAAATGGGTCTCCTAACAAAAATAATGAAATAATAATCGAAGGATTTTTTTTTTTTTAGATTAATCACATATGATTTTTTGACGACAAAAATCATATGTGATTAATCTAAAAAAGTTTGCATGTCATCATTATGAATCACCAAAGTTTGAATTCAGAAATAAAATAATAGTTAAAATAATCAATAAGAGTTATGAATTCTTAAAGAAAAAAAAAAAAAAAAACTATTTATTTTTACTTGTATATTCAATTTATTTCTTTACATGTTTACTCAAATGTTAAATGTATCCCATAAATACCCCCTTTGTATATTTTTTAATAGACCCACAAAAAGTATCCTTGAAAATACATGGGAAAATTGTGTTTTGAGACCCATTTTTTACCTAAAAACACCCAAATTCTTCTTCAAGCTTATGTAGCCATTATAGGGATATCTTCTCTTCTTCTTAAGTTTCTCTAACCATCACAAATGTTCATCATAGTAGTTTGATGAAGGGGGAGAATAGAGAAGGGTTAACCAAAATTTTCTCGAGGATGGTATTCATGTCATAGGATATCCATTGGAAAGGTCAATTGATCCTTTCTCAAACATAGTATTTCCATTGATAGAATGCATAGGGATATATTAGTTAATAACCCTTTATAAGGCATAATATTTTCATCTAAGAAATCATAGGGAAGGGTTGTATAGGGGATGATCCTTTTAACCAACGTCCCAAGTCCTTGACCATGGTATTTTCATTATGTGGGAGCACTAAGAGTGTTCAATTAATTATTTGTCAAGTAGATTATTTTCATTGAGGGAGACCTAGGGAAAGATTCCATTAAAACTTAAGCATAATATTGATGTCATCAAAGATTCTAAGGAACGATCATCAAACCCTTTTTGATGCATACTATTCACATTAATGAGGAACTCAAGGAAGGATTGACCATCCTTTTCTTGATCATAATATTTTCATCATGAGTGAGCATGAGAAAGGTTTGATTGGTGCATTTTAAAGAATTGATCATTTCATTGGGGTAGAGTGTAAGGAGGGGTCGACCAACCCTTCCTTGTGCATGGTACTGTGTCATAGAAGATTCGATGAAAGTGTCAACCAACCCTTTTTGGTGAATAATATTCATAATGAGGAGAGTGAGGAATGTTTGATTGATCCTTCCATGAGGATAATATTTTCCTTTCCTTATGGAGAAGTACCAAGAATGGCTAACTGATCCATCCTAAAGCATAGTATTCTCATAAAGGGAGCACAAAGGGAAAGGTCAAGCTATTAATCTCATAATCCTAAAGTTGTAGAAGTCTAAATTAATTGTTTTAGGATTTTTTTATTCTAGCATATTTGTCAATTTGTTGAGAGTATGTATATCTTAATGTGTAATGGACACTTATTGCATTCATTGGATGATATGATTCATTGTTTTCCTAGAATTTTATCTTAGAGTTGAGGCTGTATAAACTAACTCTATTTTTATGTGAGGTTCATAGGCTTTTAAATTTCTATTCTCTTTGCAACTGTTTTTTCCTTTTTAATAAAATTTGGTGTGAGGAAACTTATTCAACAAGATATTAGAGCCATGTTGAATAATGTTAGAAGGATTGGTGATGCATTTTGGAAGCAAGGAAGTCTCCACAACATCACCCTACATCTCTCCAAATTCGAGGGTAGTAATATTGAGGTAATTTGTTGTTAATTCAATAAGTAAAATGTTATTTTGTTCGTAACAAATCATAAAAAATTTGTTTGAAAATTTAGGTAAAGAAAGATTATCATTTTCAGTAATTAAAAGTGTTGTATCATATTTATTCAACATTTTCAATAGTTAAAAATAGTGTATCAGATATGTTCTTATCTTGTTCTCTTCCTGAATATTGATAGATAGTGTTTTTTTATCATCTTCACCTTGTTTGGCAAGTAGATTAGTTGTAATCTAATTGTTATTTATAAAAACCATGCTTTTTTATATTGTATATTTCATTAAAACCATCTGTTGCAATTGTAATTCTATGAGATCTAAGTATAGCACTCGTTGTTTGGTTAGATCTCATAAAATCCATTGTTTTTCAAATTTCTTAAAGGGCTAATATTGTATAAATTGCTTTAGTTCTACTACAAAATTTGACAATTAAAATGATAGCATTGTATATTTTGATTTTCCTTTAAGCTCCATCCACCATCTTTTGTTAGAAATTTGTAAAGTGGTGAAATTTCAAAGGTTGAGTTCCCATGATTAACTTCATGCATATCTAATGCCCACACCGTTTGAGTTTAGAGTTGGTTTGAGAGACTCCCCAAGTAATACTTGTTGAAGTTGATATGCACTAGATTATCAATCGACAAAGGCAAAGTTGCAAAGTTACAACATTTTGAAAGACAAGGATTTGAAGTTTTTGTCCTTTAAGGGTATTAAATTTCACATGTTTATCTATTTTTCATATTTTTCTTTTGTTATTACAATATGATCACCTTAAACTATTTGTTCCAAGTGTTATGGTAAAGTTGACTTGGTGACATAGTCAAAGTTGTTAGGTCCACAATGGTGGTTCTAAGCACATAGCTTTGGTGGTCCATCAAGTTATAGCCCATGGATTACATGTGATGAAGCATTTAGAAGGCCTGGGGATTCCCCAAGTTGTATAAAGGGGTCACTTGACTGGGCTAGGATGTTGGTTGGCTTGGCTACTTTTAAGTCAAGACATCACTACTTTTAAACCATAAGATAATAATATATATATTGTTGATTGGCTTTCCGCTAATTGGAGTTTTGCATGGTAAATCATGGTGTGCATGATTTATGTGTATTATTACAATGGATTATTTCTATTGTATTGTTTTTATATTTAATACCAAAATATTGAAAACACTATAAAATCAGCAATATATCTCATTGAATATTTAGTAATAGTAACATGAGCTAAAACCAAAATTAATTTATAATTTAATTCCTTAAAATGTATGTCTATTAAATACAATAATTAGACCTCTTAAAAATGTACATTAAACACATTGTATAAAAAGACACCTAGTACACTACATTATTTTCAAGGGGATACATTGTTTACATCTATACACTAGATCACATGAAAATCAGTGAAATTTTTTATCTCTCATTCACTAAAAAAAATTATGCACAAGTTTTTAAAGAAATTGTTTTTTGTTTTTATAGTGACGTATAAAAGATACACAAAGAATATTCAATACATTTGGATACATTTGTTTAATACTTTAACATTCTGTATTTGTATTTGAAATAAAATATTGTTGTATGTGATTGTAATAAGATATAAAAGTGATAAGAGCATATAATAGAAGATTATTATAGTCATTATTAATATTTTCCTTTTTGGGGAAGTTTTGAATATTTGATAAGGTAAAATTGTGAAGGAAGATATTATTTTAATTTTCTAATTTTGTAGTCAAAAGATTTAGAAGAGTTTAGTGTAAAGCTCTATCAAACTCTAGTTTTTGACGAGACCTTTAGTGCTTCAATGGCAAACCCTAAAAAGTATTCTTAGGTGGAGTGTGATTTTTTTGTGTGTTACTTTTCACTTTCATGGTGTGAACATTCTTTGAATCATTTCTAAATATTGAATTCTTTAATGCAATTTATCACAGTAAATATTTCTAAGTTAATCAATTTATTCATTAATTAATAAATATGTCTAAGTTAATCAATTTATTCATTGATCTAGATAAGTTAGATGATTGATGATAAATCTTGGAAATATTGTATGCAAAATAAGTTGATATATAATGAGTTATGGTGTGATATAGATACTCCTAGAACCAAACTCATTGATGTTATTCAATTAGTTAGATAATTAAAATAGGAAAAAAGCTCTTGCTCTACTTTGATATTTTGTGATTGAATATATATGTGTTCACATTGTAAATTCTACCATTATTTGCCATGTCTATATTCAATTTTGTAGATACACCTGTTGCAAAAGCTCCAATAATTTATATCCAGTGACACAGAAAATAAATAAAACCAAAACAAAATTTCCCCGCTTTTTATTTTTCCCATCTCATATCACGTTCTTCACTGTGTTTCCCGTGTTATCAAATTGATATGACCTAAACAAAACTAAAACCATTGAATTTCCACTTAGCAAAATTCCAATAATATCCGGATTTTCTGGTGCCCACTCTGCTCATTTCTTTTTTTTCTGTTTTTCCCCTGTAGACTGATTTCCTATTCAGGGCCCATCTTTCCTCCCTTTTTCCAGGTCTGCGAAATTTAATTTACATTCCAAACTCAAATGATTTTATACGCAACTCATTTTTGTTTATAGCCAACACTTTTAAATTTAGATAAGAAAGAAAACAACCCTTTCATTTTAATAACCCTTATTAATTATAATTTAATTTGTATATTGTTTATTATTTTATTATAAAATATATATTATAATTTAATTAACTAATTTGTATATTATTTTTTATTTTTTTATAAAATATATATTATAATTTAATTTAAATGTTTGATTTTTTTTTATTTTTTAAATGGTTTTTTTTCAAATCAAATTAAAAATGGAGTTGGAGGCAACTGAGGAATTGCCCCAAAAATGGTTGGAATCTGGGCAAAAATATTTCAAAAAATCTTGAAAACACTGTTTGAATCATGTTTTTGATTGTAGAAATAGATTCAGCACCATCAAAACTTCCTAGGGCACCTAAAATTATGAATTTTGACAACTATTACTTAGGTTTACAAAAACCTCTGTTAAATTTTTTTTTAAATCTAATCAAATTTCCATAACTTTCAGAGAAAAAATATAATTGTTAGATTACCTCATTAAAAATTATATATATAATAAATTTATCTGACTAAATCTACCTTTATCTATATAAAATAAATGTTTAATTAAAAAAAAAATAATAATGTATTTATATTTAAGCCAAAAAAATGTTTTAAAAAGCAGTTATCTTTACTAAACTGTACAGAATTTATTATCATCAATAACTATTCTCCATACGATCATAACAAAACTCTAGAAATGAGTGTAGAGGAGTCGTAGGCGGGGAGCAGTATTGTAGGCAAAGCTGTCCGTTCTTTAACGTTTGCAGAGAACTTACTTTGCCGTACATCTTCACGTATTCAGTGCGCGGAGAAAAATTAAATCAAAATAAAATTAGTAATTTTTTTGGACTTTCTCTTGTTAGAATTTGGTAGAAATATTTAAGGTGAAATTTTAATTTGTGTTATTTAAACTGGTTATTTTACTGCGTATATAGATTCAGTAACATGAAAAATCACTATAGCATTTTGTTTGTGCAGGGGTTACCATCAAACTTGTGATTTCAATAAATTCCTTTTTAATTTTAGAGAAATTAACCAGGAAAAACTTCCAAAAAATCTCAATACAAACACATTATAAAAGAAAAAGAAAAATATTGCTATAGATATAATAAGCCATAAGATTTATTTAAAAACAACTAGCTGATAATCAATCTGTAAAAGAAAAAATGTGTTGCCATAGATATAATCCAGCAATAAGAATTAATTTATTTATTTTTTAAATATTTAGATAAGAATTAATTAATTTATTTTTTAAATATTTAGATATAAATTTAGTGAGATTGTAAGTTTATATTATTTAAGTTATATTTTTAAATAGAAAAAAAAATTAAAAATTTGAAAAACTTTAAACATGCTTCTAATTATATAATTCAAGTTTATAATTTTCATAAATTTATTATTAAATAAATATTTATAAAATTTTCCATAAAAATATTAAAAAAAAAAACAAAATATACAAAAATTGAAAGTGTAGTCTAATTTATAGACAAATTCACGAAAATCCTGCAATACAATTTCAAGTTTTTGTTGTTGATTAAAATACATTTTTGAATGTATAAATGAATTCAACACCCTAAAAAACCCATAGAGCACTCGAATTATGCAAATTAAATAATTTAAACTCAAGTTTTTAAAATCTCTTGTCGGATTTTGATTAAAATTAACCAGAAAAATAGTAGTGAAAAAGAAAATTTCTGCTATAAGTTAGGCTAAACCAAAATTAAATTATATTATATTCATAATAAATTAAAAATATTATATAACATGTAAATTAACCAATTGAAATCTCCAATTCTATTATCCTTTTACACAATCATACTTAATATTATAAAAAAAATATAATACATTTTTCTTAATAACTTTATTTTTTAAAGTTTTAGAAAAATAATTTAATCATAAATCAACAAATTAAAAATTAAAATCCCATTATATCTCAAATATAACATTGATTTTTTAAATTACAATATTGAAACATACCATTTTGTATTAGGATCATTCAAATGTCATACATACAAATACACAATGCTTTGGATGGTTGGCCTAGAAAAATAAGATTTTAAAGTGGGAAGCCTGGTGTATTGAATATCTTAAATATATCTTCTGATTGGAATCCCTCTACATTGGAAGTTTGTTTGCAAGGGAAGATACGGGGTATATCGCACTAGACTTCCTTTTTACATTTTCTAGGGCATTTGCAAGAGTAGGAATGTGAAAATATTTGAGTATTTTCCAATAGAAATAAAGTGTATTTGCATGAAGATTACAACGTACAACAATGAAATTGCATGTAAATAATTAAAATGTTGATTGGAAATTTATCTGGATTGACTTTTTTACTTACATACATGGAACATAAAGGCATTGTTGATGCATTATCTAAGGTGGGATTATTTACATTGTTTTCAATGATAAATTTCAAAGAAAAAACAAAATCCATATTACATAGACTCTTTCCTATTCATATAGAACATTTGTTTTTCATTTTCCAGAATTACTGATAAATTTTGTGATGTAAGGAAACATATTAGATTTTAACTTGATTAGATTACATACAGAGACAACATTTCAATCTAGATTGTAATATATTTTTTGTGATCATAGGATGTATACCAAAAATGGGGATCTCCACATATATGTCCAGATGTGATAACCTTTTTGTGGACATAGGCTATATACTAGAAATGGTGACACTACAAAGAAAATACCTTCTAGTGGAGGTTGTAACAGAGGTTTTTAGTGTTATAAAAGTGACAAAAATTGTTAAAAAAACATCTCCTAAAACTTATGTTTGTGATAGCAGATGTTTTAGCGGAGAATATAACAAAACTTCATCACAATTGAAAAATATGGGCAGCTGGATATTTTAGCAAAATATTTTAGCCAGATATGTGATATGCTGAAACAAAAGACTTGAATTTGCTCTACTCATCAGTGGAAACAAAAAAATTTGATCAATGAAATCATGAAGCAGAAAAGGAAGAATTTCAATCGCACATAACATAATACTTTTTTGGGGAAAGCAACAGCTAAAAAACTTTTCTATCCGTATATTGCATTAACTAGAAGATCTGAGAAGAAAATACAATGTTTGTTCAACCTAAACAATCTCTGCACAAGTACAGATTATGTCACTACTTCACAAACCGGCTCAAGCCAATACTTAGCTAAATATGTTGCCTGCCAAGCTCCTTCTTCATTACACAATTTCCAAGGGAATTAACCCATATTTAATTAAGAAATTCCTCACTCATAACTACGCAATCCATCCATAAGGCTTCCTATGATTGCATGCATCCTCGGTTTAATTTAAATGAATTTACAACTGATAGTACGTTGTCATTGAACTCTAATCTCAACTAGGTCTTCCTTTGAACTGACATGCATGAGCTATTTTGAGTGAATTATCAGTTATCTGATTAATCACTGCATGTGAATTAAATCCAATTTAATTCACTTGACCTCTCACTTGTTCCTCCAATAGTTAGAACTAGTTTAACTGAATTTAACTCAGTTAAACTGAATTAAATAATTACAACTCAATAAGAACTTAACCTAAGCCCCTAAAATTTAGGGATCACTCTACATGACTCTAGATAGACTTCCAACTTGAATTTATTGAGCCAACTAAATCAACTTAACTCAGTTAACTTCTACAAGTTTCTATGAGAATAGAATTACAATTTAATTCCTAATTTATTTCAAGGACAAATTGAATTACGAATTTTCTTGATGTTATTTTTAACATTTCTTGTTAATTTTCAACACCCCCTTTCAACAAGAAAGAAATTCAACTTTATCCCGATATGGTACCTTTGGAATGTTGTGCATGCAACTATTTCCAATGTTCTTGTTGCTACTGCAACATCCGCAACCAAAGCATCCAAACAAAATAAAATGAATCAACTGTGTCTGCAATTGTCTACTGGAAAAAACTATGTTGTTGTTGATTCTGCTACTGAGCCTCCTACTCTGTTGTCAACATTGCTCTGCACTCCTCAGTATTTGTCTAACACTGATCCTCCTGCTACTGAATATTGTGGGCCCCTGTCACAAGGTAATGATCCATGAGATAAAAAACACCTCAATGGATCTTGTCCAATTTCTGAAACTCTTGGAACAAGGTTTCATATAACCCCACGTCACACCTGGAGGTATGGTTGCATGTGCTCCCTCTGCCCACTTGGCTCAAAATTTCCCTCTACTGGAGGTCTCTGCTTGAGTGGATGTCTCCACTCGGTCTCCTCTCTACTTCTCCAATTGTGGTTGCTCCACAACTTCTTGAAGCTGCATGTTGAGAGGTAATTTATACTCCCTCTCAACCACCAAGTCCCTAACATTTTCCTTGCTCCTCAAGGCTTTGCATGCATCTTGTTCCTCAAGTGCATACAGGTTCTTGACTTTCACACCAATTTGTTTCACCTGTCCCATGGTGATGTGTCTAAGGAAAACCTTTCCTTTGCTAAAAATCACATTGTAGCCACAATCTTCCAATACCACAACGGAAACAAGATTCTTCTTTAGTCCTGGAACATACATCACATCTGTGAGTTTGAGAGGGAAGCTAGACTCCCTCTGAAAAGTACCAGTACCAATTCCAGTCGCGCTATACCTCCCATCATCTCCAAACTTTATGTTTTGCTTGAGGTATTTCTCCTTAAAGTCACTGAAGAGATCTCTATTCCCCGTCATATGGAACGAGGCACCACTATCGAGATACCACATGATTCCCATTACACTACTTTCCATGCATGGAATGAGAGTGAAATCAAGTTCGAATTGTGAAGCTAGAGTTTCACCTGTTGCTACTACTGCAGGCTCCTTCTTGCTTGCTTTCTTCTGCGGGCATTTCGTGGCATAGTGCCCAAACTCGTGACAGTGAAAACACTTGATGTTAGACACGTCCTTCTTCTTGACACCATCCTCACCTTGGAATTCTTTTCTTTGTCGACTAATGAAAAATCCTCTTCCAATTCTTTGGATGAGGTCCTATCTCTGGTGTTCTGTTGAATCTCTTCTCATACCAAGTTAGACCACAACTTCTCCCACTTGGGTAGCATCTCCCTCCCATTAAATAAGTACTGGTAGTTGTTCCAGCTCTTGGGAAGTACCAGAAATGCTAGGCTCACCAGATCATCTTCTATAACAGTAACCCCGACACTTCCAAGCTCATCTCGACATTAGTTGAACATGGTGAAGGTACTCTAGAATTGAGTCACCCTTCTCCATCTTGATTTTTCTGATTTTTTCCTTTAGTGCCAGCATCATGTGGTCATTATTGTTTTGAAACATGTCCATCAATGCCTTCCACGTTGCAAATGGATTTTCCTTACCATGGAGATTCGAGACAATATGATCTTGAACTCCTAGGATAATCTTTCTTGCCTTTGCCACACACTTTCTCCATTTAGCCAGATCTTTAACATCATATGTTGGAGGCTTCGGGATATCACAATCTATGAATTCATTTTAGCCCATTGTCTTCCAACACTACCTCCATCTTGTCCCTCCAAGCTATGTAATTTGATCTTCCCTCAAGGGCATACTCAAGTCTCAAACCGTAGAATGACATCCTGCTAACTCTGAAGTATTTCACCTACAAAAAAAGCTCATATTCTCCTCTTCTAAAGTGATTTAAGCTTTGATACCATGTATATTTACTGTAGATTCAAACTGCTTATGTGATATGCTAAAACAAAAGACTTGAATCTACTCTACACATCAGCGGAAACGAAAAAAAATTGATCGATGAAATCATGAAGAAAAAAAGGAAGAATTTCAATCACACATATCACAATATTTTTCTGTGGAAAAAAACAACTAAAAAATCTCGCTATATATATATTGCATCAACCATAAGATATGAGAAGAAAATACAATGTTTGTTCAACCCAAACAATATTTGCACAAATATAAACTATCTCACTGCTTCACAAACCAACTCAAGCCAATAGTTAGCCAAATCTACTGCCTACTAAGCTCCTACTTCATTGCGCAGTTTCCAAGGGAATTAGCCCATATTTAATTGGGAAATTCCTCACTCATAACTGCGCAATCCATCCATAGGGCTTCCTCTGATTGCATGAATCATGGGTTTAATTTAGATGAATTTACAATTGATAGTACATTGTCCTTGAACTCTAATCTCAACTATGTCTTCCTCTGAACTGACATGCATGAGCTATTTTTAGTGAATTATCAGTTATCTGATTAATCACTGCATGTGAATTAAATCCAATTTAATTCACTTGACCTATACTAGTTCATCCAACAATTAGAACTAGTTTAACTGAATTTAACTCAGTTAAACTAAATTAAATAATTACAACTCAATAAGAACTAAACCCGAGCCCCTAAAATTTAGGGATCACTCTGCACGACTCTATATAGACTTCCAACTCAAATTTATTGAGCCAACTAAGTCAACTTAGCTTAGTTAACAGAACAAGTTGATATGAGAATAGAATTACAATTTAATTCCTAATATAATTCAAGGACAAATTAAATTAGTATTTTTCTTGATGTCATTTTTAACATTTCTTGTTTTTATTTTCAACACATGGAACAAGTAGCATCGATACGCTACATATATGAAAGCGTCGAGGATGCATACATAACTAAAAGAACCGAGGCATTAAATGCAAAGAACATTGGTGCCTGAAATGTATACTACCTGGTGCGTATATGTCAAAGAACACCACAAGGCATTCTTTTAAGGAATGAAACCGAGGAAGGAAACAAAATATTGTGTACCTGATGCTTTTATTTAAAATCCCAGCGTCAATGCGTATTATTTGTATAAATGCACCGGTGCACTAAGGATATAAAAGATCTGGTGCTGTAAATTTCAATAATTCACTAGCGTTGGAAATAATGTTTTATAACACCACGGTATTAGTTTTATGAAAGCACTGGTGTTTTAAGAATTGCAATGCATCATGGCGTTAATTACAAACAATATCGGTGCTTGAAGAACTAAACACTTCGGTGTTGTCGTTTTCTGAAAAGGCACTAGTCATGGAAAAATGATATCATAATGGTGGTTTTATATAACATAATGCATCAATGCATGTTTATGATATGAATGCACCATTTTCTTGTATGATATTTTCTCATTTTTGGAAATATCGACTTGTGACAGTGCAATTATTGTAATTTTTAAAATCTGTTATTCATAAAAAAATTGACATATATCTTATAACAACGTTGATATAAATTAAAATTTCATTAGTGCATTTGTATATGATGTTTGAATTAATTTATTATATTATCATATTTCACATCTCTTCATTATAATATTTAATCAATGGTGTAACATTTCACAAAGACATTGGATAACACAATATAATTAAATAAAATGTATTTTATTATTATATACCAATAAGAGGCTCTTTTTCATACAAAATGGGATTGTTATTGGTAACCCCTTGTCTTTTAATTAGGACACTACGTTCATTACATTAAACAAAATGTTTGGTTTTCACATAAAAGTATTTCAAAAAAAACAACATGTTGTGTTGATATCCAAATAGATCATCATTATTCGTTGGAATTGTTGTAAGTGCTTGAGCTACTTCCATGACTCGGGTTATTTGGACGAATGTTTTGTTTGTTGCATCGATTATTTTCATCTTCTTGATCTTTTTCTATCTGTAAACATAAAAATAAATTGTAATGAGTGTATCTATATTAGTGAGAATAATGAAAATTGAAATCAATAATATACATCAATGTAAATTGAATAACAATGTACAATAGCATGGAGTGACTCATAAAATGTATACTTGGTTTCAAAACCACGTGTCATGCCTTGTTGCAACAAGTCATTTGCTGGCGTAGTTCCGTTCTTTGTTTTCTCCATGTTTTAAACCCCATTATAAACAATAGAATTAATATAAAGGATATTTTTGTTCTATTAATTATAAACCCAGAGAAGTAAAACAACATAGATACTTAAAAATTCCACAATTAATTTTTGATATGCTAACATATACTCACAACCCATATTTAACTCAATGTCAATCAATTCTTCTGATGACTCTTCTTTGTATGTTAACACCTATTTAAAGAAATTCAAGGATGGTTGTTGTAAAACAACTTAAAATATAGAAAAATGAAACCTTGAGTTGTTGTAAGGAAATATTAACAATTACTCACAAACTTTGATATCGACCCTTTTCTTTCTTGTTGTCTTGTTTTACGTGCTGAATGAGTTCCATTTTATTTGATTTTCTACAAGAAAATACTTGAAAATTAATATTTAATGCTAATTTTTTTTTTTTATATGTACAAAATGAATCATGATTACATACATTTGAAGCACGTTGTTGTTGAGATGGCTCCTCTTGTGATGCAATTATGTCCATTTCTTTGACAATCTCCTTGTACATCTTTTTGGACATTCGTATAGGAATGTTTCGCATATTAGCTCATTGATCCTTTGGAATTTTCATAATCTTTCTGAAAAAAGTAATAAACTCTTTTTCTAGTGATATATGAAAACTAAATATAATAAAATTGATATTAATAAATGAATGATTTGTAGTAATATATACACATAATTCTAGAAAATTATTTTAATTGGGAATATTACCTTTTGAATAATTCTTTTGTTGTTGCTGTATGTTTTTCTATTGTAAGTCTGACATGTCTCTTTGACCATTACTCAAGAAACGCTTCCTATAGTTTAGATATAGTTTGGTTCTTAGAAAGATTAATTTTTTTATTGTAAGTGGAAAGTACATTTATATGTTCATTCCATTATATCCCTCATAGCTTTTTAAAAGAAAATCCCCCTTTCATTAACCTCCAACACCACTTCATATGAGCTAAGGACCAACACATTGTCATTTACATGTTCTATAATTTTTTGTTTCTTAGAACGACATTGATCTTTTCCTTCATTATTGCTCCCTATAGAACTTTAAATATATATGAATTAATATATTGTTTGAAACATGTTATCTAATATTCTTAAGTATCTTTAAAAAAAAACTCATATTGAATAGTATTTTTTCATTCACCTTATTTATCCTTCTGTAATTTTTCTATCACGCTTTTACACTCTTTTGAAATTAGATTAGAAATAATCTTATCAATCTTCTTCATCTTGTGGCTCTGCATGAAGCACACTAACCAATACATATTAGTTAAACTTACACATATTTCAAACATATTGATTTTGTAAAGAATTTACAAAGAACTTGTCTCCTTTTGTTTTTTTCGATGTGCTATGATTGTGTCGACCAATAGTTCTTTTACTTGACACCTTCTCAGGCATTTTTTATCAATATAAAATTTGTACCATTCAATACAGAAGCCATTAAATATAGTTTATAAATAAATTAGATAATTTTTAGCTAAAAAGAGCTCTGGTAACTGGTGCATTTATTTGAATCAATACACGAGTGTGTTTAAGCCATTAAACACACTGGTTGTTTAATTTTTCATCATCAATGAAAATTAAATTTTTAAATTAATTTTGAATTGTGACAGTGCGATTTGTAACGAAAAAATCACCACAATGACTTAACCATGCTATTCCGCAGAGGCATGTCGATGCATTATATTACACAGGGAGAATTGATAAACAATTTGGACACAACTAACAACGTTATAATACATCAGTGCATTGTATTACAAAGGGTGCACTAGTGTGTTATATTACATTAGTGCACCGCGAAACATAGGTCGTTTTAAAAAAAACGGACAGGGCCGACAAGGTTTGGATCTAATTCAATAAGTGATCTCCCTACTTTACATGCCAAATGTCCTATATATAGTAAGTATGCAAACCCATTAAATCTAAAATAACTAAAATGAAACCCTAATTGTGAATTGGTAGAAGGAGTTAAACCCTAAGGTGAAATTCTGCACTTACATAAGGAAGGGTTTAAGGTAAGTTTTGAAGTGTTTTTTTTTTAATTTTTTTAATTAAATCTAAATAGGAAAAGAGATCATAAATTTTTTTACTACTAAAAGCAATGGTCAATTTTTTGTTATACAGGGTTTTAATTTTTTATTTTTAGTTTTTATTTTGAATAAATCTAACAAAAATTGTAAAAAAAAATTAACAATTAAATCAATAGTAAAATTTAAAATATTTGTTATGCAAGGTTTTGAGTGAATCACCATACCTTTCAAATTCTGATCTTTCTACGATTGCATAATATTTTGCTGCTCCACAATTCTCCTAATATGTTTCTTTTGTAAATGATCTCTCTTTTAATTAAACGCTCACATAAATTGTAAAAAAAATTATTAGTAAAATCAATAATAAGATTTAAAAATTTTACTATGTAGGGTTTTAAATGAATCACCATACTTTTTAGTTTATGATCTTCTAAATAGTTTTGTTGCTCCAAAGTATTATATTGTTTCACAGTGCCCCTGGTATGTCTCTCTTGCAAATCACTCTCTTGTAATTTTGGGAAAATAATGAAATAATAAATGGAATTTTACTCTTTAAAAGATTTTATGAAATTAGATTTCGAAAAATCAATTTCCGCTCATTTTTCAATTAAAAGAAATAAAGAAAGAAAAATTGTGTTTTTTTTTTCTTTCACTTAATCTGAATATTGATTTGTTCGATAATAAAGAGCACCGGTGCGTTTATAAGTTAAGTGCACCAAAATTGTCGGGGTAATTTTTTTTTCAATGCACCAACATGATAAAATTCTTTATTTTCTTTTATTATTTGTAATTTTCGAAATTCTGAAACAATGCAATTTGTATTTAGATGCATCAGTTTTGTAAATGTTATAATTTAGATGCATCAATTTTGTAAATGTTATAAGAGCACCGACATGGTAGAATTCATTTTTGTTTTCAAAAATCTCGAAAACATGTCTGTATCAATGCTATTTTTATTTAAACGCATCGGTGTGGTTGTTTACAAGAGCACCGAAATGGTAACATATTTTATATTTCCAGAATGCCAGAAACCAATGTGAGTATTATTTGAATGCTCCAATGTTATTACTTAAACGCATTGGTGTATTTCATAATGATAAGTGCACATGTAGAGTTTAAACGTTATCTGAAATTTTATTTTCACATTAATTGGCATATTCATCTCAAATTATCCTTTAGGACGCATCCACATGAACTACAGTAGTTCATAATATACATTTTTTGCTTAAAGTCGTTATATTCTTGAAAAATGGTTTGAAAACTATATTTAAATTCAAATTGTGGTTATATGGTTCTCAAAATTAATTTTAGATATGCACACAAATTTTATTTATGATTTTGCTCAAATGCAGGGACAAAATCTCAATAATATCAAATGGCCAATTCTTCAAATTATGGTTTGTTCCATATTAATGATCAAAGTCCTTCGCAGATTTCCCATTTTCCATCTCAAATAAGTTTATATTTTATTTATATTTTGATTATATAATTGATTTTTTTTAACCATGTCAATTTGAATAAAAATGTATCCAAATTTGCAAGATCCTGATTCATAATTGAGTCCAGACTCAAAAACTATTCCTCCATTTCAAAAATGTTGGAATCTCTTATTAGTAGCAGCATATTTGTAAATAAATAAATAAAAATAAATAAATAGAAATTTAACCAATATTCATTAATAGCTTATTATTTCCACTAAATCTATCCTATTGTAAAACCCCCTTTACTTTTCCCTAGTGATTAATTAAGTTATTTTAGCAACCATAGAATAATATATAATAGAAATAAAATAAAATAACATTCTTGGAATTAAATAAATTAATTTAATAACTGAAGAAAAACTTTCTTTATCCCTAGTATATAAATCAATAAGGAATTTAATATATTATTGACCAGAGAATATTACATGAATAAAATGGAATCACTTTCGGATATATAATATATTTAAAATAAAAAATAATTTTTTTCACTATAATTATAATATTAATTTTTTTATTACCTTTTGACTAAATTAAAATAGTATTACATTCGATATATAATATATTATAATTTAATTACTATATAATATTATTATTTTATTATATTTTTTTTTTGCACCTTTTAGCTTTTTAACATTATCTAGTCGATTTTTTTTATAGCCGTTGTTGGTCAACCTAGTCAACTTAGCCATTTGAGGGATCTGCTCTCCCTATTTAATATGCAGCCATGATCTAACTCCTCAACTTGTCCTGATGATGAACCACACTAGCTGGTTCGAAACGCGTCGACAAAGATTTTCTGAATGTGATTTACGCCGAATTTTTTTCTTATAATTGTTATGGATCACAGAAGCCTCAATTCAACCCTTGATTCCCTGCACGGTAGAGCCATTGCATTTAAGATTCATCATTTTGAACGAGCACGCTTGCAGGTCTTAAAGTTGAAGTCAGATCTAGCTTTTCTGAAAAGATGCAAAGATTCCGTTGTCATCCCGGTCTTTGCTTAGATCAACCATTGCCTCTACACTCCTTCTAACCATGGAGTGTTCGTAAAAGCCAGTTTAGCACTATTAAGATCTGAAATTAATAGGGTCAGGAGAGACCTCAGTCGGTTCTCTCAGGATCTTCTATATTTGCACTTAGAGCTTTCAAGCTTGATTTCCCCCTCCCCATGGGCCAGAATTGATGCATGCTCTACATTAAAATCCATGCGTTTGGAGGAGATCAGGGGACAAAAGCAAGCTGTGAAGTTTCATTTATTGGCTCGGAAATCTGCGAGGTTCGATTCGATGAATGATGTGTCCCAGAGCCGCATTTTTGCTTCTCAATATTCGGCCCTCCGTTCATGGTTATCCTCCATTCCTTCGCCCCCGCTAGCTGTTCAAAGGATCTCTGAGCAACACTCCTCTGATCCTGCACTCCCTTCCAGGCAGACTGCTCCACGCAGTGCGGTTTGCCCTTCTTCGTTTCTTAGATGTAGACCTGCCCGCTCATCGGTGGGTGCAGCAGATGACCCAAGTAGTTCTCGTGTGGCTTCTCCCTTGGTTTCTCAACCTGCATTTGATTAGGTTTCGATGGCAACTGACCGGAGGATCTACGCTTACGTTCCTGAGATTTCAGCTCCCTCTACTTCTCCTGTTCAGCATGTTAGCCGTCGCTTGAATCTTTCCTTTGCCCGCAGCGTTGGTGCTGCTGACCTGAGGGACGGTGCGGTCTCTCCTTTGCGTGGTCATAGTTTTCTGCAGGTTTCCTCCCGTAGTTTGCCTAAGCTTGATAATATGTTGTCCAATGATAATAATAATGATTTTGTATATATTAACAATAATAATAATTATAATTATAACAATAATGATAATAATAATAATTTATGTAATTTTGATAATATTAAAATAATAATAATAATAATCTATATGATAATATTAATAACCATAATAGTATTAGTGATATTATTAATAATCAAAACAAGGACATAGAATCTATTAACAATAACATTAATATTAGCAATGATATTGATAGCAAATATAACCATAGTAGTGAGGTTATGAATTTGGACCAAAATTTTCTTCCCCCTCCCTCCCGGAATAACAGAGTTGTTAACTTATCTAGTTTTTCTTTTTCCCCTTCTGTTTTTAGACTTTTAGGCAAAGGTTTAAACTTTGCCCTTGCCCCTAGGAAAATCCCGGTGGATGACATTATTTGCGGCGTGGAATACGGGATTAGAGATCTTCCGGATAATATCAAGGACACTATTAGGTAGGATTG
Source organism: Pinus tabuliformis (assembly GCA_031772625.1). Taxonomy (NCBI): domain Eukaryota; kingdom Viridiplantae; phylum Streptophyta; class Pinopsida; order Pinales; family Pinaceae; genus Pinus; species Pinus tabuliformis. Next base: position 1,778,902,103 of record CM062816.1, on the reverse strand, counting down.
TGCCGTTGTCCTTAGAAAGGCTAAGCCCCCTTGGAAAAACCTCAGCAATGAGGAAATCATTGCCCTTAAATCCTTAAACCAGAACAAAGATGTCGTCATTCTGAAGGCTGACAAAGGAGGGGCTGCGGTCATCCTTAACAGGGATGATTACCGCAAGAAGATGTTAGATCATCTTTACAATAGTGGCAGTTATAAAAAATTGCCCAAGAACCCTCCTAAGAAAATTTCTAGGACGGTGGCTCTTGCCATCAAGTCCAGTAGCTCGGTGAGTTCCCTATGCCATAAATTCATTGAGAGCAGTCCCATTACTCCTAGGATCTATGGGTTACCTAAGATTCACAAAGAAGGGGCCCCTTTGAGGCCTATCGTCAACACCATTGGTGTTCCAACCTACCTTCTTGCTAAGTTCCTTGCCCGTAAGCTTAAGCCCCTAGTTGGCCGTACAGAGTCCTTCGTGAAAGACTCTGCATCCTTCATTAAAGAGCTTAAGGACATAAAGCTTAACCCCGAGGACATTCTCGTCAGCTTTGATGTGGTCTCCCTTTATACTTGTATCCCTATAAAGGAGGCCTTGGAAGTGATCTATCGCCTAACAGATCTCGATACCGCGCATCTGGTTGAGATCTGTCTCACTTCCACTTTCTTCTGTTTCGAGGGTGAGTTCTTTGAACAGACTTGTGGTGTTTGCCATGGGCTCACCCCCATCCCCTATTGTTGTGAATCTTTTTATGGAAGATTTCAAAGCCAAAGCTTTTACCTCGGCTCATCTCCTTCCCTAGCTGTGGAAAAGGTATGTAGATGACACTAATGTCATCTGGTCCCATGGCCAAGAGGAGTTGGATCTCTTCTTCAATCACCTCAACTGTCAGTCCTCTGCCATTAAGTTCACCATGGAAAAAGAGGTCAATGGTTGCCTCCCTTTCCTGGATATTCTTATATCTAAGAATAAGGATGGTTCTCTCTCCCACTCAGTGTTCCGGAAGAAAACGCATACTGAGCAGTATCTTCATGCCGATTCCCATCATTTCCCTGCTCAAAAGATGGGTGTTCTTAACACCCTCGCTACTCGTGCCCTTAGGATTTATGATAATGAGAGCTTCGATAAGGAGAGACCCCATCTCCTTAATGTCTTTGTGGAGAATGGCTATAGTAGGCGCCTAGATCAGAAGGCTTTCCTTAAAGCCTCTAAAAATTCATTAATTAAAAACGAACCTAAAGAACGCCAACTAGATGTCCATCTTCCCCATGTCCAGGGAACCACGGACAAGATTGCTCGGATCCTTAAGAAGTATGATATTTCCTCAACCTTTAGGCCCCTCAACACCATTCGTAAATCCCTCCTATTGGTGAAAGATCCCATTGACCCTAAAGACATGAAGGGTGTCTACTTGATCCCTTGTTCTTGTGGGACCCCTATATCGGGGAAACAAGGCGCTCCATCCATCAGAGGATCAACGAACATGCTGTTGACCTAAGACATGGGAGAACCAAGTATTCAACGTTAGTAGAGCATGCGGGGAAGACCAAGCATCAGGTTTGTATATAGGAGGCCAAGGTTATTGCCAAGGTTGTGCAGTTCCATCACCGTAAATTCAACGAAGCTATTTAAATTGAAAGAAGGCCTAACAATATCAATAGAGATGACAGTTGGAAGATCAATAGCTATTAGATCCTTTCCCTTTCTTCCTAGTCTTGCTTTTCCTCCCCCCCCCCCTTTTTAACCTTTTCGAGCTTTCGATGTTTCCCTTGGAGCCTGTCTTTTCCTTCCTCCTAGGGTTTCTCCTTTTGGCTCAGTGGTTTTCTAATGGTCTTGTTCCTGACCTTCTTCATTTTTAATATGTGTCGCTCATTCTATTTATTTTTTCCTAAAAGATATTAATAAATAAAAACTTAACTAATATTCTTTAATATTTCCATTAAATCAATTTTATTAAATAAACCCCCTTTTTTACTCATCCCTAGTGATATAAATTCTTATTTAAATAAGTTAATTTAACAACCATAGAATAATTAATAAATAAATTAAATAAATAAATATTTATATTTGTAAATAAATAAATAAAAATAAATAAATAGAAATTTAACCAATATTCATTAATAGTTTATTATTTCCATTAAATCTATCATATTGTAAAACCCCCTTTACTTTTCCCTAGTGATTAACTAAGTTATTTTAACAACCATAGAATAATATATAATAGAAATAAAATAGAATAACATTCTATTTCCATTGAATCTATCCTATTGTAAAACCCCCTTTACTTTTCCCTAGTGATTAACTAAGTTATTTTAACAACCATAGAATAATATATAATAGAAATAAAATAGAATAACATTCTTGGAATTAAATATATTATTGACCAAAGAATATTTTATGAATAAAATGGAATCACTTTCGGATATATAATATATTAAAAAAAAATTCACTATAATTATAATTATAATTTTTTATTACCTTTTGACTAAATTAAAATAGTATTACATTCGATATATAATATATTATAATTTAATTACTATATGATATTATTATTATTATTGCACCTTTTAGCTTTTTAACATTATCTAGCCGTTTTTTTTATAGCCGTTGTTGGTCAACCTAGTCAACTTAGCCGTTTGGAGGATCTGCTCTCCCTATTTAATATGCAGCCATGATCTGACTCCTCAACTTGTCCTGACGATGAACCACACTAGCTGGTTCGAAACGCGTCGACAAAGATTTTCTGAATGTGATTTACGCCGAAATTTCTTCTTATAATTGTTATGGATCACAAAAGCCTCAATTCAACCATATCATAAGCAGTTTGCAGATAAAAATGGACATCCTCTTCACGCTTCCAATTAGAACATGGCATCTTCCAGCCGTAATCTTGGATCAACAGTGGTAATAATTATTTGGTATAATGTAATTTCAACAAACCAATTGCATTGACATGCTTACTAATATTATTCATATTGGATTAATGGCATCCAATATTTTTTGAAATTACGATTCTAGTGATGATGAACAACCCACCTACCATCTTCTGATGCACCCCACTACAAAGTAAACTCGAGAGAAGGGTGCATTAAGAGCAATATTTAGAGAGGAAGCATACAAATAATAGTTGAATCAACCACCTATTCAATTCCCACTATATCTATATTCACCAATTAGGAACAACTACAACAATAGTAGTTTTTCATCACAAGTTGGAAATGGAGGCAATCAAATAGAGGTTGGTATGGATGATTACTTATAGGATACAAATGTCATGGAGGAAATGTTGTTAGATGCATTCCAGAACAATGAGCTAAGAGATGATGCTCATATCACTGATACATTATTTGAAAGCCTAAAATATGCTTCCACCACCCCTCTCTTTGGACTTAATGGCAAGTCAAAGTCTACTGAGTTGGGAAGACCGATGTTGTTATACAACTTGAAAGCAATGTTTTGCATGCCGAATCCATGTTTCTCGGTAATATTGATATAATTCACTTGCATGATTGATCAATTCCCTTATATTTTGAGAAATATTGTTACAAAATCAACTTTAAAAATGGTCGATTTTATGAACTTTAAATATTGAAATTGTACAAAGTGCAGGTTATTCAAAGATAAGGTTCTTTAAAGTGATAATATCTTGTCAGGTATCTGTGAAGAGGCAAATAAGTTGTTGAAAATATTGGGTATTGAGTACATATCATATCATGCATGTACGAATTATTGTATTATATATAGAGGAGAATATGTAGACAAAGCAATATGTCTCAAATGTAGGCATGATAGGTATCGTAAATAAAAGAAAATGGGTAAATCACATGGTCCTCCTCATAAGATATTGAGGCACATTCCTATTATCCAAAGGACTCAGAGGCTCTTTTTTTGCAAAGAATTAGATATGTTACATGGATAACATGCCTCATACAGAAGTGAGTCAGGTGTTATGTGAATCCCAATAGATTCAATAGCCCTGAAGCATATAGAGGATACATGACCTAAAAAATTCAAGGATGAAGTATGAAGTCTACGACTCAGCATAGCCATGGATGGTTTCAACCCATATTCCCTCCAAAATACCAACTATTATGTTTGGCCTGTAGTAGTGATCAATAAAAATATCCCCCCATGTTTGTTTTTGAAGAATCAATATCTTATGTTGGCTCTCATAGTCCTTGCTAGAAGGCACGTGAAGGATATGGATATCTACTTACAACCATTGTTAGATGAAATGAAGGAATTATGAGAAGGGATACATGAATACGATGTATCAAAACCCATCAAGACATAGAGAAGTTTAATTCTCTATGGCATATGTGCTTATGCCATATATGATTATATAGGGTTAGGAGTTTTCTTTGGTAAATTACATTTTTATTGATTTGTTTATATATGTAATAATATTGTTTCACATATTAAGTTAATACATTTCAATTGTTCTAATCTTCATGGCCGCTAACATGTCAACCTGTATATAATAATTTCACATGTATTGTAATAAAAGGTTATAATGGGTGTAAATGTTTTGGACCTTCTCTGAAGGCTAGATGGTCCAACCACCTACAAAAGTCAATGTATCACTAACCTAGGGTATTCCTCCCAGAAGAACACCATTGCAGAAGAGCAACATCCGCTTCTAATGGTAAACCAAAAAGAACCCAAAGGTCTTCAATAATGACACTAGCTGAATGGCTTAGAGCATATGAGAGAGAGAAGGAGAATGGGTTTGTGTAAATGTTTGATTCAAATGGGGAGCCTATGTTTGATGATCTAGAAATTTCTGACACCTATGTTGAGAAATTTCCCATTGGGATGAAAATGAAATTTGTCTTTTATGAGCTCCCATATTGAGAGCATCCTAAGATTTCCCACTTACTAGATCCCATGCATATATTTAAAAATGTTTCATCTTTTTTTATGGAGGCACATATCATCGAAATAAAGTGACACATTAGTTGTTAGGATAGATCTTATTTCTTCAAAACCTAAAAAGAAACATTGGCCAAGACAAGAAACTAGAGAAGAGGTTGGTCCCTCTTGGTCTTTCAAAGAAGGCGATGTCCCATGGACTTTAAAGAAACATGATCTTTCATTGGAAAACGAAGTTATAATGAGTGTGAGGGTGCCTTCGTTTTATGGGTCTTTTCTACGTCATTGCTTCATTGTGGAAGACTGTTTTTCAAGGTTGAAATCGCATGACCATTTAAACCTTCTAAGAGTGTGTATGTCAAAAACATGATATTATTATTTTATTTTATTTTTATGTAATGGGATATTTTATAATTAATTTTTGTATAATGTACTATATACTTGCAGTTTCATTATCCTCTACTCACGTGTGGGTGTGTGAACCATGACTTCCCCTAAGGCCTACAATGTGCCATATCTAAATTATTTGCATTTATATGTTGGATCACATCAAAGGAGATTCATATGGCTAGCATTCCATGGTGGTGTCAAGAGATAGTCGAGATTGTTTGTATGTTTGAGGAGTTGTTGATGATTTTCATGGACTTGCACATTCATCTTCTAATTCACCTAGTAGATGAGGTTGAATTAGTTAGGGTGTTTTCTTGTTGTTGGATATTCTTCTTAGAGATGTATACGAAGAAATTGAAAGGATTTTTTCAACAAAGGGACAACGGGTCTATGGCAGAGGGCTATATATTATATGAGTATTTATATTATGCAATGAGTACATCAAGTAAATTGAAAACACAGCAAGTGCGGAAATTTGGGACGATGGAAGGGATGAATACAAAGGAGAAGGGGAGCTTCTCGTAATGAATGGAAAGAGGTGCATGATAAATAGTAGGTGGCTTATCATTTTTCAAATATGTATGAAAGTGTGTCTCAGTGTAGGGCCTAGTTATCCCTGGATCAAACTGTGGATTACGGTAAGACTTGAGAGACTAGGAGCCACTCAAATTCCTTATGGTGCAGGTGGAGAAGTTCGATGGAATCCATGCTTATTTGGTGTTTTTGGTGTGTTATATGAGTCCCACATTTATGCTTGGAATATGGCATGGGGGTGATTGGCTGAAGAGAGACTTGGCTCAGCTAATCTATGGTTGGGTGGAACATGGTAGTCCCATCTTCGGTTGGATTATTGCATCATTAATGAAAGGTTATTTCTCCTTGTATTTCTAAGAGCATTTTGATGGATTATATTTGGTCTATATGGTTGTACTTTCATGAGTATTTTTTTTTATTATGCTGGTTATATGTGTGTTTTATGACAACACCTATGTTTGGATCTTAGCATGTTTTTACTTGTAAATGAATGGATAATGTATCTATGGCCTAATAGATGATAATGCAGCAAATGACATGAGGGAATAAGTATGAGATCCCTATGCTTAATTCTGTTGTTTACACCTATAGGTTACATGTTGATGATATGTTTGATGAAATGCCTATCATGGCTAGTAGGGGTCTAATTAAGGTCTTGTTTAACTTATTGATTTTGCATCATTGTTTCCATGTTCTTTGACTAATCTTAAGCTATCATTCCATTCTGGGTAGTGACCTAGGCTATGGGCTTGAAAAAGTGGCTCAAATACCGGGTTCACTGGCACAAAACTGGAAAATTAGGTCTCTGGACGCTGGCAGGCAAGCCTGTGAGAGCGACTATGGGTTTCTGGACACTCTCATGCCTATAGCATGAGAGCGACTGAGGGTTAAGATGTCAAGAACATTAGTGGGACCCAGGGACAAGATGTTTGAGTGGTTGACATGTCTCCTAAGGGTTGGTTGATTTTTTTCGTCAATTCCACTTCCTTAAGGTCACATAAGAGGTCGAATCCAATCATAGCAACCTCTCGTCGCATGTTTACCCCGGTTGGCTAGTTACTTGGGTAGATGTGTGAGGAAGGTGTTACAGGATGGTACCAAAGCATGGTTCACCCCTCAGACCGGATGGGCGGTGTGTGTTGGTCATGAATGCATGTCAGTTTCATGTGTGTCTCTTACAGTTGCATTTCATGTGCTTGTTACATTTACTTTATGATTGATTATGGTTGAAGTAAGGTTGTCATGGAGAATTTGATGTTGAGTTTGTGGAATGCATCGTCATGAGTATATGACTAGTTAAATATTGTATCATGTCACTTACATGTTGATTTTATGTCGCCTACTTACATCTTTTTATGTTAGGCTACATTCTTGTAGGTTTGATACATGTATCAGTCTTGTAGGTTGATTAGAAGAATTGATCACTTATGTCGACTACATGCATCTATGCATATGTGTAGTTGATTTGGAATTTCTTATGCATGTGGACGGCTGCATATGGAAATGTGTACAATGGATTAATGGTCGTTTTCATGCATGAGGACATAGAATGCATTCTTCATATGACCTTGCATTGATGGCTAGACCCTAGCTAGAATGATGTTTATGTGTTGATGCACTTACTTGTTATATTTCTATATGATGTTATGATTATGTTATACATGTATCACATTGTTTTGTTGATCTTGAAGATGAGGTAACCTCCCCAAATTATACTAAGGTACGTTGATTTATTGTGATTTGGTTTATATGACATATTATGCATTGCAGGAAAGAGATCAAATGGATAGCAAGGTGATAGACTACAAAGAATCTCCCTATGCATCAGATGAGCAGCATGGTGTGGATCACTTTTCTGATTTGGTAGGTACACTGAGAAGCTTGAAGGAAGAGATGAGTTTTAAGGCAGATAATGATTAGATCATATAGGCACAAGAGAAACAAGTAGAGGTTAATGAAATACTTCTTTAGAGTTTGTCAGAATTACAGCGATGAGGGCCACTTCGGATTAGCCATGGACATGAGGATATAAATAATGGGGCATATGGAAATAGGTCTCCTGGTTGACACAAGTCAAATAGGTCTCATATGGTGAGAGAAGACAAGTTGTTGGACACTCCGGATAGAAGGGGTGATCAACACAATTCTAGTTTTGGTTATGATAGACATCATGATCATCATCACTATCATCCTTATAGGATGAATGTTAGGTGATACCTTCCAGACCAATTTAAGAAAGAAAAACCACCTACTTTTGATGGATATGTGAAGAAGTCGGATGATGCAGAGGCTTGGATACTTGGGATGAACAAATTCTTTGAGTTGCATGAGTACACAGATAACATGAAGGCCATAATAACTATCTTCAGCTTGAAAGGTAAAGCAAACATCTTGTGGGAGGATGTTAAGAGGGTCAAAGACATTAGGACATATGAATTGAGTTGGTGGGAGTTCAAGATGCTTTTCAGGAAGAAGTACTTGTCAGATAGGTACTACAATAGTAAGGCCAAAGAATTCTATGAGCTAAAGATGGGGTTTGTGACAGATGAAGAGTAGATGACCAAGTTTCTGGAGCTATTGAGGTATGTACCGTATATTACACATGAGAATGCTAAAGTTCAAAGATTTTTCAGAGGTTTTCCATTAGCATTTAGAGATCAGATTGAGTATGATGAGCCTCGGCCACTTGAGAAAGTCATTGGGAAATTGAAGCATTGTTATGAAAAATCAAAGCATAAGAATGAATCTCAGCAAGGATGGAAACAGAAGGACAAAGGTAAAGGTAAATGGCAGCCTAAGAGAACAAGGCCTCAGAATGCAGATGGGAAATAAAATATGGCACCGCAAAAGAAGTTCAATGCAGCTAGATAGGGACATGTGTCACAACAGCTACATAGAGGTGAGGGCACTGGTCATTTGGAGTGTTGGACATAAGGATAGGAGCACCTTAGGAGATATTGTTCGCAACATAAAGGTGGTAGGCCTAAGATATACAGTGCATTGGAGGTGCAGAATGTTGGGGATGTTGGGCAGAGCATTCCTCGTATTTATGCAGCAACGGACAACAAACAGGCAAAACACAAAGCATCTATAATTGAGATGGACGGTAAGCTTTGTGATCAAGTTATTTCTATTTTGATTGACCCTGGATCTAATTATATCTATGTTAGTCTTGACTTGGTGGATAAGTGTGGTTTGAGTAAAGAATTGCATGCAGATTCAAGGTTAGTGCAGTTGGCTACAAGTACAAAGAAGTGAGTTCATCATTGGGTAAGATCTTGTGCATTTGATTTAAATGGTATGCATACCACAACACATTTAAATGTAATACCGTTGGGATTGTAGAGTATATTGTTGGGAATGGATTAGTTGTATCTTCATAAAACCAAGTTAGACTATTATGACAAAGCCATTGAGTGTGTTGACGACAATGGGGAACCAAAAGTCTTGCAGGATAAGAAGAAAGCCACATTAGTTAGGATGGGGAAAGATATGCAAGAAAAGCATAGCTGTAGAAAAGGGTGTGTGTTATTTGTAGTTCACATTTATAGTGATAGGGGTAAGGAGGTTGAGGATGCAAATGTGTTGAGAAGGTACCCAATTTTGCAGCAGTTTCAGGATGTATTTCCTAAGGACATTACAGACTTGCCACCTCACAGGGAGGTAGAATTTTTGGATGAGTTAGTTCTAGGGTAGCTCCTGCATCAAAATCACCTTACAGGATGAGCACACTTGAGTTGATCAAGTTAAAATTGCAGTTGAAGGAAAATTTGGACAAGGGATACATTAGGCCAAGTGTATCACCTTGGGGTGCACCGACATTGTTTGTGAAGAAGAAATATGGAACTCTCAGATTATGAATTGACTACAGGCAGTTGAACAAAGTGACCATCAAGAACAAATATTTGTTACCAAGGATTGATGACTTGTTCGATCAGCTTGAGGGAGTAGTAGTGTTCTCGAATATTGATCTGAGATTCATATACCATCAGGTATGCATCAAATAGGAGGAAATTTACAAGACAACTTTCTAGACAAGGTATGGGCATTATGAGTTTGTTGTAGTTCCATTTGGCTTACCTAATGTTCCAGCTACATTTATGTGCTTGATGAATAGTGTGTTGCGTCCATATTTGGATAAGTTTGTTATTGTGTTCATTGATGATATATTGGTACATTCTAAAAATGAGGAAGAGCATGTAGATCCAGAAAATATAAGAGCCATCATGGAATGGGTATCTCCTAAGAGTGTGGATGAGGTGAGATCTTTCATGGGTCTGGCAGGCTATTATCGGAGGTTCATCGGGAACTTCTCGTAGATTCCTTATCCTATTACATCATTGCAGAGGAAAGGTAAGAAGTTCGAATGGATAGAGGAGTGTGAAGCTAGCTTTGAGTAGCTTTAGGAGTTGTTGACACATGTACCAATGCTACAGATTGCATATCTGGACAAAGAGTTTGTAGTATTCACAGATGCTTGCAAGAGAGGACTTGGTAGAGTCCTTATGTAAGATGGATAGGTGGTATGCTATGAGTCATAGAAACTAAACGAGAATGAGCAGAACTACCCGACACATGATCTTGAGTTAGTAGTGATCATACATGCATTGAAGATCTAGAGACACTATATTCTTGGCAGGAGGTTTGTACTTATGACTGATCATATTGGGTTGAGATATTTGTTTGAATAACTGAATCTAAACACCATGCAGGCTAGATGGTTGGCCATAATAAATGAGTTTGATTTAGAGATCAGGTACATCAAAGGTAAAGAGAATAGGGTGGCAGATGCTCTCAGCAAGCAGATATAGGTAAACCACTTGGCATCTGTGAGCTCCTATGGGACAGAATTACAGGATAGGATCTTGCATGTAGGTCAGCAAGATGTCAGGTATATGGAGATTGTGCATAGGTTACAACAAGGTGTTGGTACATGTATAGGTACAGGTGCAGGTATAAGTACATGTAGTGGTATAGGTACAGGTGGAAGTACAGGTACAAGCACAGGTATAGGTGCAGGTGCACAGGGTATAGATTATTGTCTTACAACGGATGGATTGGTTAGATTCAGAGACAAGATATGTGTGCCATATAGTAGCAATCTCAAGAAGGTGATCCTGAGAGAGTTTCAGGAGAAACCTTATTCAAGTCACCTGGGTTATCAAAAGACATTGACTGCAGTGAAGAAATTTTATTATTGGCCAAATCTAAAGAGGGATGTAGAAAATTTTCTGGCTAGGTGTTTTGATTGTCAACAAGTGAAGGTAGAGTGCAAACACCCAGGTGGATTATTACATCTGATCATGATTCTAGAGTGGAAATAGGATGTCATTTCTATGGGCTTCCATGGTCTTTCGGGTGGAACATGGTAGTCCCATCTCCGATTGGCATATTGCATCATTAATGAAAGGTCATTTCTCCTTGTATTTCTAAGAGTATTTTGATGGATTATATGTGGTCTATATTGTTGTACTTTCATGAGCATTTATGTTGTTATTATGCTAGTTATATGTCTGTGTTATGATAGAAGTTATGTATGGCTCTCAGCATGTTTTTACTTGTAAATGAATGGATAATGTATCTATGGCCTAATAGATGATAATGCAACAAATGACATGAGGGAACAATGGTTCATAGTGATTCTCAGATAAGTATGAGATCCCTATGCTTAATTATGTTGTTTACACCTGTAGGTTACATGTTGATGACATGTTTGACGAAATGCTTATCATGGCTAGTAGGGGTCTGATTAAGGTCTTGTTTAACTTATTGCTTTTGCATCATTGTTTCCCTATTCTTTGACTGATCTTAAACTATTATTCCATTCTGGGCAGTGACCCGGGCTCTAGGCCTAAAAATGTGGTTGAAATACTGGGATTGCTAGCACAGAACTGGAAAATTGGGTCTTTGGATGCTGGAAGCGAAGCCTGTGAGAGAGACAATGGGTTTATGGATGCTCTCATGCCTTTAGCATGGAGTGACTGAGGCTTAAGATGTCCAAAAAATTAGTGGGACCCTTGGGTAGATGAGCGAGGAGAGTGTTACACTTATCCTGATCATTTAAAAGAAAATATGTCAATGGCATGCCCTAACAGTTGGGTTGTGTTGACGGTGTTGGACCCACCAACATGTCAAGGGATATCCCTAGTAAGAAGTCCCAAATAGACCTCAGACTGTTTGGATTAGGAATCCCAACAGTGGGTAGTAAAGCAATGCCTTGACTGTGATAGCACGTAGAGGTAAGTGTGATATCTTTGTCAGAAGCAAGTGTGTGACCATGCGGCGAGTCAAGTGAGATGCATGGGGGTTCTAACACATGGAGGGGAAAAGGAATTTTGTCCCTTAGAAGCCTGTAATAGTACGTATCCTGAAAGGAACACACGAATTAAATGACATCACAAGCTGGAAAGAAAAATAGTCCACAATCCAAAGTGATGGGTTAAACCAACAACATGTCTGCAACAAGATTCATACAATTGCATACAAAATAGTTCATACACAAACGCGTAAGTTAAATAACATATATTGCTAAATAAAATAGAATATTCCAACTACAATAACAACATATGCATGAAAACGTGTTGGCTCTGTTATATATATATATATATATATATATATATATATATATATTATATATATATATATATATATATATATATATATATATATATATATATATATATATATATATATATATATATATATATATATATATAAAGTGAATGTTCCATCCATACATACACCATTGACAACCACTAGCCCCAATAGTGTAACATTACAGTCAACACCACTTGCTCCTCCAAAGAGATGTACTTGCTCTACGTTGTGGATAACCCAAGGCTCATCACAATACTCTCCAAGCCTTCTCTAAGCAATGCCTAGCCAAAATATTGGCTCCCAAAATCTTGTTCTATGAGTTATGAGGTTCTATATATAGAAAAGGGTGGGGTGACCCTTGAAATTCCCCTTTAACTCTTGGACTACCCTCATGACTCTTCAACTTCATTACATATAACTCTTTACATTACATATGATTGTTTTCATTCCACTAATGACACTTGGAATTTCACTTTACAACATATTTACAATAATGATACAATTTCCACCTATACCCATGTGGGACAAAAATAGGCTTGAGTCAGCTAAACAAGACAACACTAAGACTCGGACAATTGTGGAAAGTCCAACTCAGCAACATCCTCCTGATGATATTTGGTGAAGAACTGATGCCAAGCTTGGTAGTGCGTAATGGTGTCCGCGCATTGTTTGGTGACGTATTTCTGGAAATGAACTCTTGCCCTCATCACTTTTGGGTATACTGATCTGGAACCTTTTTCCAACTCGTCTTGTAATATGTGCAACATTGTTCTGAGTGCATCCAAACTGAAGACATAAATTTGTATGTTCTCTGTGATGATCTGTAAATCTGCATTGGCGGCCGTGCACATCAACTGCTTTAAGTACATGTCAATATCTAGCTAGACTTGGTTCTTCTCTCTAGCCTCGGTGAGTGTTCCAATGGATGGAATCATGTGCGTCCTCACAATGACATCCAAACTCCTGAACAACCATGGATATGAAGCCTCAACACTGGTGATGAGTAGCAGGGGTTTGTCATAGTCCTAGATCTAACTCCGAATGCGCATGTTGTCCAACATTGCCTACAACTTCATCATCTTGTGCAAGTAAAGTCGGGTGCCCTTGTACCTCATTTTCCATGTCTGTACATGATCAACAATGGCATGTATGTTTGTGAGCATGCGTGCAATCTTGATGCAGCACTGCTAAAAGCCATGTAAATGGACAAATGCCTCGTGCATGGTGACCATCTTGTCATACAGTCTGTACATCAATGTCTCAAGAATCGATACTTCAATGAGTATCACTTTCTTCATTTCTGCTCTGGTGAATCTTGTTGATTGTTCTTCCCTCTGCTTAGCCACTTGCAAGTCCTTAGCAATGCACTCATTTTCTGCTATCAAGAACTTCACACTTGAGCTTGTGGCTTCGGTATAAGCCTTCGTAGCATTAGCTAAGGATGTTGGATGTCTTCACACATCAGACGTAATCACTCATTCTTTATAGTGTGCAAGAGATGTATGATCATCTGGGGTGTGCGCTCTACGCGCTTGTACAAGCCTGTGTCGTGACTCATCAAAGGCTATGTTGTACACATTTGTTCGTAGATCATCCTCAAGGAGAATAGTCTCTCCTTGTTCATTTGGGACTTTCTCTGCTTCGGGAGCTGGTGAAGCATGTGGAGTGACCTCGGTTGCTTTTTTCAAGAGGTATGTGCCCTAATCTTGTTCTGGTTGTACCATCTCCATGTCCATCTATTCAAACATTTTTTCATCCTACTGAGAAAGTTCCTTCTCCTGCGGCCGCTCACCCTGTTCATCATCTGCTGCTAGTGGATCTGAGTCTTCAAACTGTATCAGCACAATTTTCTATGTCTGTGTGCCTTGCACTTCCTCCTGTTCCTATTCCTATTCCTGCTACACTTCCTTCTCTCTTTTGCACAACTCCTATTCTTCTTTGAACCTTTTCTATGCTTCCTGCAACTTTCTCTCTACTTCTTCCAGTTTTTACTTCTCCCTCTTTCTTTATGCTACTCTCCTTTCACATTGTCACCTCTTTGCCTCAATTTCTAAAGCTACTTTCTCCACAGGTAGATCTTCCTTAAACTTGTAGCTTTTCTCTCACTCTACACTCTCAGAAATCTTCCTCTTGACTTTATCTTGTGTGGGTCTGCTGCTCACTGTTACTGCTATTGTTGTTCCTTATTGTGCTTGGAGATAGACATACACTCATGGAAATAAAATGTTAGCTGGAAAACATAAAGAAAATTAAGGATCGTTCATGCAACAAACCAAGTGACTACTTAGAAAGATTGTGCAGTTATGACTTTGAGAGGCGGGGAGACAGTCAGTCGGAACTAGGCATTACATAGTCTTGACTACTAGTGAGCGAACTGCTAGCTAAAACTGCATATAGCATAGTCCATCTTGCTTTACTGCGGACTATAACTATGCAATGTGTAGTTCAGTCTGGCTTGATTGCTGGTCAGGATTGCGCATTGTTCAATCCCAAGGGAAAGACTAGGTACTGTCTCCTAGAACTGTGCAGATAACATCCAGGAAGCCAGTGACAGGCAAGCTCTATGCAATTTCTAGAGCCAAGGTAAAGCCTTGAGTCCTAGGAATGTGCAGTGCATGCCGGGCAAGGCAAGAACCGAGCCAAGGTAGCCCAAATCTGCCTAAGGGCGACTTGAAAATCCATAGGATTGAATTCATGTGCAAATATGGTGCAGATATGGGTGAATGGACATGCATGTAATCAGAGAAATTCCAAGAATTAGTCAAACAAAAGAAAAACGAAGCTCATGCAGTGAGTCACCGCAACGAAAACCATTAGTGTAAAACCAGGGTCATGCATGCGACACTAAGGAAATGCAATGCAAAACTTGAAAAAACACTTCTACGAGTTAAAATACATTAAAATGCTAGCAGTCATTTGATAAAACGACAAAAACAACACTCACACAATCCAAGGAAAGAAAAGTGACAAAAAAAGCAGCAAAAGGCATGAAAAGAAAAACTTACTCAGAAAAGTCATGAAGATCATGCCAAAGGTTATTAGATGCCTTGAGAATGTCAGAGCTCCAAGATAGAATGTGAAGAATGAGCTCTAGGATGTCCATTTAACATATTTGGTAGATTTAGTGTTTATGACGCGCATGCCACAAATCTAGGAAAAAGTGACACTTGGAGGGAAGTTTCTAAAATCAACTCGAGTGTAACTCCCAGTGCTAAAAATACATCATAGTTTTTAGGGATTATTTTTTATTTTTCCGGGAAAGGTTGCCATGCATGCATGGAAAGATTGTGTAGGTTTGGAGGGAACCGGGCAACTTTCCGGCACATGCATCGGACATCAGCTGATGGAATGCTTCTGCGCAATTCCTGGGCTAAGTGGCTCTGGCTACCTCTCATGCTCTACGCAATTTCCTAGATGAAGACAAGTTGCCAGCTGCATCTATGCAATTCTTGAGTTGAATCCCAGTTCCGCAATGTTTAATGCAATTTCTATAAGCAAGGTTGTCTATCAAACTAATTTTCGTATTTGTGGAGAGCAGGGTTGACTGTCAGGATGCTCTATGCAATTCCTGACAGCGAGGATGACTTCCCTCTAGGATTGCACAATTTTCCAAGACAACATAAGAACCAGATGTTAACCAAGTCATGGGATCAGTTTGTGTTTGGTCAGCAAAAACAAGTTAGCAAACACAAGCTGCAAAGTGAAAGATAACTTCAAATAAAACAAAAGTACCTGAGAAGTGTAATTCATGCTGCTAATATTTTGAGGAGGAAGGCTCCAAAACAAAGCGAAGGAAATTTTTTTGAGGGTGGTTGTAGCCGCTACAACACTAGCGACACACTGGTAGATGTCCAACTCTCTGTATGGACCTTGTTTCATGAAAATTGAATCTAACTCCTCTGGAAGTATTATTCGATTCTTTGATCGTCATGGCTTCTACACTAGCTTGAGTTAAAGATATAGTCCTTACCATTCTCTTGATCGGTTAGCACACATACCAAGACAAGTCAACTAAGTTGTTTCGATTGGGGAAGAGGGGTATATTGATACACAAGTAATATAACTTTCAGAGTTTTAGTTTCATCTTTGGTGTTGCTCCGCTACCAGCAGGCCTAGATAGTACCTCGATGGAGTCACGTAGGAACACAAGCATCGCTCCGTTTCCAACAAGTATGGTCAGTATCTCGATGGAGTTACTTGCATCACCTCTTCGCGTAGGAATCCTTTCTCTTCTTTCACCTTTATTTTGTTTTTTTCATTTTTCAAATAACCGTGCATAGGCACTTATTTATTTCATGAGGTAGAAGAGGGATCCCCACATATTGAGAGCAGAAGATATACCTCTGACATACTCGTTAAGGTTTTCCCACTCACCTTACTCTACTTGAATGAGATGAAAAGCGTTAATCGAATATAGAAAAACCGATTAAATTAGGCAGTACTGGTTAAAAGTGCAAGCATTGTGTTTTCACCAAGACTCACTCTGAACAGAATGTATTTTCCATTAGGGTATCATTGACTGAAGAAAACAAGCTCTTCATAAAGAGAGAGGACAACAGATAACCAATTGTTGATTTTTGTACAAGTCCTCTTATATTTCACCCTTCTTGTCTCAATAGCCAAACACGGTTTCATGCAAAGCTAAACCTATGGGTGCATAACTAGCAAACAAACAAACAAGAAATTGACAAAATTAAATGAAAGCAAAACAAGTAAGCAAAGAAAAAATGCAAGCAAAGCAAACAGAAAGAAAACACTACTCCTACTCCTACGCTAAAAAATGCATGGGCCTACTCACGTAAAGTAATATTTCCAATGCAGCCATCGGCGCATTGGCTGACCCATGTTGGTGAAGGCATAGTTGACCAAAAAGATATTCAAGTACCTAGCACATGACAAAGATAAGACAATAAATACCAACATGCTCAAAGTTTGAATGCATCTGCAGAAAAGAAAAGAGTAAAAGCACAAGACAAAAATTCTGCTGATGTATCATGGTGTTGCAACACACTATGTGTAGACGATGAGCATGTACACTCTTTTGACCATGACACATGAGAAAACATGAAAAAGGAACACAAATTTTGCTTAGAAAAAGTGCTCATCGTGCATGATTCCTCCAACGCATGAGTGATGACATCATGTGATTGAGGTGGAGGATGTGAAATCTGTAAACTAGATTGATCTTCAACGCAAACATGAGAGTGCTGAGGAGCCTGGGGTGTTTCAATAGATTTATAATTAGAAGTGGAACTGTCCTTGAGATAATGAGGACCTGACATAACCATTAGCGCAGGCTAAAGTGCCTTGACATCTTGAGGGGCTTCCACTTCATCGGAGGGTAGATCATCAAAGACCGATGGCTTAGAAAGATCAACATCAAGTGAATCAATATCGTGATCGAATGAAGGAATAAAGAGATCACGACAACCACGATAATAAAATTCAAGATATCCATCGGCATCATCATGATCTGACGAATCATAGAGAGGGGTTGATGAAAAACAAGAATGTTCACCCTTTGAGTTTCTAGAAAGAAAAGATGATAGGTTGGGAGGATTTTGAAAGAAAGATGTGTCCTCTCCGCAATGCAATGACAAACTGACATCGGGTGTGTTTTGTGAATGATGGGAAGTAAAAACATCTGGGGATGGATTTTCACAAGACAAATAAGAAATGCCAGAATCACCAAAGATTTTAGGAAATAGAAGATGAGGTGCGATCAAAAGGAGGTCATCCTTTATCGCATGTTCTTCTTCAGATTCCCACACATACTCATCATAAATAACAACACAGGTTGGTTGATAAACACCAACTCTGTTGACAACTTGATCCTCGTGAACAAAGAATGTGGAGTCTGGAACGGGAGAACACAACACAATACAATTTGGAGGATCAAGAGAATGAGAGGACGGAGGTTGAGAGAACAAGTTCACGTGACAACCAACAGGATTGCAAGAAAAATATGCATAGATATCCAAAGTAGGTGGGGTGGGAGGTTGTGACAGTTCCATATATGGGTTCGCAACTTCTCCCACCTCGCACTGTGGAGCTAGAATTGTTTGATGAGAAGCAAACAGAGGGTTACTTCTGATAGCAACTTTGTTTGTCTCGAGTTGGGAAGCTCTAACACCAAGGCATGTTGGGAGGGGTTCAAATGATTCTAAGATATGCAGATTTTCATATATGTGAAGAAGATACTAAAATCTTTCGTTGAGAAGTTTTCAATCAATTTCATCTTTTGGGATTTGAAAAGTGATATTTTGGAAACATTTCCAAAATTGTAAAAGAGATTCATCAGGTGCTTTCTGTAATTGAAGATTTTTTTTCATTGAGTGCTTTTCGATCATAATGATAGAGAGCATGGGCCAACTTTCCGATCATCTGATCATAAGAGTCGATGGAGGTTGTGAGCAATGTGACACACCATTGCAGTGCGTGCCCTCGAAACGTGAATGCAAACAACGAGTAGGCAATGTGATCCTCATGAATTTCATTCCTTTCACAAAAAACCTTGAAGGAAACACTGTGACTAAGGAAACTTGATAGCACATGCATCAGACATCAGCTGATGGAATGCTTCTACACAATTCCTGGGATGAGTGGCTCTAGTTGCCTCTCATGCACTACGCAATTTCCTAGTTGAAGACAAGATGTGAGCTGGGTCTACGCAATTCCTAAGCCAAAGCCCAATGTCGAGTTGTTCTATGCAATTTCTATGAGCAAGGTTGTCTATCGAACTTCTCTATGCATTTTTGGAGAGCATGGCTGGCTATTGGGCTGCTCTGTGTAATTCCTGAGAGCAAGGTTGGTTTTCCTCTAGGATTGCATAGTTTTCCAAGACAACACAAGAACCATATGTGAACCAAGTCATGGGGTCATCTTATGGTTGTTCGGAAGAAACAAGTTAGCGAACACAAGCTTCAAAGTGTAAGATAACTTCAAATAACACATAAGTACCTAAGTAGTGCAAGACATGATGTTAATATTTTGAGAAGGGAGGCTCCAAAACAAAGTGAAGGCAAAATTTTGGAGGGTGGTTGTAGCCACTACAACAAGTTTCTAATCAAGTCAGAGAGAAACACGATGCATCTTGTCATTACCTGTGTGCTGAAGAGGATGCACTAAACATAGGGTTGGGTGTAGTAACTCAGTAATAATATCCTTTTGTACATTTTGAACTTCATACTGCACCTTTAAATTGTAACACACACACACACACATATATATTTTTAATTACATTCGGGTTATTAGACACATGACACTGTGAATTTTTCACTTTTTTTATAGGTGCATTTCTTTCCATCTATATGGGGATATGGATATCATGACAAAAGACTATGGAGTGGAAGTTGATTTCAACCAATCTAGTCTCGCTAGCCACCATGATCAAAGCCTAATGCAGGGGATGTTAGGTTACGTTGGAAAGATATAATACATCATTCAAGTGGATTTCTCTTCATTCCAATGTGTTATTTTTAGGTACAAGTGGTAGGACACCTTTGATCATAATAATGTAAATGAAGATCGCATTAATGGGTTGATATCTATCAACTCTAGAAAGATGTGGCATGAAGCTAGGGAGCCTTATGTTCTCCCAAAACACTGCAACTAGGTGTTTTTTTACCCAAATGTGTTGGATTGGGATTTGCGGTTCATATTAAGACACAACCCTAGATCAAAACATATTTTTGAGAACAACAGTGTTATTATGCCAATGGAGGAAGATAATCAAAGTGATGACAATGGAGAGTGATATGTACTTGTGTTATTTAATCATTTATACTATTGTTGTATGTTTTTGTTTTCTTTATTTCGCTAATTATATTGTTTTTTTATTCGTCTTGTTGACATTTTATATAATTGGGAAGAATCACAAACATTTTTACATGTTTTTTCGTTGTGGAAATAATTTTACACTTAAAACTAAGTATTTCCAATTGTGTACAATATCTATGATAATAAGGGTTCAAGGTCACAATCATTCTCAAATAGGAAAATGAGAAGAATTAACCAAATTGAGAAAATAGTGAATTTAGAAACAACATTGAAGATTTATTCTCAATTTAGATACTTATTGGTTTATTAATCAATTCACATGTTTTTTCTTCTAGTGTAGTTAAAAATCAATATAAATGATGTAGTGATAACTCTATGATAAATTTAACAATGAAAAAAATGTGTATTAATATGCAATATTAAATTCTTGACATAAGACGTAAATTCATGTATACTATATTTAAATTTTAGTTCTTTCAACATTATGTAAACTAAAAGCAGGTATTATGCATGTATAAAATGTTAATTACATCGTTTTATGGACCATAAGAGAAAAAAATGGGCTTACATGGATGCAGAGAGGTTTTAATTTTTTCTTCATGGGTAATGGAATAATTTTGACTTTTGTTTTCAATGGTAGTTATAAATAAAAGTTGAGTTAATAAATATTTTATTTCTAAGAATTAAATGATAAATAATGTGATGGATATTAAGAGACATTTGTTTGACTTTCTAATAGACTTCTTGATGCATTTTTCTTTCCTATTTAGATTATGTAAAATAAATATCTATTTTTATGTATTTACAAGTAAATTATTTAAAGTAGACATGTCTTTATCATTGCAAACATGACGTAATATTAGAAAGCATGAATTTTAGTGATAAAGATGTGGAAAAAATAATATTTCTTGAATTATTCATTAAGAAATAATCAAATATATTATTTTTCAAAAGTTTAAATCTAATATAGTATGATTTTTGTATTATTTAACTCATATTTATTATTAAAAATGGTTAAATTTAAACTAGTACAATAGCAAATAAAGAACCAAAATAGCGCCAAAATGTTATATCTTTATTACTAGAAAATAGTTCACTTGTCTCTTTAAGGGAGAACTTCCAATAGAGCAAATCCCCAACTACAAATAACTTCACAAGCCTTATTTTGCATTTCTTAATCCTCATCTTTAGAGAGAGAAATTTTAATTTAAATTGGTAAGAGTTTCTATAAATATTAAATTTAAATTTCTTGAAAATATCATAACTTTAGTGATAAATTAAAATTTATTAAAATTAAATTTTTAAGTTATATTAAATCTAAATTAATTACAAAAAATTATCATTTAAGTTTTTTAAATTTAACAATAGACTGAATTTTATAAAACAATACATATCCATATTAACAATGGATCTACCAAGAGCCAAGAGGGATCGAATCTCGTTATATGAAAAATCTCCTTTTAGAATGTAAAACTTGAAAAAAGATGTACATGTCAAGAGATTTAATCCCTTTTAGTGATTGATAAATCTGTCATTAAAATGGATATGTAGTATTGGTTTTCTATCTCTATATATAGATCGACCATAGTGTAATTTTTCATTGGTTAAATTGTATTTTTGAATAATTTATTATTATTGATATTTTATATTAAAAATTGGATGAGTTATACATTTTCGTCATATTATGAACTAACTAAATTATTTTACCATTAATTATTTTTCTTTGAGTATTGAAATGTTTTACTAATTAAGTTAGAATGATATTAATAAACTATCTAACCAATAGAAAAATATTTATCATAATTTTACAATCATGGCTTCAACCATACTAAACTTTGTAATGTATAAAAATATCTTTGCATTTTTTAAAGTTGTTTTGCATGCAATTTCATATATAAAACTTTGATATAAGTTCACCAATACATAATCTATAATAAATATTATTTCATAAAAATAAACATCATGATGATAACCCTCTGACAAACATAAAAATCATCTAAGATAAACATTCAAATTCACTACCATCATCTAAATATATATGCCTCTAACACATATAAACGTCATTAGCTAGCACACTTATCTAATAATCTAACTAGGCATCAACAATGTGATGACATCTAACAAAACACAAGAATTGTAATCTAACATCATCACCACACACATCCTCAAATTAATATACATCTCATGTCAAATAACTACTATCACATACACATCTATCCACAAGCACATTAAATGAACATATCTAACATGACCTAACAATATACACACCAACACTAACATATAAATTAAGTACATAAATATGAACAAAAAAATGCACCATATATATCTATATATATATATATATATATATATATATATATATATATATATATATATATATATATATATATATCTATAGATATATATATATCTATATATATATATATATATATATATATATATATATATATATATATATATATATATATATATATATATATATAAGCCAAACAACTGCAACAAGTCAAATGAATGCTATCGAATATTTGATACAACATACGTAGTAGTGGCATCTTGGTCTATAGCATGGTTTGTGGCTGCCTGATTTATAGTAGAAGATGATGGATGGTCAAGCATTACTTCAACTATCGAACTATGAGGTGGAGGAGGAGGTGGTTGGTCTACTCTCTCAGGTGAAACACAATGCACATCCTCTAGTTGTGGCATGTGATCATTAGGCTAACGACGAGGAGGTGTACTACAAGAAGGATCACCGACACTCTAACCATGATTCAATGTGGTAATACTACCAAAATCATGATCACCACCCTCATCATCATTGTTGTAGCTCCCAAAGATAGCTTTAGATTTCTTACAAGACCAGTTCTTGGGTACATTAGATTGGTGTATCTCAAATGATTCTCAAGCAGGAGGAGACATCACCCATGTTCTATACACATATATAAGAGGCATGAGTTGGTTCTTTCATCCAAAGATACAAGTCAGGTATTTCAATATTTATACACATACATAGTTCTCAAAATATAACAGAAAATAGTGGAGGTCGAGCACTTCAAAGGCTTACAATTTAATCAGCTTTGTGGAATAAATGAGAGAAGACGGAGAGAAGGGATAACTCAAAATGTAGAGCTCAAAGCACCAATAATTCTATATTAAAAACATAGAGCTTGAAACCATGAGATTTGCGACAACTATATGAGTTACAGGTAGATATAATGGACATAAAAGAAGTTGTATGTTATGATTCATGTAGTGCAGTTTAAAGATATAATTTCAACACACCAAATAGGCATGTGCATTAACATATCAATGCAAATGAATCTGTCGACAAGTATGAAATATTATGGCATCTATTGTTGCATGAATTCAGAGGAGAAAATAGACAAAATGGATGAAAATAGGAAATAACACACTGTAATACTTAAAACCGGGAATCACCACTACTCCTGTGATATTTTGCAACATCTATGTAACTAAGTGATACAGTCTCACAAAAGTATAAGTCTTTCTTTGCCAATTTCAGAACCTTTATTCAGTGTTGCTACTCCTATCTATAAGAAGAGGGGGTGCGCTATCAATCATGATACAACATAAAATATCCCTAGGCCGAGTCTTAGCTGTTAGAACAACTTGCTATCTCGGTGAGGGAAGGCTTTGTGTCCAAAAAACATCACAAAAACTGTAATTTCCTCATAAAGGAAAGCACATCACAAGATCAAAAAATATATGAAACATTAATGCAATATCTCTACACCTCTCCCTGTAATTACTTCAGCTTCAGGCTACATCTAGTTCACGGTATGGTCTCCTGTGTTGCTAATCTAACTCTTGTCATTTTTGCCTTTAGTGTCTTCAGCGCCGACCTTGGAAGCGGGTCGCAAAGAGCCATTTCTGAGTCCGCCCATACTTGGTTTTGAATGCTCGATCTTCTGTACGTAGTCTTACAGTTGCTTTTGAAGTCGACCCTTAAAGTCCTACTGAACACAATTGGCACCCTTATCTAGCTTGGGGTTGCGTATTACAATGTAACAGAGAAGACTCTCAGGTGCGGGCCTTTTATCTTTGAAACAGGCGAAACAGGCGCTTTTTTTATTCCCCCCTTAGCCCCCTTTATTATAGCCCCTCTTGTAATTTTCCTCATATGACCAGGGGCTTAGCCCTTTGGGCACTAAGGCTTTCCACTGTTGTGCAGGGGGCCTTTTCCTTTGTTATTCAGAATCTCGCATCCTGACGCTGAAAGCACCTTACCTTTAGCTTTTCCCCAAGACACCTATGATCACCGATCTGTGGAGTGACGTCATCATTTCCACGTGTCACCCTGTGAGTGGTGACACATGTCACCTAGAAATGGCCCCATAGGACCCTTGAAAATGCTAAAACTGAATGACACATGTCCCCCGTACGGCCAAGTCACCCTCCGTACTGCCACATCACTCGCCATACCACCACATGGAGGAGAGAGAAAGGGTTCGCTCGGCCCTGGTTTTTCAATGAAATTCCTTTGTAAATGGTTTTTAGCCTCCCCCGGTGATGTAACACTATATTGCAAATCAACGATAACGTAAGGTTTTGGAGTGTGCGGGACTGCGATGTTACGGGATGCGAGATCGCAGGACTGCGATATAGCGATATTACGGGATGTGGTATGTGGGACTTGTGAGATTGTGGGATTTATCGTATTTAGCCATGTGGAGGAGAGAGAAGGGGGTGGCCTGACTTTTTTTTTTCCATATAATTCCTTTGTATTTGGTTTTTGGCCTTTCTTGGATCTTTTGCACTGTAGCATAGAATCGACCCCCGCATGGTCTTCGAATGAAAACCCCTCCGATTGCTAATTTCCCAGACTTCCCCGATATGACAATGCGTTGATGCCATGTGGAGGAGAGAGAAGGTGGCGGTCCAATCTTGGTTTCGTTCCGCATTTCCTTTGTAAATGATTCTTGGCCTCCCCGAAAATGTAACACTACATCGCACAATCGACCCCCCGAAAGTTTTTTAGAGTGGTATCCCTTTGCTCCGCCAATATGTCAATCGCCGATATTGTGGGATGTTCTATGCTTGGGGCCCCCGACTGCCGATATGCTGATAAATTCTCTTCTCGGACCCGCAGACTGTTGATATGCCGATAAATTCTCCGCTCGGACCCGCCGACAGATGATATGCAATATCAGCGATTGGCGGATCGTTGTTTTTGCACCCCACTAATATCCCTTACATGCCAGAAATCCAAATCTGCGATTGCAATTTGTCTCAGACCTCCAATTACGATTTTTCTTCATCCTTTAGTGTTTTTCTCTTTGTTTCGTGGGTCTTCCAAAGGTAATCTTCAACAGGCTCTAACTTCTGATCCAGTAGTCCTTTTTTGGACTTCTATATACCATTGGAAAGATCTCTTTGAGCACTATGCAATGGAGAGGGTCTAATCAAGCTTTGATTGATTATGTGGTTTAGGAAATGGCTTGAAGTTCACTATTCTTATGCATCCTGGACAACCGATCATTTGCAAAGAAGTGATTGAGTAGTGAGTGACAATATTGGCTCCACCTGGGGACTGTGCCTTGCTAACAAGGTGCTGAGAACCTGTACACAACAAAATACTCCTTTGGGCATCAGAGTCACTTCTAATCAAGAGATAACGTTCATGAAAGTAGAAATTTTTACATAAAATGAAAATTTAACTAACAATTACAGTTTCACTATCTAAGTTTTAAAGCAGATATGTGTTGTTCCCTCTACCTTCTACAATCCTGAAGGGGCCAAACCATAGTGGATCAAATTTTCCATGTTTGCCTTTGGCCTACCGTCATACATCCCATTTGAGAACTACATCTCTTGGATGAAGAGGTACAACCTTGGCCTTCTTGTCAAATAGAGATTTCATATTTTGTTGGTAATTGGACAGTTTGGCCTCCACTAGTTCTTTGTTTTCCTGAATCTCAACCAACTAATTTATCCTTCTTGTCAAGACACTTGGCTCTTCCTTGGCTTCTTATGGCAACCTTGCTACTAGCATTGCTATTTGGATTGGGAAGACAACAACCTTGCCATACACTATCTCAAAATGTGATTTCCCAGTGGATCATATAGGCATTACTTGGATGGCCCATAGAGAAAACTTCAGTTGTGAGTCCTAGTTCTTTTGATTTTCAGTGATGGTCTTCTTCAACACCCTCACCACAACTTTGTTTGAGGACTCGGCCAAGCCATTGCCTTGAGGGTAGTATGTAGTGAAGTGCCCAATGGTGATATTATATTTATGGCAGAAGTTGGTGAGCTTGGAAGATTTGAAGACCTTAGCACTATCGGTGATGATATTGAAAGGACAAACAAAGTGGGATAATATGTTCTCCTCCATGAATTTTATCACCACTAGGACTATAGCATTTCTCACTGGAATGGCCTCTACCCACTTGGTGAAATAGTCAATGGTTGTTAATATCCATTTGTGTTGGCCACTGGATGGTGGGTTTATCTCCCCTATGAAGACTATCTAAAAGTCTCCTCCACATGCACAGGAATCAGGGGGAGAGGAGCAAAATTCTCTCTTTCTGCAAATACTTGGAATTTTTGGCACATCTTGACTCTGGAATGAACATCCCCAAGCTCTGTAGGCCATTATAATATAGCCTTGAGGATTTTGTGTGCCATGGTCTTCCAGCTATAATTCCCTCCACAGACTCCTCCATGAAACTCCCCAATCACTTTATGGGTCTCCCCTTCCACCAAACATAGCAACAATACCCCCACAGGGTCCTTCCAATAGAGTAGGCCATTGGATATGATATATTTCTGTGCTTGCAATCTCAGGCTTTGGTATTTGGATGTATCTAGCCCTAATAGGCACCTTAGGAATAAGAGGTAATGAATGATGTTCTTATACCAAGGCGATCCCTCATATTTGGCATAGATTTTCTTCTCAGATGTTTTAATATTGCTCTAGTGATCCTTTGGTCTTCCTTCCTCTATGATCAGGTTTATCCCTAGTGCTTAGTAGTTGGATTCAAATAAAACCTTGGCCAACCCCTAGCCTTTAATGAGCTTGGTAGACTTTATTTCTAGCTCGTATTCTTGTATTTTCACTATCCACCTGCCCCTCTTTCCTTCGTTGTCTCCTTGAACTAGGATGTCATTGAATATTGTCATTGGGACAAACACTGTGATTTTCGATTACAGAACATACGCGGAAAATGCATTCAAAGCCTTTACCAGTGCATAGGCTTGCTTCTCCAATATATTGTATTTTAGCTCAGTGTCCCTTAGGACTTGGCTGAAGAAGGCGATGGGCTACTCATAACTCATAACTGGATTTACTTTTTCGTAGTAGCACTATGACGATGGTATGTGGAGAGGCGAAAGAAAAGATGTAGAAAGGCACTGAATAGTCTAGGTTGGCTAACGCTGGGGCTTCAGCCAAAGCTTCTTTGATTCTACTAAAATAATCATGAGGGACTAGGATCCACTTGACTTCGTTTCCTTTCTTGAGCATCTATGTAATACCCTTGACTATCTTTGCATAGTTGGGTATAAATCGCCTTAAGAAATTTATTCTCCCCAAGAAGGCTTGGACTTATTTCTTATTCCTAGGTAGAGGAATGTGGCTGATGGCTTCAACTCATTTGGGATTGATCTTCACACCCTCCTGCACTACTATATGTCCTAGCAGCTTCCCCTCACTTAAGGCAAACTGAGATTTCTTAGGATTCAAGGAGAGACCATATCTCCTACACTTCTCAAAGGTGAGTTTTAAGTGGAGGATGTGTTCCACCTCAATCTTAGAAAAGACTGTGATGTCATTCAAGTAGACCACCACGAATTTTTCTTGCTCCTCCATGAAAGTTATGTCCATGGTTATCTGAAATCTGGCCCTTGCATTTATCATCCCAAAATGCATGTGAGAATACATGGATTTTCCCCATGAGGTGGTGAAAGTGGTATTTTCCTGGTCCTCAGGATGAACTACCACTTGATTGTATCCAGAGAACTCGTACATCATGGACATTCTGGCTGAACCAACCACCTTCTGCAATATATTATCCATATTGGGCAGTAGGCATTTGTCTTTCAAATACGCCCTGTTTAGATTCCAGAAGTCTACACATAGCCTTATATCTCTGTTCTTTTTCCAGACCAGGACCAAGTTTGATACCCACTCAGAGTATCTTAAAGGTACTATGATCTTTGCCTAGAGCAGCTTCCTTACCTCCCTTTCAATGGAGGGGAGTAAGGGTGGATTTATCTGTCTGAGATTCTGCTTGCAGGGTTTCATTCCGCTTTTCAAAGGA
Organism: Pinus tabuliformis; assembly: GCA_031772625.1. Taxonomy (NCBI): domain Eukaryota; kingdom Viridiplantae; phylum Streptophyta; class Pinopsida; order Pinales; family Pinaceae; genus Pinus; species Pinus tabuliformis. The sequence continues at coordinate 1,778,873,672 of CM062816.1, read as the reverse complement.
GCCTTATGTTTTATGGTGTTAGTATCAAACGTTTTCAAATCATCATAAAACGAATAAAAAACATATTTGTAGGTTTTGAAAATATCTAAATACCTTTGTTTGTAATGCAAGGGGATTCCTTTTGAAAACTTGATCATCTGGGGCTCCTCCTCTGAACCAATGTTGCAATCTTGTACTTGATCATCCATCTCAGGAGCCATTTGTTTGGTGGCTATGTCATCTTTATTAAAAAGCCTTTCTAGTGGGACGAGTCCATGAGGGATAGTATTCCCTTTCAGTTGCAAAATTTTGTGCCCAGCCACTGCGTCTTTCCATGAAGTGGCTTCTTGATCTGCTTCTTCTTCTTGATCGATGGTGGAGTTAGAAAACTCCCCAACGACTTCTATGAATCATTTCACTTTCTCGTCATCTTTGAACTCCTGTTAGTGCTTGATGTTATTAGGTACGAAGGGTCTACACCTGACTTCCACCTCATATCTGAGGAGAGAATTTTGAGGGGGTCTGAAAGTGCTTGCAGCTACAACAAGGGAGTCAACCATTCTATTTCCTTCTCTAGGTAGAAATTGGATATTAAAAGCCAGGAAGAAGTTTTCAATTAAATCCCACACTTCATTGCGTTAGGTCCTCAATCCGAGGTTTTTGGCCTGGAATTGATTTTTGATTTTTTTTATGACCAACTCAGATTATCGATAAAATGTTAGGCATTCAATATTCATATTTTTTGCAGTCTTTAACCCAAGGAGTAGTGCTTCATACTCCACCATATTGTTAGTTGCTTCAAACTCCAGCTTGAATGAGAGGGGTATCAGGCAGCCCTCAGGAGATACCAACAATACTCATGCCCCATTTCCATCTTTTGAATTGCCTCCATCAAAATATAATTTCCATACTTTACTTTCATTTGAATGCTAATGTTTTAACTTCCATGTAACCTAGGTGGAATGATGTTTCTTCTAATATAAACTCATCTTCTTCTAGGAGTAGATAGGAGGGGTCACTTTCTTTTCCATACACTGGGGAGTTTTTTGAGCCTTTACCTAAGGTCACAATTTTCACAAACTTGGATTCTCTGTACAACCTCCTTTGCTCACCTCCAAAAGTGGGAATTGTGGCATAAGTCAGATCTAGCTTGATAGAGCCCCCCACCTTGGAACCCCAAGATCTAGATAGCAGCATGCCAAAATGAGGGGGTATATCTACCACTACTATGTCCATTACCATTCTCTTCATCAGGATCTGAGCCAAGTTCACCACCAAATCCTTTATCATTCCCAAACATTTGACCCTCTTGGAGTCAAAGGAGTATAGGTCCTTGTAGGGTCTGGTGATCTGCAAGCCAAGTTGTTCCGTTACTTCCAATGGCATGAGGTTGTGGGAGGCTCCAGAGTCCAACATGTAATTATGCAAAAGAAGGTCATGGATTCCTAGAGTCACATAGAAAGGTGCAGTAGAAGGATAAAGTTCTTCCACATACAGCCCAAAGACCACCATTGGCCTCTCTTCCTGAAGATTTATAGAATCATACGTGGGTGATGAGACTGATGGATGCATGAATTGAGATTCATGAGCTTTATAGGTAGGCTGATTCAGAAGCTCAGTCCATGGAACATAAATCTTTACCTTTTAAAGCTCCTTTTGAAGGTTGAATGTAGATTGGGTCTTTTCTATACCTCCTGGCTCTTCTTATCCTTCAGTACCACCGGTATTTTTCTACAGAACAAGTGCTTCCTCTGTTGTGTGCCCCTCTGAGCTATTTATTTCCTTATTCAAGGGGACTTTTACCCTGGCAGGTTCAGGATTCAGCTTACCTTTCACTTTATCTAGTACCGAGGGAATAGTTTGGGGGGCAGTTGCTTCTTGTTGTTCTATCTCCCTTGATCTATCTCTTGAAGATATTAGATCATACCTTTGGTGTAGTTGTGCTTGCATTAAATCTGCAAATTGCTTACAATAGTAATCTATATCTTCCTCCTTTGTTGTTGTTTCTCTATCATAGCTAGCCTCTTGGTCAGCCATATTTTCATGTTCTTCTTCAAAGAAAGAAAAATATAAGTTTCCCTGCATCTCCTATGTATCTGACCATTGTTCATCAGGATCATCTTCTAAATATAGAGGACGAGGGATTTGATCCAGTTGTTACTTTCTTTGCCTTGGCAGTATCTGTAATGGAGGCCTTATATACTGTGGGTTGTATCCCCAGTTGTTTCCTTGAGAATTCTATTTGGAGAGACTCTTGTTGTCAATTTTGAGCTTTCTAACCTTATGTGACAAACTTCTGATGAGTTTATCCAACTCCTCCAACTTCAAGTTTGGTGATTCTCTTGTTTGACCATAGGAGGAAGCTTCTTCTTTACTTCTTCTATTCCTAGTGGTTTCTTGCTTCCCACATGACTTCCCTGTTGAGGCAAAATTTGTTTCTACTTCAAGAGCATCGACTTGGAGTTGATCTAAAGTGGGAAACATCCTTTCTCTTAAGGTAAAACCAAAGTCAAATTCAAATGCTCCCAAGTAAGCTACACGAGCAACAATTGAAGGAGGCTTTATCTTAGCAGGCAAGTTGTTATACTGCTTATTGAACCTCTTATTAAATTTTGAGATATCCTCCTTTGGCTTTTTCCTGATGGCATTGAACTCTGCGAGGAGTTACTCATGATTTCTATTCTCACCCCACATTTTTGTAAAGGAGATTTCAAGTTCCTCCCAAGTGATGATGGAGGCATTTGGTAGGGCTTTAAAACATTTTATGGCTTCTCCATCAAGGGACTGTACAAAAAGTCTCAGGACCACATCCAACTGTTCTACATTTAGTTTCTCAGCAAAAGCATAGAAGGCCTGAATGTGTTTCTGAGCAGAATTTTCATCTTCCCCATTAAACCTAGGAAAAAGCTTTAAGTAGTCATGGGGCATAACACTTAGGGGCTGAGGAAAATCAAGAGGTGCACACTTATTTAGAAAAAAACCTGGAAGAGCCATTTGAATTAAAGGAGGTGGTGAAATTTTAGATGAGGAACTTAGGTCAAAACCACAGGGTTTTGAGTGGCTGGACTAGAAGCAGGGTATGTAAGGATCTTAGGAGCCAATCCTGAATAATGAGCAATAGTGGGTTGAGAACTGGAGGAGGAAGTTGCAAAGGTTGGTGAGATGGTAGCACAGGTAGGGGGAGTTTTCTCTTTACAAACTTTCCTAAAATTAATTTTTCAAGGTTAGATACAAATGGGGCTTTCTACTGAGAGGTGTTTGAGGTAGTATGAGGCCTTTTAAAAGCTATAATGATGAATGATAATGAGGGGGGGTGTGGAGAAGGCAAGGTGATGTGAATGCAATCATAATACAGTTCGCTCACCTACACAAAGGGTGCTCAATTTGTCGTATCCTAGGGTAAAAATCCTTCAATACATTCCCCTACAATGGCGCCATAAGATGTTGTAGCTCCCAGAGATAGCCTTAGATTTCTTACATGACCAATGCCTGGGTACATCTAGATTGGTGTGCCTCAAATGATTCTCAAGCAGGAGGAGACATCACCCATGTTCTATACACATATATAAGAGGCATGAGTTGGTTCTTTCATCCAAAGATACAAGTCAGGTGTTTCAGTATTTCTACACATACACGGTTCTTAGAGCACTTCAAAGGATTACAGTTTAATCAGCTTTGTGGAATAAATGGGAGAAGACGAAGAGAAGGGATAACTCAAAGTGTAGAGCTCAAAGCACCAAGAATTATATATTAAAAACATAGAGCTTGAAACCATGAGATTTGCTACAATTATTTGAGTTACAAGTAGATATAATGGATAGAAAAGAAGTTGCATGCTATGATTCATGTAGTCCAGTTTAAAGATATAATTTCAACCCACCAAACAGGCATGTGCATTAACAACTCAATGCAAATGAATATGTAGGCAAGTAAGAAATATTCTGGCATTTATTATTTCATGAATTCAGAGGAGAAAATAGAAAAATGGATGAAAATAGGAAATAACACATTATAATACTTAAAAGGGGGAAACACCACTACTCCTGTGATATTCGCAAGATCTATGTAACTAAGTGATACAATCTCACAAAAATATCAGCGTTTCTTTACCAATTTCAGAAACTTTATTCAATGTTGCTACCCCCTATTTATAAGAAGATGGGGTGAGTTATCAATCATGATACAATATAAAATATCCTTGGGTTGAGTCTTAGCTATCAGATCAACTTGTTGTCTCAGCCAGGGAAGGATTTGTGTCCAAAAAACATCAAAAAAATAGTAATTTCCTCATAAAGGAAAGCACATCACAAGATCACAAAACAGATGAAACATTAATGAAATATCTACATGCCCCTCCCTGTAATTACTTCAACTTCAGGCTACATCTAGTTCATGATATGGTCTCATGTGTTGCTCAGCGAACTCTTGTCGTTTCAGACTTTAGTGCCTTCGGCGTTGACCTTGGAAGCTGGTCACAAAGAGCCATTTCTGAGTCCGCCCATACTTGGTTTTGAATGCTCCCTCTTCTTGATTTACTGCTATAGCTAATTTCGGCGCCGACCCTGTCATTTCTGCCTTTAAAGTCCTGTTGAATACAATCGGCACCCAGATCTTCCTGGTTTTGAATGCTCGGTATTTTGTATGTAGTGTTACAGCTGCTTTCAGCATCGACCCTGTCATTTCTGCCTTTAAAGTCCTGCTAAACATAATCGGTGCCTTGATTTGGCCTGGGGTTGCATATTATAGTGTAACAGAGAAGACTCTCGGGCACATGATTTTTATCTCTGAAAGAGGCGAAATGAGCACTTTTTTTATTTCCCCATTAGCCCCCTTTATTATAGTCCCTTCTATAATTTTCCTCATATGATTGGGGGTTGGAACCAAGGGCTTAGTCCTTTGGACGCTAAGGCTTTCCACTGCTGTGCGGGGGGGGGGATTTTCCTTTGTTATTCAGAATCCTACATCTCGACGTTAAATGCACCTTACCTTTAGCTTTTCCCAAGACACCTGTGATCACTGATCTACGAGGTGACATTATCACTGGCACGTGTGACCCTGTGAGTGGTGACACATGTCACCTGGAAATGGCCCCATAGGAGCCTTGAAAACACCGAAACTAAATGACACGTGTCCCCATACGGCCACGTCACCTTCTATACTACCATGTCACTCGCCGTACTGCCTCATGGAGGAGAGAGAAAGTGTCCACCAGGCCCTAGTTTTTCAATGAAATTCCTTTGTAAATAGTTTTCAGCCTCCCCCGACGATGTAACACTATATCAAAAATTAGCGATAACGCAAGGTACTAGAGTGTGTAGGACTGCGATGTTACAAGATGCGGGATTGCGGGACTACGATATAAAGATATTGCAGGATGTCGGATGCGGTATGTGGGGCTTGCGGGATGTGGGACTGCAAGATCGCGGGACTATGGGATTGCGGTACTACGGGATTTACCGTATTCTGCCATGTGGAGGAGAGAGAAGGGGGTGGCCCAGCCTTTGTTTTTCCAGATAATTCCTTTGTATTTGGTTTTCGGCCTTTCCTAAAGCTTTTACATTGTATCATAGAATCAGCCCATGCATGGTCTTCGAATGAAAACCCCATCGATCACCGATTTCCCAGACTTCTCCGATATGTCGATTCCACGTGGAGGAGAGAGAAGGTGGCGGCCCGGTCGTGGTTTTGTTTTGCATTTCCTTTGTAAATGATTCTCGGCCTCCCCCGAAGATGTGTTAGAAAATTATATATTACGCAGCAATGGAACACATAAAATATTGCAGGAATATAAACAAAGAAAACGCACAAAACAAGAGAGACAAAGATATACGTGGTTCACCCAGTTTGGGCTACGTCCACCCCGAACAACCAGTCCTTCCTTTCTATTATCCAGCAAAATGAAGAGACACAACCTACAGCAAATCCGCTGTAATATCCTCTGTTTTCTCTCACAGTCTCACCTCTTTGTTTCTCGCTCACATAGAATACATATCTATCACATAGCCTCAAATACCATACCCTCATACAAAGAGAGGGGTTGCCTTCTAGGGAAAAAAACCCTAAACAAACATAAGTTCTACTGTCAGATCATTCGCCTAATGAACGGTCCAGATTGACTAGAAATTACTATACTTTTACAAGGCAATTTTACATTTATTTTTGGCTTCGGGGGCGCTGCCCCCGAGCCCCCGCCGGGTGACCGCTGGCCGCCCCCCCCCCCCGTACCCCCCCGCGTGGAGGGGTGTACAAAACTTCCTGGGGTATACATCCGGCTGAAACAAAGACCTCTGAACAATCATGCTCCACACACAACAAGATGTAACACTACAACGCACAATCAGCCCCCCATAATTTTTTTAGAGTGGTAGCCCTTTGCTCCGCCGATATGTCGATGCACCGATCATTGATATTGTAGGTTATGTTTTGTGTTTGAGGCCCCCGACTACTGATATGTCGATAAATTCTTCACTCGAACCCGCCGACTGCCGATATGCGATATCGGTGATTGACATATCGTTGTTTTTGCACCTCGCCAGTATCTCTTGCATGCCAGAAAGCCCAGTTTGTGATTGAAATTGGTCTTAGACCTCTAATTGCTATTTGTCTTCATCCCTTAGTGGTTTTTTCTTTGTTTTCTGGGTCTTCTAAAGTTAATCTTTAGTAGGCTCTAACTTCTGATCCAAGAGTCCTTTTTTGGACTTCTATATACCATTGGAAAGCTCTCTCTGAGAACAATGAAATGGAGAGAGTCTAATCAAGCTCTGATAGCTTATGTGGCTTAGGAAATGGATTCAACTTCACTATTCTTATGCATCCTAGACAACCAATAATTTGCAAAGCAATGAATGAGCAGTGAGTGACAAAAATCATGATTTAATGGGGTACACGAAGGCTCATATGAAGTATCTATCATTGCATGCCTTGCATCCCTCCTCTATGCTAGTAACCTTATAGGTCTAACGATATGATGCATAAGAGTCATTATCTCTCATAGATAGTCTGTCAAGAGATCCATGAACCTAGGATCTATGTTGATGTCTCGAGTCCTCACATGGTGCACTCCCTCCTCAACCAAAACTCCAGACAATATGTTGCAATAGTCTATCCTAAATCTCAAACTAGCCTTATGGGCTTGAATGCCCATGCGCCCCCCCCCCCCCCCCCCCCCCCCCACCCCCATGATGATGTCTCTCACCCTCTTGGGCCTCACCCATCTCCTCCTCTACTCCCCCCAAGGGGGGAGGAGGAACGTCCCCAAGGAATGTGACGATGTTTACAAAATATATAGTACACAACAATAATTAGATAATTTCATTAAACAATTTAATAAAACAACTTAAATAACATGCTAAAATAAATTTAATCCCGGTGATTAAGACAATAAAATGAAACTAGATTAATTTAAAGAAAAAATAATATCACCTCTATCATCTGGTGTGAAGACGATGTTAGGACACTTTCTCCAATCAATACTTGCATATGTAAATGTAGACAAGATAAATGTGTGGTCATCCTCACTAGCTAGTAGTGCTAGTTCCTGGGTGGAAATTATGGTTGGATACTCTAGCAGGCCCCTCTTGGGATCATCTAGCCCCAAATGCGCGTATGCACCTCAATCATCAATTGAGGAGGGTGATGGTCAAATGTAGGCCTTGTCTCTAAAAACCTCTCAAAAAATAAAAAAAATATCTAAAGCGAAATGGAATCTCATCCTCCCATGTATCATTGCACGACATCTCTCTAAATCCATACAAAACACCCTCAAAAAAATGGCAGACCATATGATACACCATGGTACCTAAATCAAAGAATCAACATAATACAAAAGAGGGAAACTAATGTGTTTCCCATCACTATTACAATGTGCAATGGTGGTCACTCATAATGAGAAGCACCTAACCTCTTTTGCAACAAAAGAAGCAATATGTAGTTATCCACCATGAACTTGAAAATCTATTGGACAGATCCTATGAGCCCCAACATATATCTGAGAGTAGACATGCTGACTCTCTATTGCAACCCCATGGGGGACATCAGGGACCTAGTAAAAAACCTCCCCTCTCCTAGATAGGATAGTGATAAAATATATGTCCTCCTTAGAGGGACTATACCATGCCTTAGGACTGACATGAAAAGCCTTCTCCTAGACACTCCACAGGTGGATAAGATGTTCCAACTAGATAGAGTGTTCCTTTAGGGATGTAGCCTCCTCATAGTACTTAAGGAGGCCCAGATTCCTTAAGAGCGCTTGGTTCGCTACCCTAATAAGGTGAGGGTATAAATCCCTCTCCCTCTCTTGAGCCTCCAATGGTCAAAACAAATTGTATTGGTCTGCCATTTTTTCCTTCTCCTGCTTCTGCTCCCTTTGTTGATGTGTATGCTACATGATTGACATATAAAATACATTAGCCTCATACATAAAAAAAATAATAATAATAATAAATAAATAAATAAAAATAAAAATAAAAATAAAAATTATTAAATGAAAAATGTATTTATAAATATGGAAACATAAATTTCAATTAAAAAAAAAGTCGGTGCAACCAAAAAATAGTAATGCACTGGCTTTAGTGCACTATCAACCACAATTGCACCGAAGACAATGCGTACATACGTATGATGCACTACTTTTGGTTCACATATATACATTTTCATCGTGGTGCATCTCAAACGTATGCACCAATGTGTATGTATAACCTTTCCGCACCAGTACAGAATATTTAGGTTATCGAACACACTGAGCTATATTTTTTAATATTATCTGCACAGTGTGTTTGGTAACTATAAATGCACCAAGAATAATCTAAAAATGTACATACCGATGTACAATTTATAGATTTTCCTGGTACCTTTTCATTTATGAAACACATCAAAAAATAGTGGTGCATTAGGTTCATGCACTGAATTGCGGTGCACCCTGTAAATTTACAGGGTGCACTGCTATTGGTGCAAGCTGAAGTCATCGAACACACCACGCAGGATTTGTTTTTCTAAACAATGGATTTTTTGACCTATTTTGCAATTCTAATATGCTAAAAATTTAAATTAGAGAGAAACATAGACATTACCTAAACTTTTGGTCGTCGGGGAGAAATTGTTGACACATAATTGAGAAAAACAAATTTCACCACCATTTGAGAAAATTGGAAAGCCACACATTGGGAACAATATGAAAGGATGGTGAGCAAGAGAAGCACCAACATCAGGGCACTTGCATGAGGCAAGATTGACATTAGTGCTTTAGAGCTATATAGCACTATATATGGTAAAAATGAAATTTATGACCGGTAGTTTTTTTTATTTATTTAACCCTCTTTTGGTGTGTTATTATAACCACACCGGTGCGTCAAATATCAAAGAACATCACTCTTTTCTTATAATTAAAAACCCTATAGCGGTTATTTTGTTACGACACACCAGGGCATTTGAATACATGTACTGCACCGATTCTTTATCAAAGTATAGAACCACATTTTTTAAAAATTAAAAACAGCCTAACGATGCTATTTCAAAGACACACTGGGGCATTTTAATACATGAAAAACACTGGTGCTTCGTAATAATATAGCACCATTTTGTTTTTAAATTAAAAACCCTATAGTGATGCTCTTATTAAGATGCACCAAGGCATTTTAAATAATTGACAGCACCGGTGCTTCGTGGAAATATAGCACCACATTTTAAAAATCCCCTAGTGGTGCTCTTTCTAAGATGGATCAAGGTGTTTTAATACATGAACAACATCGATGCTTCATTGGAATATAACACTACATTTTTTTGAAAATTAAAAACTATAGCGGTGCTCCTTCTAAGCATGCATAGGGGTGTTTTACTACGAGAAGGACACCAGTGTTGCGGATGTATATAGCATCGAAAACCTTTATCCAGTGTTATCTGTTATTCAAGCACTGGTGCATGGTAATACGGTGCACGCACTAGGGGCATTATAGTACTGGTTTAGCACCGGGTTTTCATCACAGTATAACATAATACTGGGAAAAATGAATTTTACGACTGCCATTTTTGTAAATTTAAACTTTTCCGGTGTTATCGAGTAGTATACGCATAAATGCTCTTTGTTATTTAGCAACCATATTTTTTCACTTAAAAAAAATAAATCATCCACAGTGCACCATGTTCTATTCGGCATCGATGCTTATATATATAGTAAAGCACTGGTGCATTTGTCTATTGTAGATGCACTATAAAAAAACATCTGCTAAAACATCCACCCACCCACGTCCACTAGTGACCTTTGCTAGAAACAGATTTTTGGTCTATTTTTATAGTGACTTTCGCAAAAACCTCCACTAGAAGGTCTTTTCCTTGTAGTGTGAATATATTGACATATATGCAACATGTAAACAATTTATTATAAAAAGAAAGCTTGTTGGTTTTATTTTTGAAAAAAATATACACAATGCTTAAAACTAATACTATTTTTTATTGATTGAGAGATCTCTTAACAACCTTATATTGCATTTTTACTGAAGCGTTTCATTTTGGAATCGTCATATTTTATTTTTTATTTTTTATTTTCTTTAATTATTTAATATATTATAATTTTTGGTATAAATATTAAATTGATATACGAAATTTTTTTGTTTATGAGATAAGTGATTTTCTCTAGGAAAAAATCATACTATTAAATTTACAAACATATGTATTGTATCCCTCTAAAATTAAATTTATAATTTTTTAGAATTAGATACATATTCCTAAGCAATAAGGTCATTTAATTATTTTTAAATATGAAATTATCAATAACTACTTTTAACTATATATATATATATATATATATATATATATATATATATATATATATATATATATATATATATATATATATATATATATATATATATATATATATATATATATATATATATATATATATATATATATATATATATATATATATATATATATATATATATATAGACACACACACACATAATTTACATTATTGCAAAATATAAAGATTTATGATACTAATAATTTGTACTGGTCGACTGTTAGGGAAACCATAACAGTAGCATAAAATCAAAGTTTTAAGATTTTTTCTATTTTTCTTGAACTATTGAGCTCATAAAACAAAATGAGAAAAAATGTCTACACAAATACCACTACATAAACTAAAAGACATTGCCAAACTACTAGAAAATAAAGTATGCTTGAGCATGAGCCATATATTCTATTATTTAGCTAAATTGTGCACCTAATATGGTTGTTAGGGATCACCATCTGTATTTGTTGTTGAGAGGCATGTGCCTATGATTTTCTTAGTCATAAGTGTGACCTTCATGTTAATGTTGTCCATTTTTCCATGAGCTCAGCCATGCAAATGATAATTTATTTTTAAGTGTCAATCCTATTTGTGAAAACTCTTCCCATGGGAGTTTATGTGTATCAGTATAGGTTGACAATTTGCATGTAATCAGATGATAAGGCTCTAATGGAATTTCCTACATCAGGGATTCAATCTCTAGTCTCCCGTTCCACATGTGTGTCTAGGATGACCTTGCGAGCTTGTTTCATTGGTTCCTCTACATTAAATATTGATCTCTATATAACCTAGAGGATGGTATCATTGTATCTTTCCATGGCTTCACTGACAGAGTGTTATACGAGATTTACGATTGTGGAAAAAAGTATCTCCCCTAGGTCGGTGGCTAACCTAGAACAACATAGAGAAAAGGAAACCCATGCTTTTCCTTAAAGTAAATAGATGACAGAGTGAGGCCTACCTGGAATCCTTCACACACATCAGTCCTTCTTTAGCTTGGAAGTTCCAACTCCAGCTCTGAATGCCAAAATTAGAACCTACATAGTCAAATAACACAAGCCAAGAAACTACGAGATCTATGCAGTATCATCTAAATACTTCATTCAATAGATCAACATGGTATTGAAATATATGAAATAACAACATCAAATATAGGAAAACAATGAATTCTTTGCATTGATTTAAATGGAAGGAGATTACAACCATAAGTAGCAGTTTATCTTGTAGAATAGCTCATCCAAGTTGTTGACTTGTCCTTTCCTTGTCACAATATGCACCTCCAATCACCCTAAATGCATGAGATAATAACCACTCATGGCAACAGCATAAGGGAAGAATCACTCTTCAAAAGCCAACCCCCATCCACATAGAAGAGAAGTAGGGTAAGTTGGAAGTTCTTATCCAATTACCAATCTATGGTTTGATATCCACCTTTGATGGATGGACAGGATCAAAGGATAAGTGGTGAAAACTCCAAAGTAGGGTAGGATAGGATCTAAATGTTTTATCCAAGATAAGTAGTTAAAACAACTTTTGGAAACTCCTAGAAGGGAAAGCTTCCGGAATACCGATCATTCTCCCATATTTATAGAACCAACTTAGCTAAAAAGGGGAGTAACCTATTAGGGACCAACGCAGGCCATAGTGGAGAAAAGTGTAGGTGATCGCACCCATGTAGGCATACAGGGAGTGTTGGTCCTAAAACTAGCTCAGATGATGCAGTTTAGGGATGAAGGGAACATGCTTAGGGCTTTGTGCAAGATGGTGACAAGGGGGAATAGGATGTTGATTCATCCCATTAGGAGGCTTCACTAATCAGATATGAAGAAATGGCCTATAACAGAATGCCCCCTAAAGCGCAAAGTCAGAGATGATGACTGATGATTGGAGTGCTTTACCTTGTGACAAGTTGGGATCAAGGACAAACAACGAGCTTCATTTGTTACAATACATTTACAACATGACATCTTTGTTTGTTGAGGGAGGCATACCCATACTCAACTCATAAGCTAACATAACATGTACAATGATCAAATGATGCGTCCACAGATGCAACTAGTGGACCCATGACAGGATGAATTTCTATATGATCATGGCCATATTACATTGTGATGTTTGTATAACTCCTGAAATTGTAGCCCGGATGGATGAAACTAGATCTGAAGTCTTCTATCTCATTCACATGACCAACCAATGTACAAGTCTAACCATATGAATCAATGAGTTGGAGTTGAACATGGTAGACACCATCTGATTACCGGCCAATGATTTAAGTCATTAACAGACGCGAGAGAAACCACTGATGATGTTAATGGTTCTCAAGGTACTATGGTACAATTTGTATGGTGTGAGTAAATGAGTTGATATCGAACACCACAAAGAACCTTTTGGTTGAAGGCCATTGATGTAAATTTGTCGCTGAGAGCAAGGAAACTTGCCATTGATGTATGCAAGCAAAAGGTACCAAAGGTGTGTTTCTAAGTCAAATTCCTGGATGATGTGTTGATGTTGACAGGAAGTGACCTGTTGCAGGAGGGCCTTGATGTATCCCCCATCAATGACATGAAACAGGTATCATGATTGAGATAGAATGACCAGAATGATGCTGACATGGGACTGGATCAGGAAAGGTAGGTATGAAATGAAGGCTTAAGAGTATTGTAGTAGATATCAAGTAAATGAATTCTCTTGAACACACCGGTGACACTGAATGGATTTGGCAGCATTGACCCAAAACCAAAATGGAGGTTCTAAAAATGGTATGGTAACCAAAAGACAAGTAAATTACCCAACCCAACAGCCATAGAGATGAAGTGGAAGAGTGTCGTGTTCAAGAGAAACTCACTGCCATTAGAAAAATGGAATCCCTTGTTTTCCCAATTTCCCCAACCATACTGGTCAGTACCTATTTATTTTTTAACAAGCTCGAGGAGGATAACATATGATTGATCTGTAAGTTCATCCTTCAAATGAATTCCTCTGAGTATATTTAATGAGCCCTAAGAAGGATTGGTTTTACCTCGTCATGTTCGATAAGCCCATCAATCTTTGATGTTTTAATGAGTCCATTGAAGGTAAAACTTGACATATTTTTCATGTTTAGAGAGTTTGAAAAATAGGTCAAAAAGAAAAATCCAAATGTCTCTTTTCGTAGGTAGTCCCTTAGGTTCAAAAAGGTAGAAAACAATACCCAAGACCACCTCTTAGCCATGTTCGACTAAGGTATTCCTTTTTCATAGCTATTCTATCTCAGTTTGGAATAGGGTTAAGCTAATACAGATTAGATGTCTTTCATTTACTTTTACGAGTTCGAAAAGGGAAGTGCTCAATAACCTTTTCATATTTTGGGAGTCTAAAAAGCATTGAAAGAGGACTCCAGGGGGTTCCTTTTTTGTAGGTTTATAGAGCTCGAAAAAGAGATAAAAGTATACTCTTTGGTCAAAGTAACTTTTTCAAAACATAATAAAAATTTTTCTAATAGTTGTTGACCTGCTTAAAACACCACAAGAAGGATTAAACACACATGTTTCATAGTAAAAATGAAAAATATCTTGGTCAAAATACCAAAAATGAATAAAATATTGAGAAAATGAACATAAATATTCAAAATGATTTTTCATTTTCACCATTTCACATTTTACCTTCAACAATGAGTATTTGGAGCCCTTTTTCCCTCGATCTTCTGTAGTTTATTGCAGCCAATCCAAGGAACCATTTTGAGTGTCATCACTTCTAGGTAGGAACTAAAACCTTTCTATATCTTTCCATGGTTCATTTTTGTATTTTCATGCAATTTTTTTAAGGTTTTGAGGCCCCTGGGTTTCATTTAAAATGCCCTGGGACCATCGCGCCCCCTAGTGTTGAAAAAGGCATTGAAACTATGCAGAAAAAATTGTAGAGAAAGGTACAACGCTTTATCAAACACTCTTGGGGTGTGTTGGGCACATATCTCCAAGTTTTATTTCAGTTCTGCCTCAAATTTTGTCATATTTTTTGCATGATAAAGAGCCTAATGAATTCCTTGTTGATGTTTCAGGTACCCATTAGCACAAAATGGCATTAATTTCGACAGAAAGAGAATATGAGGAACAAGATTTGAATGCGACAAATGAACCTACTACCATCCAGGCACTCAAAAACTGTGGGTTGTTGAAATTATTTTGGCTTCCTAGTATGAGGAAACAGATAGAGTTGTTGAAATACCTTGTCCATTCATGGGATATTCAGGCACAAGCATTCAGGTTTTGGGAAAATCTACTCGAGTTATAGGTAGACGATATTTACTTTATGATAGGTTTATCAAAGAGGGGTGCCCCCATCTCTCTTCTAGGTGGAAGAAGTGGTGTGAGATGGTGAAAGACTATATTGCTACCAATTCTAGACCTCGAGCCCTTCCTACTAGGGATGGAAACATTAGCATAAAGGATGTGACCCAATTACCTTTGAGAATGATCTTGTTCATTATTACAAGATTGGAAGGCAACTCATCACTACATGTAGTGAGAAAATCATACATGCAGTATGGGATAGAGTGTCTAGAGCCAATAGTATTCAATGGGAGCGAGGGTGTCTTGGCCAATTTGAAGGAACAACTTACTAAAGAAAAGGAGAGGAAGTTGAAGAACTTTAGCTATGGCACGATCTCGGTCTCTCTTTCTCTAGAGCGGGTACCATTATTGCAGCCTTAGCATATTGTACTCGAGCCCATTGATCTGAGGGTCCTACAGATGAGGAGTGGATAGCCACATGGGCTGAGATGCAGATCCACTAGCGTTCAAATTTTCACCAGCCTTATTTGGGTGGTTTCAAAGACAGTTCATCATTATTGATGATTATCCTTATGTAGGGATGGATTTCTGTGATGATCCTAAGATCGAGTTCCCTAAGGGTCAGCAATGAGATGCTTCAGGTAAGATACTTTGACCATTAAGTTTTTGAAAGTATAAAAAAAAATGTTTTTTTTATGTTTTCAAGACTAAACTATTAGATGTTTTCATGTAGATATCAAACTTGTTTGACCAATAGGTGCTACATATCTCTGTCACATAGAGAGACAGCCACAGGAGGAGGCAGTGGAACCAGTATAGGTTGTTCCAGTAGGACGGGATGTGCTATGGGATCTTGAGGTAGCTGAGATCCTATTAGAGGTGGAGTGCGACATGGAAGGAATAAGACACGGGATTGATGTGATCATGGTCGATCAACTTCCATTGTGACTTCGGCGACACACTATCGGAGTGCTTATCCATATTGGTCGATTAATGCGCAAGATATCTCATGTAGTGTCATTTTATCATGAGCACCATTGATTTGTCTACTTAGATGTTTGCATGTAGTTTTTATATGGGCGATGTAGCCATATATGTCTCGGGGCACACATTTTGTAAAACCAAAATTTATATATATATATATATATATATATTGTTTCCTAGTTCCTATCTTACTTTCAATATGATGTGATGTGAATTGAAAGTTATTTACATTCATTGTAAATGTCTATCTAAAACAAAATTAGCTAGGGCATCTGCTAATGTGTTCGTATTTCTAGAAATATGTTCATATCATATGAAATCGTAATGTCTTTCTAGAAGACACACTCTCAAAACAATACGAAGGATGGCATGATTTCTCACTGAATAGATATTAGCGAGTTGTAGTACTACGAGCTGTGAGTCAAGCCTGATGACTATACGACAGATACCATGTGAAATATCATTAGATAGTAGCTCAAGCACTATGTTATACTCACCAATTTTGTTAGTAAAGTGATGAATGAAAATCCCTTGCATTCTGACTAGCTCACCATTGGGAGAAAAGATAGCCCATGCTGCAGAGGATAGGTTTTGAGTACTACAACTAGCACCATCAGTATAACTAATATACGGTTAGAGAGAGGTTGACATCTGGAAACCAAAAGTAAAAAGAATCAACAGAAACCATGGGAAACTCTGAAAAACACACTGCAAACACACTCTACACACCTATAGACAGTATGTACACAGTGTACTATGCATGGGATCAAGCATAGTATTTTTTGAGATACAACCCAATTCTAGGCTGTGCCAGTGGAACTCCATCGAAGTATACTAACTCATAGATCCCTTTTGTAAGGATGTGATTGAAAATGTATGGGCCGAGCCACATAGGATGGAACTTTCCTAGACCTAACTTATCAACCTCCTGGTCATATAAGATAACCAGATCTATTGTCATATTGTGCTTTGGTGCATCTTTTATGAGCTTCATTGGCTAAAGCGACATTGCATCAGATTTCATTCAAAAAATTTAGATGTAAAAGACACTCCTCCTCTGTGGAAGTAGCAAGAAGAATTTTGATAGCTAGTTTCAACGATGAAATTTTGCATTCGATGGGAAGGATTGCTTCTAGACCATAAACCAAATGGAAAGGTGTGAATCCGATAATAGTCTTAATTGAGATTAGGTATGCCCACAAAGCACCATAGAGAATCAAGTTCCAGTCCAATTTATGGACCCCTATCATATGTTGAAGCATAGTCTTAAGAAATTTGTTGATAGCCTCAACTTATCTCCTAGCCTAAGGATAATAGGGAGTGGAATTTTCATGTGAAAGTCCCAATTTGGCAGTTAATTCAGTCAGCATATGATTCCGAAAATGTTTCCCATGATCCTTAATTATTGCTTGCAGAACACCAAACCTAGCAATAACACGGTTGAAGAAAAAGTATGCAGCCATTTCGCGAGTGTTGTTAAATGTAGGCATCGCTTCAACCCACTTAGTAAACTAGTCAACAATGACAATGATATAACCATGCCCCTCGCCCCGCCAAGTGAGGATTACATGTCATAAAGTTGATACCCCATTTCAAAAAGGGACCAACAACAACAATGAGATGCAAAAGAGTAGGTGGAGCATGGATTTTATGATCATAGATGTGGCACGCATGACACTTCTAGATTGCAAGGATATAGTCACGGGAAAATGGTAGGCCAAAAATAACCAACACGTAAGATCTTTTTCGCAGTACCATAACCAGATAAATTTCCACCACATGCCCCAAAGTGGCATTCATTAAGGACTTTCTCAGCCTCCTCAAGAGTGATCCACCTATGTAAAATCGTATTGATACCATAGTGGTATAGGGTCTCACCATGTTGTAGTGCTACAACCACCCTACAAAATTTTGGCCTGCATCTAATTTCGGAGCCTCCTTTGAGAGTTTTACTTGACGATTACACGCACTCGGGTTCACTTCGTGAACTAGTGTGAGTCCTCGCACCCACCTTGCTTGATCATTCCACCGATAGTTTTTGCATGTTGATGTCAATGTCATGCTTGCGACCATGTTCTGGTCATACTCAAGGTCTTCACTTCGTGTGTACATGTTGTGTTCGCTATGTAAACATATGTCGCGCTCACACATAGAGTCACATACATTGTTGCGCAAGTGTCATCACAGTCAACCAACGATCAATCACAAGTATTGCACTTGTCGCTCACACTGTTGGTCAGTCATGTTGGGCATGCATGTCTGGATGGTTTTATTCGTCTCATAATCAAGTCAAGTAAGTGTGTGTTTGAAAGATCACATATGCATCTTTCACTCGTTCACACACTTAGTCACTTTGCTGAATTTCTAACAGCCGGATTCCCCTCTGGTAGCTAGACCATCAACCTGCCATCGACTTGATCGATTGTCAACCAGAATAGCACAGAAGCACCAAGCAAGTCATTTCAAGCTGTGTTTCCCGCAAGAAGATCAATAAACCTTCATGTTGGTCAACTGGAGAGTTTGACCCAGCAGCCACCCCGGGACTGACTCCATAAAAAATTGCTTAGAGGCTGCAGAGCTTGCCCATTCCGCTCATTTAGAAAACTGTGCAGATAGGCTGGATAGAGACCCAGTGCCCATCCCTGTCTCCCTCAGAAAATTGTGTAGCTTTTCCAATCAGCCCTCCAATCAGTCCACTGGTTCCTCACCTGGGAAACTGTGCAATTTTCATGAGAAAGCCCTCTACTACCCAGCAGTCCACACAGCTCAGAAACTACACAAAGGTGATCAGGAGGCAAGACTCCCAACATTAGAGCATTTTTCCCTGCCAGAAGCTCTTGACAGCTGACTGCAAGTTCCTTCTAGGAATTGCACAGTTTTTGTTTCCAAACTCCAACAACTAACTCCCAGTTCCCTCCATGAACTGTGCAGTTTTTACTGCCAATGACCCAGCAACTGAGTTCCAGATCCCCTCAGGAATTGCATAGTTCTGGCTGCCAAGCTCCTGCTGCCCCCTCGTTCCGAAAACTACGTTGATTTTCCCTTCCGAGTCTTCCCGCAACCCAGACTGTTCCTCCCAAAAACTATGCAATTTTACCCTTCAGTTGAGCCAGACCCTATTGATAGTCATTATCGATCCAGATCACCCATCTTCATCACCCAATGACTCCTGCGTAGTTTTCATCAGTAGTACTCGAAGCCTCCATCCCGCCTCGCAACCTTGTCACCTCTCTCGATCATCTGCATCCGAAATGATCATGCATCATGATAAACTAGGAGGTTTATGGATTTGATGTTGTCTCATCATGAGTGACTACAAACACAGGTACATAAAAAAACGTGGTGCGATGATAGATGGGATGAACAAAGGCAGCACATGCAAAAGGACAGGTTCACCAATGGACGAACAGATGATACATGCAAAGAGATGTGCTCATGAATGGATGATCATGCAAATATGTGTTCACGGACGGATGGATGAGCAAACATGCAAGATGTGTTCATGAATAGATGAACGGACGAACATGCACCTTTCGCGAACGGACGAACCTGTCAAGCTTACCAACATACACGCAAGGAGAAATGTGTGAATCTAACATCAAGAAAACCAATGACCATCAAAGACTCTGCACGCTTTTCCATGCAGAGGTGAAGCTGTGACACACCATGAGGACATCCATCACCTAGCAGCACTACAACTCGACATGCACACCAGAAACATCACTGTCATGTCGAGTTATGTCATCCACATCTCTACTGTGGGCCATACTGTCAATCAATGTAATGTAAGGTGGAAGTCCAAGAGACCCACTTTTTGTATGAAGAGTCATCTAAAGTCAAAAAGTCATGGAAGTCAAACAGTCATGAGGGTAGTCGCACAGCTACAAGTGTGAGTTTCACCCTTGGCTATAAATACCCCCTCATTTGTACATGCAAAGGACTTTTTTTCACCTCAACTCCTCCCACATAGCCTCGAGAGTCTGTAATATTTTCTTTGAGGAGTAAGTAGTGGCTCCAACGCCCCACCCACGGGGTTAGTGATGTATGGTGTAACGATGTGTCTTGGAACTTTCAATTAATTCAGAAGCCTGCTAACAGGATAGTGCATTTTCAAACATGTATTGTAACTATTGTAAGACTAATCTTGAACACTTGTAATGCATGTTTCCTTAACTTGTGTTTAACACTTGAAATAATTCACTTGTTGTAATATGTATTGCTAATGAAAATGTGTTGTATATGCTATTAATGTTGTCTCACCCATGTTGGTTACCTCCCCGGACATCAAACAGACTTTTCACATAAAACTTGCTATAAAAACTCTTACACTCGCATGGACTCATCCACTGAGTGTTGTACGTGTTATCTTCCCTTGTGTATTGTCGTTGTCGCATTCGTGTGGACTGTTCTTCTGGAAGTTGTGCACGTCCTGTTGTGTTTTGTATTCCTAACAGAGTTGGGGCTTCCTCCCAACAAACTTGGGACTCACTCCCACCCTCTCCGTTTACAGTGAAAGAACCATTGACACAAGTGACACTAGCAATCACCAGGCACACTAACCTCACTTCTCGAAGACAAAGAGGACCACTCTTCTGTGTTGACAAGCAAGAGTTGAGGAAAATATTTAATATAATGGCAATCGGGCCATCATTTCGGATGGGACTCCCACACCAAACAGTGTGAGGTCTAATTGGGACTTCATACTGGGGTGATCCTCTTAATGTTGGCAGGGCTAGAACTATAAACACATCAATAATCACATAATTTCTAGATTCGTACCGGATACGTCATTTCTCAGAGCAAGAGGTATTCAGTCAGAAAGTTTGGGTCTAGAGATAGATAAAAAATCTCCATACCATGGGTTAGATGAGGAAATTTGAAATAATGACTCATCAAGGATATAATCTTCAGATGTAGATTCATCATCAAGGGAAGGAAGATCTCACATTAGCTCGTTGAAAACTAGGGATTTCTTAGACTTGGATTTGATGAATTCTAGGTCAAAATCTTGGAGAATAATGATCCACTAAGAGTATTTTCCCCTGATAAATTGATGTGACAATATATATGTCATAGGGTTTCAATCTGAAACAAACGTAGTTATATGAAGCAAGATGTAATGGTGAAATCTCTGGACGGCTTAAACGACCGCCAAAGCCAACCTTTCTACATGAGTATACTGGATCTCAATATCATTGAGGTTTTGAATCAGATAATAAATTGGATTTTCAGTGCCCATATCATCTTCTTAGACCAACACCATAGCTATAGTAGAGATGGCGGTAGCTAGATAGAAGAAATAATCGCGCTGATAGTTAGGGGGATATAAGAGAGATACCCGAACCATTACATATTTCAAGGCATCAAACAATTTATGTTCAACATCATCCCAATGGAAGGGGATCCATTATTCAGTAAGTGAGTAAATCCTTTGGTCAGTTCAGTGTAATTAGGGACAAACCTCCTCAGGAAGTTAGATTTATGTTGGAGTCTTTGTAACTAAATGAGGGAAGAAGGCGCATGCAAGTAAATGATTGTGTATATTTTCAGAGGATCAATACAAATTTCTTATTTTGGAAAAAAAAACCAAGGAGTCAACTAGAACCAATGCAGAACACAAATTTGTGTGGGTTAAGTCGAATGTTATAATGTCTACAATGGAGAAAAATGGCCCATAAATGCATGGGGTGATTAGCCCGATGCTTGGAATGAGCAGGGAGATCATCCAAATAGGGTTTCACGATATATTTGATGTCATGAAAAGCGTAGTCCATCACATGTTGAAATGTGGCCCCTAAATTCTTTAAACTGAAAGGGAGCTTTCTATAAGCAAAAGTACCCTAGGGACAAATAAATGCAATCTTAGGTTAGTCCTCCAAGAGAATGTTGATTTGATTATAGCACAAGAATCCATCCATGAATGAATAAATCTCGTAGCCAACACAATCGTTAACAATATGGTCAATAAACGTGGTCAAGTAGTTGTATTTGACAAGCACAATTTACATCTCGATAATTGACACACACTCAAATCGTTCCATGTTTCTTCATAATAGGGACAACGTTTGATACCAAATCAGTTAAAATAATGGGGTATATGAAACCAACCCAAAGAATCTTTTCAATTTTGGATTTTATCCTGGCAGCCTTCTTGGGATGGACCAGATGGAGGCACTGCCAGATGGGTTTGGCATCAAGATACGTCTTAATTTTGTGCACCACTATGTTTGGGTTGATATTTGGGATTTATTCATATGGCCAAGCAAAGACATTTCTAAACTCATGAAAAGGGCTCGATAAATATCAATTTTAGATGAAGAAAAATATGCTCTGATGTATATATTTTCAACTATTCCTGGTTTATTGAAATATCGAGAGGAATCGTTTCTTCGAAATTTGAAAGGTTCTTTTCAGAGTCGATCTCATGAATGGAGACGAAATTCGTAAAGGGATCGACAAAATTAGGTAGGTACACACCACTGAGATTATCTTCAATGGAATCTAGTAAGGAGGGACAATGATGATGTGCATCCCACGACACGTCATTTGACATAATGATCTCCATGATGCTTTCATCGGTAGAGAATATGTGCGAGAAAGTATCATAGGGCATGCCATAATCCACTGATCACTCTACCCAATTGATCAAAGAAAAAGTATAGGTCACACAAGTTAAATAGATGGCTTTGTAATCTTGCTCAATGGGGCTAAGTGGCATTCAGTCGCCAAAACTTTGGATGTCAATTTCATTAAGTAAAATCCATGGATTGGCCAGGATCGTAGAGGATGATATCATATTGATATAAGAAACCAAAGGGGAGGAGCTGGGAAGGAGAGGAGGTTGGAGCGAAAAGGTTCCCATAAATGATTAATCCTTCAACAATACAACTCTGGCATGCTGATAGGAAAGTAGGGCTTTCCCTATAAGAGGGACACTTCCTGTAAAATTGAAATCAAAGGTGAAAAAGGTGAGTTGATCTATGACTATGATCCTGCCTTTATGAGGAAAGGCGATCATTCGAAAGTAAGTCAAGACGATGACAACCATAGTATAAACCCATAAACATCCTAGTAGAAGATTATAATCAAGGGGTCCATCAATAACTTCTACTTCAACAGAGACAATTTCCCCCTAGTTCCACTTGGAGGGAATTCAGAATCCCACAAGGTTTATATGTCCTTTCATCAAAGGAATTTAATGTGGTGGTCAGTTGAATTAGTTGGGGTGAACCAATTGCCTTCCAGCAAGACATGGATATGACGAAAGTCGAGGCTCCCTCGTCCACAATAGAACGATGAATTTTCTTACCAAGGAAATTGACCTGAATCATAAAACCTAACTGAGCTGTAAGTCGAGCAGTATAGTTTTCATGAGAGAAAACCACTAGGTTGGAATCCAATGGATCCACACATCCGATAGTTGACAACAAGGCCTTCTTTTGGGCAAGGCAGTTTTGCAACACCTCAAGGGTTGACACATATGATGGAGATTGAGTTAAGTCTTTAACTACATTATAATTTTGGCCAGCTCTTGAACGAGGGTTGAAGCAGACTTATGAATAACACCCTTCAAAGGCTTGATAGTCAATTCCATAGGAACCAAAGGTGGAACAATATCAGATGAAGGTAGAGCCGAACTGACAGGTTTGATCAGTAGCATGACCATTCGGTGGATTCACATTACCATATTCCTTATTCCAAGTGGCCACCATGACATCAGATTTCAGCTTTGGGGAGGAAAGCATCAAAACCGTGTTAGAGGAAGAAGAATCCTATGCAACCATATGACTCTTCTGATTTGGAAACAGGTCGATCAACACAACGGGAGAAGCTAATGATTTAAGAAAATGATTTACTTCAGTGGGGTGTGAATAATTACATGTAAAGTGATCCTCATTACAAATAAAGCATGGGTATCAAGGCTTTAGTTTCTCATTGGAAGACAAATTTATTTGTTTATCCTGCAACAAGGAATCCTTCTTTTTATTACCTTTACCTTTCTCCTTGCTTTCAAGTTGTTGTTGAGACTTGCCTTTATCAGATGAAATGACATTTATCTTGGGAGCAAAAGCCGTAGGAGGATGGGATTGAGGGCTTTGCGTAAGAGCAGTGAGAGAAATACTAGATGGTTTACTCGCTGACTGCGAACTGGAAGAACCAATAATTCCATCAACAACATGAGATTCTTTACCAAGTGGAGGAGGAACAATATTTGAAGGTCTTACAACGTTTGTTATCTTATCATAAAGGGTGCCAGATTGGGTATAGACTAGATCTAGATATTAAGCACAAACAATAACTTTCTCTTCAGTCATGACTCCACCTTTGGCCACATCTTCTGTTATGGGAGCTAACAGAGATTTTACAAACCATTTCGCTAACAATTAATTAGGAACATAAGTCTTGACCAACCGGCGACGATGCCTCCACTCATGAATGTGATTTGAAATGTGAGTGGAATATGATTATTTGAAGTTAGTCAATAGTTCCATTCCAATTTCGTATCTGATGGGAAACTATAAGTGTGTGAGGAAGGTCATGGATAAACTGTTGAAATCGTGAAACAACCCTCTAGGTAACACAATATACCATTTATTTGTAGTACCCATAACCATTCGTTGGAAAAGGCGAAGTTGAATGAAATCATCATTAATGGAGTTGGACGAACACCATAGATGATACGTCATAACATGCATCGATGGGTCTTCTCCAGGATTCCCATTGAATTTTGGGATATCATAAGGCAACTTAGTGGGAATAATCGACCACCATGGTGAATGAGCAATGGGGCCATTATTAAACTGAGTTAAATCTGGTAATTCAAGAGTAGCCACAAAAGGCAACTACCAATTAAAGTCTAGAGGCGAATGACCTGTATATGAAGGGATAGCCTGGGAAACAGGCTCTTGCATTCCTGGGTAAGGAGGGTTCTGATAATAAGGAACCTAGTTACAAAAACATGGAGGGCTCTGATAACCATCATACAAGTGAGTTTGTTGCCTAGCCCTAGGATGGTGATAAATTTGCTGGAATGGTTGGGTTTGGATATGCTGGCCATGAAAAGGAGCTTGATGTGATCCATATTTTTGGTTGATCGGGGTTTTCATTCCCCCCTGGTATGGGTTCAATTGAGACTGTGCCAAATTTTGAATAATTTGACCTATCGAAACTTGAGGAGTACCTTGCACAAGCGATTGAGAAGGTGACAGACCTTATATAGGTTGACTAATGAGATCTAGGGAGAACTAGACACCGTTGGAATAGGAAGTAAAGGTTAGCGCACATGTATTTGAGCTTTTTGAGATGTTGATGGATAGGTAGGAATTTGCGATGAAGACAATATAGGTTGAGGATTCAGCAATCAATCCCAAAATGAACCAGATTGAACAGGTACAATAGGTTTCCAAACACTAGTAGCCATTCTACAATAAGGAGGAGTATAATTAGGTGGGTTACCATATTGAGGTATACCAGCAACAAGTTGCCCCCTGCCATAGGAGGATAGGATGATGGAGGAAACTGCTATCTAGATGGAGGGTACCTAACATAAGGAGAGTTAGGTTGTTGAGGGTAGCTTTACCCACTGACATAAGGGCCAACCTGTTTCTCTACTGTAGGTGTACGTGGAGGAAGAGGAGCAGATTGTGTGGGATTCATAAGAGAAGTACCATACGTTATTCCTGAATTGGATGACATGGGAGAGGTCCAAGGACTGGAAGCCACACTAGAAAAGGTGCCAGATAATGATTGATAGCTAGGTGGGATGGACATGCCACCATACAAATGAGTTTTTGGTGATATTAAAAACATAGACGAGGAAGCAAAACTCGATGTCTCAACCATAGTGGTGGAAACAGGTTAGGAGTTTGAATCAGTTCTAGTCATAGTTAAAAATCCCTATGAAGATTGTCGTGAGAGACCCATGGATAAGGAGGTTCAAGAAATGGAAGAGGATCAATTTGATAAAAATAAAGTCCTTCCCATTGAACAGGAGTAGAAGGGCGAGGCTCTTCTTAGGGGATCTCTTCAATACTCACAAGTCCACATGGAAGAGGTTCATATTCAGCCCCAAGATATATGGGTTTTTTCTAAGACAAAGGAAGAGAAGAGGAAGGTCCCAAAGAATCAAGCGAATGTGGATGAGGCTCCTCAGGTTTAATAACCTTAGGAAACAAATTTTCTGACTCAGGGAGTTCAGATTCAATGGCCTCGGGTAACAAAGTTTGAGGGACTTCTATTTAAATTGTATCAGTGTCACCAACATGAATGGATGTCATCTCGGGTTCGAAATTCAAAGGCACAGATGATTCTGGCTAATCAATAATGGGAGGAGGGCGGGAAGTAGTTCCTGATGTTCCTGATTTGGTAGTTTTCTCTTTCTTATGCTTTTGACGAAGGTTAGGAGTAGCCTCTCGAGGAATAGGAGGCTTATTTTGCATTCTACGCGAACAACGAGGAGGGGGATTTTGTTCCTCCACGTTGGATAATAAATTTTATTAACAAAAAAATAAATAAATCAAAAGGAGGGTGATCTAGGCATAAAGGATTACCAATCAGCTGTGAACTACAATATCCACCTTGGCAAACTAAGGAATTAACATACGATAACTAATCTCCCCGAATGTTATGTTCGTTGTATCACGATATACAAGGCGGTAGACTTGGTTACCTATGTATGGATAACAACCTATTGGGGATTCCCAAAATATACTCGATGGTACATGGGAGTGTAGTCTGTAGTAGTGTTGTCTAATGTGTAATCGTTCAATGAGAGCATTCCCATGTACTTTACATGCATGCAACACCACTAATATACCTGAAGGTACATGGAGTACGATCATATACACTCACATACGTGGAACGAGATTTCACCCCCATTATGCAATTCTAGAAAACAATGACATCTCCTATGTTTAATGATGCCGAAACACGTCTCTAGCCTAGACCTCTAAATGTTTGCGTTAATGTTACAAATTCTCCTTAGGTTGATTCAATAATTTTTTCTCTTTATCTTTGATTATGTTTTTGTTTTGGGGCTCACCACTAAGGTCACCTAAATATTCTAAAATGAAAATCTAGCATGAGAAACATAACTTTTTTCTATTTCAATGAAAATCTAGCTAAGGAAGCAAAGAAACAATCAAGATGCAACACACAATATGCAGAAAACAAGATGCAAGATGTAATTTGCCTTTCGCTTCAGCCGTTTCTATATTAATGTACATTGAAAACCTTAAATGGAAATGCAATTTTTTAATTTTCACCACACTTAATTTTTGAAATGAAGAAAAATAAGATGCAATTGTTCAATTACTGATTCAATTACACTTTTTAGAATTAGGACTAAACATTAATTCATCCAAGAGATCAGTAATCAAATGAAATTAGTTTGCAAGTGACCAAATGATAAGAACAAAGAAAAATCAAAACCAATCCTTACCAAAGAAAAACAACACAAATGAAAACCATATGGAGGCTTTAGAGAGACCACAATACACTCAAGGCTCAGGGAAGTTCAATTGGAAGTAGGCTGATCAAAGAGAGGCTCAAGAAACAAGGAAGAATTTGTGCAAAAATAGCGACCAATGCTGGTGCAGAAGTGGCACCACTATGCCGCAAAACTGGTATAGAGTGTGCCTGGGTGAGTTGAAATGCTTTGTCAGAGGCACTGGGGGAGCGTTGGGCTAGGGAAAGAGGATTCTGACACAAAAATTACAAAAAGGGCTTAATGAAATCACTTCCTAGGTTTGCTTTTGGTTGGATGATACAACAAAGGTCTGTGAAGGAGGTAATCAAACACAATGCACAAGGAAACTACCAAGGGAATACTTTGTTGCCTAGTATGGTCACCAATTTATTATACGGGATTTACAATTGCAGACAAAAGTGTCTCCCCTAGGTCAGTGGCTAACCTAGAACAACATAGAGACAAGGAACCCAATACTTTCCTTAAAGTAAAAAGATGACAGAGTGAGGCCTACCTGGAATCCCTCACACACTTCGCTCCTTCTTTAGCGTGGAAGTTTGAACTCCAGATCTAAATGCAAAAATTATAACCTGCAAAGTCAGATAACACAAGCCAAGAAACTACGAGATCTATGCAGTATCATCTAAATGCTTCATTCAATAGATCAACATGGTATTGAAATCTATGAAAAAATAACATCATATATAGGAAAACAATTAATTATTTGCATTAATATGAATGGAAGTAGATTACAACCATAAGCAGTAGTTGATCTTGTAGAAGAGCTCCTCTCAGTTGTTGACTTGTCCTTTCCTTATCACAATATGCACCTCCAATAACCCTAAATGCATGAGATAATAACCACTCACTGCAGCAACATAAGGACAAAATCACTCTCAAAAAGCCAACCCCCAACCACATAGAAGGCTAGGAATATATAGAGAAGTAGGGCAGGTTGGGAGTTCTTATCCAATTACCAATCTAGGGTTTGAGATCCACCTTTGATGCAGGGATATGATCAAAGGATAAGTGGTGAAAAATCCCAAGTAGGGTAGGATAGGATCTAAATGTTTTATCTAAGGTAAGTAGTTAAAACAACTTTTGGAAACTCTTAGAAGGAGAAGCTTCCAGAATCCTGATCATTCTCCCTGATTTACAGAAATAACGCATGTGTAAAGGGGAGCAACCTGCTGGTGACAAACACAGGCCACAATGGAGAAACTTGTAGGTGATCACACCCCAATGGTTATATAGGGAGCATTGGTCCTAAAACTGGCTCAGATGATGAAACTTAGGGTTGAATTTCAGGGGGATGAAGGGAACATGCTTAGGGCTTTGCGCAATATGGTGACAAGGGGGAATACGATGTTGATTGATCCCATTAAGAGGCTTCACTTATTGGATGTGACAAAATGGCCTATGATACAGAGGATTGTGCACGAGTGCCTCACAAGGTTTGGGGACTAAGGATAAGAGAGGGTGAAGCCCCAAGTCTACCTACTTTACCACGATGAGAGGGAATAATTAGATGATGCCTCACCATGTTCGTGAAGGAGGATGTGACAGAAGATATTGAGGTGGGAGGGATAAGCCAAAATAAAAGGGAGTGATAAGGGATAAACAACAAAATACCAAGGGAGGGAGGAAGGCCCCAAAACTAGCGATGAAAGCAGTAAGGGTTGGGCTAGAACAAGAGGGGGAGATAGTGATATGACCAACTAAACATAGGGAAGAAACAATGGATAGGGGAGAAATCATAGAGATACAGGAGATAAGTAACCTCATAGATACACAGGGCCAGGGATGGGGATGGAAGTCTAAAAACTAAAAGAGCTCATAGAGGACAGAGTAGTAGATAGAAAATGTTGCAAATTTGAAATAGAAGTGCAAGGTAAGAGTATGAAAAAGTTGAACCTAAGAGAGAAGGTCTTGCAGAGAAGAGTGACGCGTAAGAGTAAGAAGAACCTAAAATTGTCAAGATTGATGGCAATAATTAGAGCCTTTGTATGCATGTGCTCCATGAAATGTCGTTGTCATTCCATAGTTGCAAAGCGTAATTGGATCCTACCATGGTTGTGGATTATTAAATGGTCTAACGCTTCATGTTCATTTTTTTATGGACTTATTCCCATTCATTTGCATATTGATGATGCTCCGGCCTATATTCTTCCATAACTGAAACATTATGTACTCAAATGTGCAAACCATAACACTAGTGTGCCTTCCCAACCCTTTGTACACTTCCTCTCTGCCGTGGTGCAACAGACACTACCATACCGTCTCTTGTTTTGCCCCTTATCCCTACTCTCTATTATAACTCTACATTATCATCATCATTAGAATAGCGTTTTGTGATGGATGGAAACCCTCGTGGACAAATATTAAAATATTATTTATTTATTTAAAAAATGAAAATATTTTTTGAAATTTATTTTTTTATTGGTTTCTAATAATGATGAGACTACAAAACCCTTAGTGGATTATTATTAATTTTACATATTCGCGAAACTTTAAAAAACAAAAATTTCATAAGATTACATTATTGATTAAAGGTTTCAAATTATTACTTACTCATTTATTTATTTATGTTTTCAAGTTTATTATAACTATTTTTTGCAAAACACACACACACACACGAGGTTGTTGTAGAAATATCATATATTCAAGCATTCATTTAAGTGCATAATTTATATCTCCGACGTTAAACTATGGCTTGAAAAACTATTGCTATTGGATATTTTACCTTTGGCGCATAATTAATCTATTTTGTCACTATTTGCCACATTTTTCTCTATTAGGCACCCAACCTCATGCATTTATCTTCTAACATAGTTTGGAATGTTGTCGTTTTTACTTGGTATGCTTGGTAAACATAAATTGTTGTTGTCAAATGCAAGCAAAATTTTATAGATGATGAATCTTTACCCCATAAAAAATTGGGAAGTGGTAGAATTTATATCCTCACTCTTAATATGGTAGTTTTGGAAGTTTTCACAAGATTTCTTGTGTTAAGAGAGTGACTTAGGATGTATGTTAGGTGATAGTTGGTACTGGTAACACTAAGGGAGATACTCAAGAGGGTGGTAAAGAATGAATAAAGTGGCTTTGGATGTATGTTAGGTGACAGTTGCTACGAGTAACACTAAGGGAGATACTCAATATGTTGGCTAAGAATGAGTAAAGACATTGGTACAACATAAGGCTTTAGTGCTAGCTATTGTTGAGTATATAATGTCTTTGTATACTTATGCATGCCCATTGATCTACTTTCAATTTTGTTTTAGCTTTTGTAGGAGTAAATGTTTAGTAGACTAAGGAGATAAGGGAAATTATCACTAGAGTTAGGAAACTATTTTGTGTGTTTATAATATTTTAATATATCTCATGTTGTTGTCCTCTCTAGCTAATTATTTGACAAAAAAAACTATACACTAAGAGTTCATGATTGGAAGCGAAAATAAATTAATCCTCCCCCACTAGTAGGATTGTTACTCCATTGAGATGAGAGGCCCATTCTACAACCACATGTATGAGAGCAATGTGTAATTCTATCCATGGTCAACATGGCACTGATACATGTGCCTTTTAAAAAAATATATATATATTTAAATTAATAAATAATGTCAGTTATAAAGAAATTTTCCATGTTTGTTTTCATGTAATTAAAACAAAAAACAAATAAAGTTTTTATTATTTATATTTTCATTTTTCAATTGGACACATAAATAAACCATTTTAATGTACATGTTAACTAATTTATTTTAATATCAACTTTACAAAAACATAAACATATATATGAACAACAACAAAATATTTCAATGTGAAAATTTAAAAGTAAGTGAAAGTAATAATGAAATGTAAAAAATAAAAATAAAAAACCTTAATGTAGACAATGTAATCCATAAATAAAATATCTCAATACTCATGTCAACTAAATTATTTCAATGTCAACAATTTACATGGTTTAAAACTAGCAATTGCACCAAATGTTGCAAAGGAAACATTGTAAGTCAGTAGCATATGAAAAAAGAGCATAGATGAAGAGTGATGTTATATGTTATGCGATCTAAATATAGCCCAATTTGTGTAAAAGAGAAATCTTAATGTTGTTGCTACTCGGTAACCTTTAATAATTAGGATCTCTATCTTTGCTTTAGTATGTGAAGATTTAAATGAAAAATTAAATTTTTTAGATATATAAATGATGGGAGATTGGAAGTGCAAATGTTAACTTTTGCTATTGTTAAATTAATGTTTAGACTTTAATTCAAAAAAGTTTCTTATATTAATTTACAAACACAACTCTACTTTTAAAAACATAAGAACAAATCATCAACAATTTATTCCTCCCCTCATGTTTATGGAACTACTTCGCCAACTAGAAGTTACATTGTCACTTAGAAAAGATTAATAATATGATCCATAGACATTTTATAAATCTATAAAGTTGAAAAAAAAATTAACACTTCTAGGTGTTGAGTAAGTCGCCAATGTATAAGAAATATATTTTAAAACGCTTTTGGTACCACATGAAACCATGCTTCTTGGAACTATACAACTATTGTATCATTATTATACACATTTGACATTAAAACAATTTTTAAAAATGTGTATTAATTAAAAGAAATAATTTTGAATTAAAATTTTAGAAACTATGATAATGTCATATCATATAAAGTGTGTTATCTTATTATATGTGTCTATCAGTAATGATTCTCACAATATGTTCATAAGCATGTAGATAGGTTTTATGTTAGTGTTAATTTTAATAAATGACAAAAAAGAAACATGCATTTCTAGCATGGAAAATCAATAATGCTTGGGTTAAATTTGAATTTAGACATCTAATTGATAAGTTAAGATAAATATTAATGGTTCTCTATAGAATTTGAAAGGAGTTATTGTAAAAATAATTGTAGGGTGAAGGTCTTATAGACCCTTATAAACACATACAACATAGCACATTGCAATACACTTATTATTTTTTTTGTAAAATTAGGCTTTCCTCTTTCTATATTACGATAACAGAAACTTACAACAAACTAATGATCAGGTGGCAAATCTGCCCGCAGGAAACCAGACCGCCACCTATCAGCGTTATAACCAAACCAAAATTTAAATATGTTTTTCTCCTTCATACTGTCATAACCAAGTTGTTGAGTAATGCTATCTAAACTAACTACACAACCATAACATAGTAACTAGGCACAACTCATTTTTAACATCATTTTAAACAAAACCAGAGACTCATCTCTGTCATTCCTCATCTGACGAGTTGACCAGGGCGGGCGCCGTGGCACTGCACCCAGGTTTCACCTGCTTCTGTTCCATTGCCCATTTCATTTCCTGCAACATTTGTTCCATCTTCCACAGCAACACGTGGTTTCTCGCTGTCTGGACTTGGACGGCCGCAATCTCTTTCAGGAGGGTTACCTTTAGCTTATCTGCTTCCTCCCTTGTCTGTCTTTTTTCCTGTTCCTCTCTCTACTTCCTGTCTTCCTCCTCTTCTTCTCTGACAGCCTGGTTCATTTCCATAGCCCGGGTGACCACATGTTTCATTATCCAATACTGTTGTAACGTCTTATTAAACAAAGAATTTCTGCTCCTAGTAGTTCCGGGGTCGGGAATCAGCTCCTCCCATTCCCCTCTGGGAATTTCCTTATTCTCGCTAATGGTCCTCAGCTCCTGTTCCCACCCATGGATTTGAGCGCGTGTTTCCGGGGAGTTCCCAGCCATATACGCGTTTATCAGGAACATGCTTTTCTCTGCGTCTGGCTGCCTTCCTCTCCGCTTCGGATTGTTGTTGGTGCCTTCTTCCCTGGTTCGAGCTTGTTTTGCCTTCTTCGGAGCCATCTTGCTGCGGTCCTGAAACCTTGTATTTATTGAGGCTTGTCTACCTAGCAAGACAGCAAACCACAAGTCAGTGCCTTTGAATTGAGGTTCTGCGGACATCCAGTCACTTACCTTCCCAGCCTTGGCCTGAGGGTCCTGCCATTGCTTCTGGCTGGCAGTCCTGAGCCACCTCACAACTTCGCCTGCTATGCGGCCCGATACCCTTTCCCCCCTCTCTACATCCCAAAAATCCTCGCGCTGACCAGCATGGCTGGTCTCGGCAAACAGAGCAATCCTCCCTCGGCTTCCCATCTGATGGGGAAGGCTTATTACCCCCAGTGGCCCAAAGAGCTTTTGCGCGTAGCGTACCGGGGGTTATCCAGGCAGCCGACATAGTTAGGGTACCAGAGCCCATCATGGAGCTCAGTGAGACCCGGCAAAGCCACCCTCCCCTCCCATCCTTCCTTTCTTGTCATGAAATGAACCTGGCTTCAGGGGCCGCGGTTTTCGCCACCAGAACTCTCCTCCGCTCTGATGGGCAAGAGGTTATTCGTCTCGTGGCCAGGATAACCACCTCCTATTCGTCTACTGGTTAAAGGCTCCCTTTTTCTGAACATTTTCGTTAACAAATAGGCGATTCTACCTCTATCTAACACAAGGTCTGAAAGACAGAGGCTCAAGAAAACATACCACCTTTCTTCGCCACGGCCTGAGATGAGGGCTGGACGCTGAGCCTTGCTGCCACCTTTCGCTGATCCTTCATTCTTCATGCTATGTTGCATGAACGTTCTAATGGCCACCTCAAGCCTTTGCTTATACACTCTCCTTTGTCTTTTCATCCTAACCTCCTCTTGGCCACTTGATTGCCCTGCTCTCATCCCCGCATCCCTTCCTTGGGATTTGGTTATGCCTGTCTGTCCTCCTTTATTCTTCATTACTCCTGCATTCTCTCGGTTGCTCCTGCCGTACCCTTTCTGTACCCTCGATGCCACCTGTCGTCCTTCCTCTTCCATTTATCCCGACTTCCCACACTCCCTCCAGATCTTTCCTTAATGATGCCTCGGTTCTCTCTACTTCCCCGTTAAGTGGCCCTTGCCCCATCATCTGCCCTGCTTCGTCACTTATGTCTCTCCTGTCCTTTCTTACGGATATGCTGTCTGTTCCTGCCCGCTGCAATCTTTCCCCGCAACTGTTACGTCCTATCTGATTCTGGTTGTTTGCCTCGATATTTCCATTACCACCCTTATCGTTGTCCAGTAATTGCTGTAATCTGTCGCGCTCCTCCGGTAGCAGCATATTCATTCCTTCATTGTCAATCGACTTTCCTCTATTCCGACTGCCCCAATTCACCAACCAGTCAGCTGGTTTGTTGCCCGAGTGCCTCACATGGGAAGGGATGAGATAGTCTATTTTGGTCAGGAGTTTCCCTATTTCGCCAATGAGCCATGCCGTGCGCCAGCTCTTACTGATTTTTTCCACTGGTTTTTGCTGTTGTAATTGCCTTACCATGTCCACCACTAATTTAGAGTCTCCCTCAATTTGGAGACTCTTAATTTTTACCTGTATCACAATTTCCAGGCCCCGCTTCAGAGCATGTAGTTCCGCTTCATTATTTGTCACCTCCCTACAGTCCATTGCAAATATTCTCAGGGTGTTACCACAGTCATTTCTAAAGACTCCCCTGATACCTGCTTCTCCTGGGTTGTGTTTGGCAGCCCCGTCGAAATTTAGTTTTGTGAATCCTTGTGGGGGCTGTCTGAACTTTGTTATTTCTACCACCTCTCTGACTTGGGCTTTTCTTTGGACACTCCCACTTACCATACTCTGGTTTACCTCTAATCTCTTCAGGATTTTCTCCTCCAGTGGCGACACCTGCCAGTCCTCGTCTTTCCAACTCTCCATTAAAATCGTTTCTCTCATATTTCTGAGGGTTTGCTCCCATATGTCTGTTGGAGCTCGGTTTTCTGCCTTGAAAATGACACTATTTCATGCCTTCCATATGTTCTAGATCAAGAACCCAGTGGAGAGCAGCCATGCACGATTAACCACCAGATTTTGGTAAGGTTTCCTCGGCCAGTTTTCTATGGAATTAATGATGTTTTGATAATTTCTATGACAGCGCTCAAACAGTTTGCCATGGCTTTCCCATAGGATGTTGCTGACTATGCACCGGTTCATCAGGTGCTCCATAGTCTCCTCCTGTGAATTACAGAGCACGCAACGAGATGGTCCTTGCTGCCCCTTCCTCTGTATCTGGTCCCAAGTAAGCGCCCTTCCATGTAGCATAGTCCAGACAAAGAAAGACACTTTCGGCCAATGTTTAATTTTCCATAGATTTTTCCATTTTTTTGTCTCTGCCTGTTGATTCTATTTAGCTGTGTGATAATATCCTTCTGTTATTGAGAAAGTGCCTTGAATTCGGGTGCCCCATCTTAGAATATCTGACCCAGTTTTCCTCGCCAGTTTTCGAGATGCCATCTCTTTGTAATAATCTTGCCAACTGTCTGTGTCAGGGGCCCTTTCCCAGTCTTCTTTCTGCTTCCAGTTACGCCAATATCCTCCTACCCCTGGTTTCCAGAATTTTCCTACAACCTTCCCCTCTGTCTGGGACGTGAATTCATGGATGGCTTGGAGGTTTTCTTTGAGGATGAGCCTTTCACGTTGCTGCCATGATTCCTCCCAAAACCTGGCTTTATCTCCAGCTCTTATCTCCCAAAAACTATAATCTCTTATCAATTCTTTGTTACCCCTTGCTAGGTTCCAAATTGCGGAGCCTCTAACCTCTGTCTGGCTTCTCATTTTGTCTTCGGGTTCCCCTGTTACCTCATATTTCCTTTCCCATATCACTTTCCACAGATCTTGGCCGCCCTGGGACCACCTCCACCAAAGCTTCGCCCCCATCACTTGGTTAAGAACGAAGGGGTCCCTTAATCCTAAACCTCCGTCTTTGGTTAGCCTGCTAAGCCATGCCCACGAAATTAGGGCCCATTTCCTAGCCTTGTTGGTTCCCTGCCAAAGAAATTTCTTGAACATGGCGACCATCTTTTGACTGATGGACTTGGGGATAGCTTGACATGAAATCTGGTAGATTGGGATAGCCTGCAGAACAGCTTTTAATAGAATTAGCCGGCTAGGGGCATTCAGCGAGCGAAAGGTCCAATTTTCCATCTTGTTCCTAATTTTTTTAATTAAGGGTTCCCAGTTAGCGGCCCTGTATTGGTGCTCATTCAACATAATGCCCAGGTATTTTGTCGGGAAGGTTCCAATTCTGAACCCCATGGTGCGCGCCAAGAATCTTTGGATCGCAAGCAGGGTGTTAAAGAAGAAAACCTCAGTTTTCTCCTTATTAATCTCTGTCCCGGAAGCTTGATTAAATTCAGATAATGTTTTAACAATCTTCTGGGCCTCCTTGAGCGTGGCCTGGCCATATAACATGACATCGTCCACGAATTGCTGGTGCGAAACAGGGAGATCATTCCCACATATTCGTAGCCCCTTTATCTGATCCCTGGCGACTTGGGCTTTGACCAGCCTACCCAGGCCTTCCGCAGCCAAGATAAAAAGGAAAGGAGACAGGGGATCTCCCTGCCTTAATCCGTGCGATGGGTTGAAGGCTTCGGAGGGGGTACCGTTCAACAAGACTGACATTACGGGGGTACTTACCATTGACAGGATCCAATTTACCCATCTTTGATCAAATCCGTGGGCCTTGAGAATGCTTTCCAAGAATCTCCAGCTAATGCGGTCGTACGCCTTCACCAAGTCTAATTTGATAAGCATACCTGGATTTCTAGAATTTTTCAGGGAGTGAATCACTTCCTGGGCCACTATGATTCCATCTGTTATCTGCCTCCCTTTGACGAAACCTGTTTTTTCTTGCGCTATGAGCTCCGGTAGAATCGGCTTGAGTCTATTTACCATAATTGAAGCTAAGATTTTATATAGGGATATGGGCCTAAATCCCTGCGGTTCGTCCGAACTGCCGTTCTTAGGGATCAGTGCCAAGAGAGTGGCATTCAGTCCCTGATGCATTCTTTTAGAACGCCTTGATTCCTCCACCAAGTCCAGCAAGTCGTTTCCTATAAAACTCCAGGCTGCTTGGTAAAACTCTATGGTAAAGCCATCGGGGCCCGGCGCCTTATTCTTTGCCATTTTGTTAACCACTTCCTCTAATTCATCCTTGGAGATTACCCTGAGCAGAGCCATGTTTTGTTCTCTGGTAACTTTCTTAGGGATATGTTGGCAGACCCTTTCTATGTCCTCTGTTCTGTTAATGTTTGGTTCTGTTAGGACTCCTTTGAAATGCTCCACCAGGAGCCGTTCCATATCTTTCTACTTCATCACTCTGTTTCCTTGACTGTCTTTCAAGGAAAAGATTCTGTTGTGATGCCGGTGATTCAACATCGCTTTGTGGAAGAATTTGGAATTCTTTTCTCCCTCTCTTAGCCATTGGACACGGGATTTCTGTTTCCACAGAATTTCTTCCTGTTTTCGTCTTTCCTCTAGTTGATTGATTACCCTACCTTCCTCCTCAACTACCTCCTCATTCCTTCCATCTGTAATGATTTGTTGTT
Source organism: Pinus tabuliformis (assembly GCA_031772625.1). Classification (NCBI taxonomy): domain Eukaryota; kingdom Viridiplantae; phylum Streptophyta; class Pinopsida; order Pinales; family Pinaceae; genus Pinus; species Pinus tabuliformis. Next base: position 1,778,835,782 of record CM062816.1, on the reverse strand, counting down.
GGATTTCTTCCAGTCTAGTCTGGAGTTTACCTTTCTCCTGCTGTATATTGCCGAATTCTTCCCTATTCCATTTCTTGATTTTGCTCTTTATTTCCTTAAGTCTGAGCTGGAACGAATGCATTTTGTTCTAGCCTTCCGTTCCCATCTTACTCTCCTGCCACCAGTTCTTTACTTTGTCCAAGAAATCTGGGGCTCTGAGCCAAAAGGATTCAAAACGAAAGGGTCTCTTTTTATTCTGATCATTCAAAGCTATTTCTAGCTTGATTGGCCAATGATCGGACCCTATAGAGGGTAGGATAGAGGCTTCATAGAAGATATCCAACCCTATTATGTACTCCGAGACTAGGAATCTATCTAGTCTTGATGCGATTTGTTTGGCCCCCCCTCTTCTATTGTTCCAGGTGAATTTCCCATTTATAGTGGGAATATCTACCAACCTTAATTCTATTTGGACATCTCTGAATATTTCCATCTCCAGATCTTCTCTTCTTATTCCTCCTTTTTTCTCTTCTCTTGACGTTATCAGGTTAAAGTCCCCTGCGATAATCCATCTATGTTCCTGGTGCATGTTTTTAATTTTTTCTAAATGGGTCAGGAATAGGCCTCTATCAGCCTAGGTATGGGGTCCATAGACAGCCGACACCACCACCCATTCAATTTGCCCAATGAGTCTGAATCTTCCAGTCAGGATTCTTGGCATTCCTATCCACCAATCTGATAAGACTTTTGCTGGATTCCAAATAACAGCTATCCCACCTGCACTTCCTTTGGTGTCAATGGTAACTTGTTCATATTGTGGTGTTATTCTGTTAAGAATTTCCTCCATATTCTTACCTGAAATTTTAGTTTCTTGAATAAGCATGATTTGGGGTTTGTCCTTCCTCAGTCTTGCCGCTAGATGTCTCTGTTTCCCTTTGTTGTTTAGGCCTCTAATATTCCATGATGTCAAAATCATTGATTAATTTGGGATAGGTTTTGGAACACCGCTGACAGTGGTACCACTCTCCCTGTATTCACTAGCATTTCTCCCATTAATTGGATGGAATCCTTAAGATTTTTCCTTCCTCTTTTTTTCCCCCCTTTCCTTGGCCTGGCTGATCTATTCTACTTTCCTTCTGGCTCTCTTGATATTCTTCTGGCGTAGCTTTACCCTTTTCCAGTTTAGCCTTATACTGTTGAAAGGTTTCCGCGTACAGCCTCTTCTGATCTTCCGGGATAAACCTCTCATCCAAGTTCCTCCACTCATTCAGTAGTTTTCTTAGGACTTATTCCTCTTGGCTTAAATCTTCCCTTTTTGTTTCCAAGTCCATCTCCATCTATTTTGTTGGTTCTTCCTATTCCTTACCTTTGTCCATGGTCTCACTTGGGGCTTTCCTTTTTGCATGGATTCTTTCACTACTCGTGCTATTGTCTGACTCTTTATCCTCTTGATTTTCCATAGTTTGGTCCTCCTCTTTGCCCTCCTCCTGTAATATTTCAAAGCTGTTTGATTTCTCTGGGGTTGATTGTTTTTCCTTCCTATCTTCCCTGGAGATTTCTTTGTTCATTTTCTGTTTACTTTTCACCTCCTGGAATCCTTCTTGGTCAACTGGCCCTCTCTTTTACAGGTTACTTCTCCTTTCTTCTTCTTCCCGTGTAATCGGACATTCCTTAGCCAAATGGCCATGTTCATGGAACCTACGGCATCTAAATGGTATGTGCTCGTAGTCTAAGTTTTTCTGCCATACTTCTTCATGATACTCTATTTCCACAGAGTCTGGGATGGGGTTTGCTAAGTTCATATAGACACATATCCTAGCGAACGAGGTGTACCTTCCCTTCTTCGTGGATTCTGTTATTTTCACAAAACTTCCTATTGAGTTTCCTATCCCCTCTAATATTTCCGGATCCCATAAATCTATATGTAGCCCAAATAATCGAACCCAGACTGGCACTACTAGAAATTTTTCCCTATCAGGGTTGTAGCATTCCTCCCAATAACGCATAAACAGACCAACATTATAATAGAAATAAGGGCCATTTTCAAAAACTTTTTCCTTATCTTTTAGGTTTGAGAAAATTACCGTGAAAAAGCCCTTCACTCCTAGCTTGAGCTCAATGTGGCCTTGGGGCTACCATTTTTACTGAATCCACTTGGTAAGTTCTTTTTCTGATGGCCAGACTCCCACGAACTTGCAGATAAGGGCATGATCCTTCATATAACTTCTATACCCTTCCAGTTTATTTGATAGAATCATGAACCTGGGTCTCTCCTCTGCACATGGCAGGCATCTGCCCCTTCGGCCAGCCTGCCAGGTTGCTCCCAACACCGGTCCAACACTCTGTTTCTCCTTTGTCACCTGATTGTTCTGACCATCTCCTGTCACAGTATCCCTATAGGAGGGGATCTCTCCCCTCCTGACATCTTTTGTCATGCCGTTTGTCTCTCAAATGTCAGCCTTTTCTTCTCCTATATCCCTATGGTGTCTGCAGCCTGGCCGATCCTTCTCTCCTCCCGAGGGTTTTACCACCTTGCCACCATTAGGTTTTTGGTTGCAGAGCAATAAAATAAAAACGTTGTTGTAAAATGGAAATTTATTTTAAAGATTAGGTAATACACTTATTATTAGAATTATGTTAGTTGAGAATTTCCAGATTGAACATGGGTTTGTTGTCATTCTTCCATCCTTACTGTTATGATTTGAGTACCTTATGTTACAATGTTCTGGAAGTCTTAGAGTTTTGCAAGAGTAAAATCCCCCAACCAATCCATCAAATCCAATTTTAATATTATTTAGTAGTTAGTCCATCAAATTCAAGCTTATTTTTTAGATGCTAAATGAGATACTTCACAATAGAAAACTTTCAAAATTTCCTTGTGTTCCCCACTATTTTTGTACCTGTACATGATTTCCATGTTTTGTTTCCTTTAGGTCCCATCAAAATTAAGTTTCCAATCTCCAATTCCAAGACACTCTTAAGTTCCCCTTGTAGGACATAGAGCCTAGTCTTTAATGGAGAATCAATTGCTATTTTTTATATTAAAATTACATATGCATTCATTTGTTTATAATGGCCCAGTTGTTAGTTTTCATTTAGTTCTATTTGGGTTTCAGTTGTATGCCAAATCATGCATTTAAGGTTACATTTAAAACATAAAGTCTATTTAATTGCAGTTAAACAAAGTCGTTCCAAACTATTTTCTAAGAAAATGGACAGGTAAAAGATTTTATAAGTTAACATATGGTTTACAACCATCTTAGATGAGATTCTGCACACTAGAGACATTCTTGTCTTAGCATTATTGAAATGAGAATTAATTAATTTATCTTATTTTGTGAATAAATCCATGTTCCAAATCTATTTTTTTAAACAAACTTCTAAGCAAGGCTATTTCTTATATCCAAGTAAGCAACCTTATTTCACACAGTCAAGATGAGAGAAACATAGTGTTTGATTTAAGAAAGAATGGAAGATGGATTTCCAGAATCATCTATATCTTTTTCTTAACTTGGAGAACTTATCACTTACAAAATAATATAAATTACAGATAATCTACAAAAGAAAATAACTTGAAAAGAGTAAATAATCTATATTATTTATGTCTAGATGAGCGCTTATAGTTAGGTAGAATCTATGAATCATTTGAAATAATGGCGATCCATATATTTTTACTTCATTGATGCATTTATAATCGCATATAAAAGAGCATGTAACCATAAAATGCATACACATAACATAAATGGAAATGAAAGGTAATCATCATAAACAAATAACAACAGGTTGATAACGTAGTTCACCCGGTGTGGGCTACATCTTCGGGCTCTTCTCAATGTGGGGAGGCCACTTTCATTAATCTTCAACAAAAATCAAATTACTTGCATGTATGAAAGGAACCTTATACCTCCATTTTTGGGGATGGCCTGAAAATGCACACCTCTACTAAAGAAATGGACTGCACCATTGACTTCGTGGAGTGAAATTGTGTAAAATGACTATAACCTTGACCCCTTTCTGACACCATTAGAATATGGACCCTCAGGAATCTTAAAGATTCCCCAAAAATTCCTTCTCGTCGATTGACTGGAGTTATGTTTCTCATATGACAAATCTGACTTCACAACTACGCTCCTTGTCAAAATCCGAGTAATTTGAGTATAAAGTCGGCATGGTTCTAAACCAATAAAAACTAGGCCCTTAGGGAATCTTTTAGATTCCTCAAGATCCCTCAAAGATTACTCTTTGCAAGTTGACTGTGCTCAGAATAGGAAACTGATCACGCCATTAGACTCCTGGAAAATTCTGGTTCATTTGGGTATAAAGTTGGTATGATTCTGTCACAGTGAAAATTTGGTCCCTAGGGAATCTTTTAGATTCTCTTCATAATCCCTATGTTAGGGCTCCACTACCTTGATTTACGTGTCGAATCAAGGTTCCACCCCTTGGTATATGTGTGTTCTCCTTCACTTATCCCCCAGTCAGTCGAATGGAAAAACGTTAAGGTTTTTTTATATAAAATGTGGGCAGATTTTTTAATGTAAGGCCCATTGAGCCATTGGTGGAAAGTTGTACTTGGTGGGCGGAGGTCTCGAGGTCAAACCATTGGGCCTCTCCCATATAGCATTTAATTGGTGCATTCTCACCGACAAAATTAAAGAAGCGAAAAATTTTCTTATTCCGACCGCTAGATTCTGTCGTTGATAAGTGCCAAATTTTTGCCTTGTTAGCAGCCGCCAAATTTAGTGGCTTCCACCAAACTTAGGTGGACCTTCAATTTTAGCAAACCTCCATATCTAGTTGGCACTTCTACCAAATTTAGCCAATGGGCCTAGTTTGACCAAAACTTTGACTGGCCATAACTTTCACATACAGACTCAGATTGAGGTGTCGTTTGTACTATTGGAAGTCTTGTGATGAGCTCTTCGATATGAATCTGGGATCACTTCAATCCATCAACTTTTTTTTTTATCTTTTAATGAGCCCTCCTGGATCTTTGAGTGTCTCTAGAGCCACATGGATCATTACTCCCCCCTAAGGAGTTGTTGGTCCTCCAAAAGCATGAACACATTCTGCAATTTGCATGTGCCATTGTCAAGTCACACTTTCAACATTTGCATTCCATACAAATTTGTGGTACATTCCTTGCAAATTACATACAAGACCAAATATGACTCAAACAAACCCATAATTTCCAAGAGTTTATAACACACACTCTTTGGGCAAGTTGACATCATAATAGAAACAAATACCCTAGCTATCAACACATCTCCAAAAACATCATCATTTATTTAATAAGAGATGGAAAACACATCATCACTTTTACATTTATATAACAACACATGATTTACAAAATGTGACTAGGACAAACTACTATATCTAGTAAATCAATCTCTCACTCATCAAAGTGAACGGGTCATCTCCCTGTGGAAGATTCGCTTGTTGAACATATTCACTAGATGGTTCATTTATAGGTGCTTTCTGGGCATGGATTAATTGACATGTGGCTTTCTGGTGTTTATCCTCCTTGTAGTGACTACAATGATTCTCTTGCCTCCAAAATTTATGGATCGTCTTGGAACACTTATTCCTAGTGCACCTTTGATAAGTTCCTGTGGAATCCTCACTATCATTGGAATGTGATGAAGTGCTCCCATCATTTGTCATTGGTTTGTCACTGGTTGTCTTGGATCATACCCCAACCCCCTTTCAAACATATCCAACCCCTGCATGATGAGGCAATTCCTCCACTTCGATGGGATTCATAATGCCTTGACCATTAATGTCGAGGATATTTCCTTGATACCCCATTTTCTTCAAAAAAATTGATTTAATTCCTGTAGTATGTTTCTCAGAAGTAGTGAAATCATCATCATAAAGAGAACATGAAATTGAAGAATCACGTTTTACCTCAGGTTTTTTATTTTGTAACTTTTCCAAGGCCTCCTCCTTAGCTTGTAACTGTGGCTGCAACCTTTGTTTCTCCTCCTTTGATTTTTATAGGAGTCTCCTTAGTTCCGCATTTTTTTCAAAATGCTTTGGCTGATCTCTTCAAGTTCTTGAAGCCATGCAACATTTGGTGCCCTCTTCATTTTTGGCACAACATCTACTAAATTTCTTATCTCATCACCCGAATCAGAACCCAAGTCGATAGGTCCATCTTCTCCAATCCTAAGAGTTGCAATCTTCATTTCATGACTTGAGTCTGATCCTAGGTCAATTTATCTCACACATGCAAATCTTGGAGCTCTAATCTTCTCATCATCTTCTGATTCATATTCTTGGTCTTGTTGCACAGTTGCAATTGTCTTCTGCTTTCCTTTTATGTTATTCCTCTTTGGCCTCATTTTCGGATGCAATTTCCAACAATGTTCCTCATCATGCCCTTCTTTCTCACAATGAGTACAAAAGGGATTTGATTTCTTTCTCTTAGTTTTTTTTGTCCTCCTTGGGAAGTCTTCTTGCTCATGTTTTCCCCTGCTTTCAAGATGTACAACCTTCACACTAGCTTCATCAAGAGTTTTAGGTTCAAATAATAACAATGAATGATGCAAATAACTATTCAAAGAGACAATTCTCCAACTAAGTTCTCAATCAATCTCATCAATAACTCACAATCAATCCCATCATTAGCGTATCAAAAGTGTTTATTGAAACATTCAATGCTAATTCTTGTTTCCTAAAATATTCTATAAAATTCTGAACATTTTGACCTTTAATTTGTTTCAAATATTGTGATTCCATCATGGATTTATGTCTATAACCCAATGGATAAAACTCTCCTCTTAAAGTAGAAATGAAATCAGACCAAGATGAAAGAAGTTTATGACTATTCTTACCACCTTTCTGCAATTTTACTTCCCACAAAACAAGAGTTGTGTCACTCAGTCGAAGGGATGCTAGCTAGATCTTGGATTCATCCTCTCTAATTTGTTTTATGTGGCGATACACTTTAACCTACCTGGTATAGTTATCTATATTTTCCGCATTAGATTCTCCACTAAACATAAGAAAATCAAACTTGACATCCGACTTAAAAAATGGCTTTTTAGATGCATTCCTATGATTCTTGTTCGAATGATGAAAAGAGGAAGAATAAGAACTTTCACTGGAGGATGGAGAGGGAGGGGGCTCTTCTCCTCCGCCTTCATGATTTACCGAGGCATTGATTGAGAGATGAAGGCCTAGGATCAGAGGATGAAAATAGTAAGGTTTGGATCAAAACAAGAGGGGGAGCTATCAATATGACCAATTGATAAAAGGGAAAAAACAATAGATGGGGGTGAAACCATAGAGATACAGGTGAGAAGTAACCCCCCAAATACACAGGATCGAGGAAGTGGATGGAGGTATAGAAACCAAAATAGATCATAGCAGATAGAGAAGTAGACATTAAATTTTGTAGATTCGAAATAGAATTACAAGGTAAGAGAAAGAAAAAATTGAACCTGAGAGAGAAGATCCCATGGAGAGGAGTGACACACATAAGTGAGAAGAACTAGAAATATCGATATGGATGGTGATAATTAGATCATTTGTCTACATGCTCTCCATGATGGTGATAACAATATAGAGTTTCAAAGATTGAGTGTATCTTGCCATGGATGGTGTATTATAAACGGATTTAAACACTTCCTCTTCACTGTGTTTTGGCCTTGTCCCCATTCCTCTAAATAATGATCATACTTAGGCCTATATTCTTCCATAACTGAAACACTGTGTCCTTGAAAGTGCAAACCATAACACTAGTGTACCTTCACAACTATTTGCATGATTCATCTCTATGTTGGTGCAACAGATACTAACTTACCATATTTTTTTGTCCTTTTCAGTAGTGGGATGGCCATGTAGGTTTCCATGTGGAGGTAGCCTACTCTTCCCTATAACTTTGCATTATCATCACTTACCCCCTTTTTTTTCAAGTTTATTGTAACTATATTTTGTAATATATATAGTGTTACTATAGAAATATCATATATTCAAGAATTCATTTAAGCGTATAAATTAGATCTCCTATGTTAAACCATTGACTTGAAAAATAATTTCTATTGAATATTTTACCTTTGCACATATTCAATCTAATTTTCACTATTTTCCACCTTTTTCTCCACCCAAACTCATCGCTTTAAACTTCTAACATAGTTTGGAATGTTGGCATTTTTTTGGATTGTGATTTGAGTAAGAGGAAGATATATACCTTTTTTATTCTTGGCAAACATAAATTCTTACTTTCCAGTGCAATTGCTATATTATAAATAATGAATCTTTACCTCATAAAATAGTGGTAAGTGTTGAGCTCTGAAACTACATCTCTCCTACACATTTTCCTAGACTTTTTCCCCTCACCAGTACCTCATAAGCTATCAGAGATCATTGCATATTGATTCTAAAAGAGCATTTAAGTGGTTTTCTAACTATGTTTTTGTGTTTGCTATTTGAATTAGATTTTGCTCATTAGCTGCGGAATGCAGCCACTTTCTGCAGCTGATTCAACTTTCCGCAGTTGTTTTCTTGATCTCTATATTACAGGTGTCATCAAGCAAAACGAGGCATGTGGGCAGTCCAGGAATGATCTGGACATGGATCAGGTCCTATTGGTTTAGCCGGATTCATGAAGGAAAGCCGTGGTCAAACGGTGGTCAAACAAAGGAGTCCTACGGCAACAGGTCTCTGTTTTTCAACACGTGAAGGGTCTGAGGCCATTCCTAGATCTCTGGGTTCATTTTGATAGCTGTAGACTGCCTCCACGATGCAAATCCAACAACCATCTTTTGATAGATTGAATGATCTCGGCAACCATCATGCTAAACCCACGGATGCTGTCTTTTTACATGTCCTCTGTTGAAGGTGTTTCATGAGAAAACAGTTATGTAATTTTCCTTATAAATAACGTGTTTGCAAACGCATGTAGAGTTAGTTTTTGATGTCGTTTTGCTGTTAGTCATTGTACTGTGCCATGAATTGGTCCTGTTGTTGTAACGAGAGGAGTCTTCCTATGTTTTGAAATATATCAAGACTTTGTTTTATATGACTGTGTGAGCGTAATTCCAGACTGATAACGTGTTGACCAAGGCCATGCAGAGGGCCCCTGGATGCTAAGGTTTTGTTTTCTTTATTGCTGTACAGTTTTATGTATCGTTTCCTTACTTCCATTGTACATATTTCATAATTCGTTCACCTGTGTATATTTCATAAGATAGTCATGGTGTTAACATTACAGTCCTGTACATGAATTTTTAGTATTGTATATTGTTGCTAACACTGATCAGTGTGTGTTTCAGGATAGGCTAGGCCCGGGTATTTTCACACAATTTTTACGATAACTAGTGACATGAGAATAGCCTCTCTGCTGACTTTGCTTTTCTTAGCTTTTCAATTTCAGCTATGCTTTGATTTCAGTTTTATTCATTTGCTTTGTCAGTTAGTTTAGATATCAAATTCCTCATATCATTGACATTATCTCCAGAGCCATAGCTTAGACTACTTGGCGAGCTATCGGACTATGAATGATGTGAATTGATTTTAGTTTTATTTTTTTGCAATTAGATATCAAATTCCTCATATCATTAACGTTATCTCCAAAGCCATAGCTTAGACTACTTGGCGAGCTATCAGACTATGAATGATGTGATTTGATTTTAGCTTTATTTTTCTGCAATTAGATATCAATTCCTCATATTATTGACATTATCTCCAGAGCCATAGCTTAGACTACTTGGCGAGCTATCGGACTATAAATGAAGTGAATTGATTTTACTTTTATTAGTTTGTAGTTTTTGATTTGTTTGAGTGCAGTAGCTTAACTTTTATTTTTGTATTTAGATAAGCAACAGAGATAGAGATTTCATGATCAGTAGTTCATCATTTGTTTGATGCAAGTAACTGCACATTTACATTCTTGTTTAAGCTGCACATTTACATTCTTGTTCAAGTATTAATTTCATCACTAGTATGTTTTAAGACCTTCTGAAGTGTTAAGTTCTGGAAATCATTATAGAGGACATAATTGCCTTAAAATCTATACCCAAACTTTCCTTCTAAAAGTATTCTTAAAACTTAGGAATAGGATTATCATTTGCATTAGGAGACAAACCAAGATAAAACCCCCAAAAACAAGATAAAATTGATAAAAAGTAAGAAAGAGGCTATCTTGCACATATAGTGCGCCACACTTCATCAGTTTACGACTCCTGGATTGATAATTAATGTAGCAATTTAGGACATAATAAATTGAGTAAACATTTTTGCACCGTTGCCGGGGAAGTGTAACTAGGTAGTCGATCTCTTAAAAAAAAAGGAAAAGGGAAAATTGATAACTTCTTGAAGTATGCTCTCCTCTTGCACCTAGTGTGATCTAAAGGATCATAAAAGAGAGTTATTAGTTCAATAATTTCTTGATTGTGCTCTCTTCTTGCACCTAGTGTGACCTGGAAGATCAGAAAGAGAATTATTAGCCCGACTTAAAAAAAAAAAGGGATCAAAAAAATGACATGCATAGAGCAAGAGATTCTAGGGGAAGGTTTATAGCTAGGGCCAAAAGTTTGATTTTCACAACTCCAGCTACTTCAAGGCATAGACAAGATACACCTCCATCATCTCCGACTCATACTCCCAGCCTTAGGATTCCTGGAATTCAAGGGGCAGCAGCCGAATTAGGAGACTCTCCCACACTATCCATTAAATCTAATCTAGGAGAAGAACCTTTCTTCACTTCTATAGGGGAACATATTGTAATCAAAGAAGTAGAATCACCTGAAGAAGAAGAGAGAGAAGCTCTTCCTCATTCACCATTAATAGAAGAACTAGAGGACTCTAAGGAAACTATCATGACAGAGGAAGTAGTAAATGGATTTGGAGGAGGGGGTCGAAGTAGAGGAAGAGGAAACAATGGAGGAGGTAGAGGTAACAATGGGGGAAATAGGGATGGAGATAACTCATTTGGATTCCCTATAGCCGATGAGGAAACTCATACAACAATGAAAAACATTTCACCATTTGTCCTCCCAAACTTTTACGGGTTGTGAAGTGAGGATCCTGAAACATTTCTATTTGAGTTTGAAGTCTTGTGCCGAACCTATGACTATATGGAAGACTCTCAAAAACTCAAATTGTTTCCTTCAACATTGAAAGGAGTTGCTTTGAAATGGTTCATGGGATTAGTCACTCAATCTATTAGGACTTGGAATGATATGAAACAAACATTTTTGGATAGATACCTGGATTATTGTATGCCCACCAATCATAAGGATGAGGTATTCAAGATGATGCAAAAAGAAGATGAAAACTTGGAGGATTTACTTGAAAGATTTCAATACAACTTAAAGAGAGAAAAAATGAGTAATTTAGATGAGGAAACCTTGAAGGCCCTTCTACTGAAAGCCATTAGAGATGAATGGATAGATATTTTAAACATGATGGGGAAGGGAGATACTTCCACTTCATGACATAGCAGAACTATGTGTCCATCTCTCAAGGGGAAAATCTAAAACTGGGAAAGGGCTGAGAGATCCTTCTCTTATTAGAGCAAACAAATCTGCAACTGGATCAGTAAGTAGGGCAGAGATTGGTAATATGCTTGATGAGTTCAAAACTGATATTCTAGGGAGCCTTAGTGAACAACTAGACACCCTTAAAATACAAAACAAGCAAAAAGAAGAAGCTGATGCCTTGGCCATCTTTTGTCCAAAATGTAGAAAGAAACATGCTCTAAGGGAATGCCCCTTGGATGCAAAAGTTGTAGAAACATGTATGATTTGCTCAGAAAGCCATGAGACCAAGGATTGTCCTTCAATTCCTGGGCTCAAAGCTGTCTTTCAGGAAGATCCAAATTCAGTAGAGTCCCTTTGTTTTGTTTCAAGAAGACCATGGCAAGGGCAACAAAATCAGGGATTTAACAATCCTATGAACTTTCAGCTCCCACCAAATTGGAATTCTTGGCAACAACCTTGGCCCCAATCTCAAAATCCATACCAATCATGGGCACAAGGGATGCAAAATCCTTATGGGAGATTTGCTCAATTTTATCAATATCCTCCATATTTTCCAAATCAACAAAATCCACCAATTCCAAATCAAAACCCACAACTTTCATTACCATTCCCACAACAACAACCTTCTCAACAAAATCCAAATTCTCAACTCTTGCTTCCATTTCAACAAAAGACAAATCAACTACCAGCCCAGCCATTTCCAAATCCCAACAACAAAAATCCTCAAAATTCTCACATGGTAGAAGGACAACAATTTCCTACCTATATGATTGTTCCTCTTAATGATGTCCAACTCAGATCTGGTAGAGTTTTAGAAAAACCTTCTATAGATGTTCAAGAGCAAGGTACTTCTGAGGAGGATTCTCTTAAAGTCAATAAAGGTTCTGAGGAAGCATCTCTTCAAAACCCAATCATTCAAAAAGAAAAAGAAAAAGAGTCAACCCCCACAACTCCTATAGTTGAGCAACCTGCATCTTCATCCACGCCTCCTTTCCCTGAAAGATTACAAATTGACAAAGGGGTGGAAAAACAAATCTTGTTGCCTGACTATGATTTTCTAGATGAATTGAAGAATGTCTGTATCAAGATTCCCTTGCTACAAGCCATTCGAGAGATTCCTATTCTAGCAAAAACAATAAAGGAGTTGAGTCTTAAAAGACCAGGAAGGAAACCAAGAGATACAAGAAGAATCCACCTGGTAGGAAAAATTGTAGACATCATGATGGGAAAAATTACCATGCAGAAGTATGTAGATCTAGGTAGTCCAATTGTCAAGACACATATAAATGGGATAGAAATTCCAAACACTTTGATTGACTTAGGGGCTGCTATCAACATTATGAGTAGACAGACTATGGAACAGCTTAAACTTCCTAATCTTCTTTTTACACCCACCTTACTGCAACTTGCAGATAGATCAATAATCAAACCAGATGGTGTACTAGAAGATATTTCAGTCTCCTTATATTCTTGGGAGTATCCAGTAGATTTCATGATTTTGACTCCCAAGAGTAATCTAGGAGGACATCCACTCATCTTAGGAAGACCTTGGCTAGCCACAGCTGATGCTTTCATTAGTTGTAGATCTGGAGATATGTACATTTCTGATGGTAGTTCAACAAAGAAATTCAATCTGTATCCTCCAACAAAGGAAATTACAGAAGTAGGAGACAATGAATGGGTCGATGATGAAGATATTATACAACCTGTCTTTACTATTTCTGAAATTAGTGAAGATAGTCAAATTTTGAACACATTAGAAAATTTTGAAACATCTTCAGAATATGACCACACACAATTTCAATTAGATTCTGATATTGAATATCTATCATCAAGACAAATGTCTCTTTACTCTATGGAAGAGTTTGGTAGCTCTACCATTGAGATTTTTCCAGGAAAAACACTGAATATCAACAAAAATTTGGAAAAGTCACAACAGGAAGAGCTAACCAAAATCTTGCAAAAACATTCTACTGCATTTGCATGGGAGTATACTGATATGAAAGGTATTGATCCTAAGACTTGCATCCATCATATCTATATCGAGGAAAACAGTAGACCAATCAGACAACCTCAGAGAAGGATGAATCCAAATCTTAGGGAGATAGTGAAAGAAGAGCTCCAAAAACTACTCAATGTAAATTTCATTTACCCAATTTCAGATAGTGATGGGTTTCTCCTTTGGTTATAGTACCCAAAAAGAATGGTAAATGGAGGGTATGCATTGATTACAGTGAATTGAACAAAGCAACTTTGAAGGATCACTTTCCCTTACCCTTTATCGATCAAGTATTAGATACATTAGCAGGCAAAAAGTACTTTTTATTTCTGGATGGTTTTAGTGGTTATAATCAAATTCAGGTAGCACCTGAAGATCAGGATAAGACCACATTTACCTGTCCATGGGGAACTTTTGCTTATCGAGTGCTTCCTTTTGGATTATGTAATGCACCTGCAACATTCCAAAGAGCAGTACTAGGAATTTTCTGATCTAATCCATGATTGTGTAGAGGTTTATATGGATGATTTTACAGTTTATGATGATTCGTTTGAAGAGGCATTAGAAAATTTGGAAAAAGTCCTCATAAGATGTAAAGAAACAAACCTTTCACTAAGCCATGAAAAATGCTTTATGATGTTTACTGAAGGTATTGTTTTGGGACATCATGTTTCAGGGGATGGGATTAAAGTTGATAGATAAAAAGTTGAAGTCATCTCCAAGTTGCCTATTCCAAATTGTCAAAAAGATGTTAGAAGTTTTTTGGGATTCACTGGATATTATAGAAGATTTATAGAAAACTTCACTAAAATAGCATCTCCACTCTTCAAACTGCTTACAAAAGACTGTGAATTCAAATGGGGTCCTGATTGCCAATCAACATTTGAAACTTTGAAAACAAGAATATCTGAAGCGCCTATCTTGAGAGGACCAAATTGGAAACTCCCTTTCCATATTTCTACAGATGCTTCAGATACAGCTCTAGGGGTTGTATTGGGACAAAAAGATTTAGTTCCTTATGCCATTTACTATACCAGTAAAAATTTAACTCCTACGGAGTTGAACTATACTGTGACTGAAAAAGAGTTCTTAGCTGTTGTTCATGCAATCAATAAGTTTAGACATTATATAACAGGCTATGAAACTTTTATTCATACTGATCATTCTGCAATTAGATATCTAATGAACAAACCCATTACTAATGGCAGAGTTACAAGGTGGCTCTTACTTTTACAGGAATTCAATATTACTGTGTTAGATAGACCAGGGAAACAAAACACAGTAGCTGATTTCTTGTCTAGGATTCAGAATACTAAAGAAGATTCTCCTGTAGAGGACAAGTTTCCTGATGAATATTTATTTGCAGTAACTACTAAGACTCCTTGGTATGTAGATATAGCTAACTATTTGGTTACAGGGAAACTACCTCCACATTTATTTCCTGGTGAAAGAAGAAAGATTATTCAGGAGAGTTCAAAATATTCATGGATTTCTAACGAATTGTTTAAAACAGGGTCAGACTTTGTGATCAGAAGATGTGTTAGGGAAGATGAAATGCCTGATATTCTCAAAGCATGCCATGATGAACCATGCGGAGGACACTTTGTTGACAAAAGGACAGTCTATAAAATCCTCTCTTTAGGATATTATTGGCCATCCCTCTTCAAATATGAAAACCAATATGTCAAAAGCTGTGACAGCTGCCAAAGAGTAGGGAAACCTACCCTTTCAAATGAAATTCCATTGCAGCCACAGGTACTCATTGAACCCTTTGAAAAATGGGCTTTAGATTTTATTGGACCTATTAACCCACCATCTAAACAAAGAAAGTATATATTGGTATGTACTGATTATGTCACTAAATGGGTAGAAGCCAAAGCATTATTTTCTGCTACTGAGCATGCAGTTGTTATTTTTCTTTATGAGGATATTTTTACTCGCTTTGGTGTTCCAAGAGAAACTGTGACAGATCAAGGAGGACAATTCACATCCAAACTGGTGGAGAAGCTGATGGAAGAGTACAAGGTCAAGCACAGAAAATCTACTCCTTACCATCCGTAAGCAAATGGTCAAGTGGAGTCTACAAACAAAGTTCTTGAAGGCATCATTACCAAGACTGTTCATCTACACAGAAGAGATTGGGCAGAAAGGCTTCCTGAAGCCTTATGGGCCTACAGAACTACATGGAGGAATACAGCAGGACATTCTCCCTATGAACTTGTTTATGGGAAAGAAGTCCTACTCCCCATTGAGTTCCAAGTCAAAACTTTCAAGATGGAAGTTGAATGAGCTAGATGAGATCAGACAAGAAGCAATCCTAAGAACTGATCTAGTTCAATATCAAAGAGCTAAGTGGCATGACAAATACATCAAGGAGAAAAATTTTCAAGAAGGAGATTGGGCATTGCTATTTGATTCCAAGTTTAAAGATTTCAAAGGAAAATTTTAGACTCATTGTCTTGGGTCATATGAGATTGATAAAATCTTTAGAAATGGAGCGGTAAGAATCAAAACCATTGATGAACATCAAACTCCTGTTATTTTGAATGGCCAAAGATTAAAGATCTATCATAAGCCACTCGCAAAAGAGGAATTTGTCAAAATCTTTCAAGATAGTTCTGCAATAAGGCTAGTGAAGAAGAATCATTCTTCTCCACCAGCCTAGTCTTTGTTCTTTTTTGTTTTTTAAATGTATAAGCCTGAAAACCAATCACTAATTGGTAGTCTTATACAGAAAATACAGGGTGAAAATCAAGAACTCCTGACGCCCTATATTTTCCAAAAAAATCTTTCCTCATTGTATTCATAGTTTCATGTCATTTCACTTCATTTCACTCACTCCATTTCATTTCATCATCTCATTTCGCAAATAAAATTCCCTTCATGACCAGTTTTCATATATCATCCACTCAGTCATCATTCATTTCCATCCATCTCCATTCATTCATATGTTCACTGTATAAGTTTCTACAACTGAATTCAGTTTCCGAAGCTAGAAACTGATTCCGCAACCAGTTGATTGATTCCACAGCTAACACTCTGTTATTCAGCACTAACAGTCAGATGTTAGCCAAATAATGATGAGAACCAAGTGCAGGTATGACAAGGGAAAATATTTTGAAGATACAAAGCACCTAAAGCACCAACAGGAAGCAGCTAATCAAAGGATAATGGATGAAAGTGGCGAAAATTCCAAGGTATGAGCAAGATTTATTTCAAATAGCATTTTTAAAAAGCACATTCTATATAGTTATGAAACTACGGCTCCATTATATGTAATGATTAGCCTTTGATAGCTTCCATAACCACTCCATGACCTTTACATGATTTCTCCACGAACCTTGCATTAATTTTTAACGGCCTCATGATTTGCCTCCGAATTTAACTTGTGTTTATTTGTACGTTGGCATTCCACCTACTGAATCGGGTAATTATGAGGACGTGATCTATTTGATCACGGCTCCATCTCGCCGCACATTCTGTAGCCTTTTTTAGAACGTGCTCACGCTTATTCGCAGCCATCTATCTCAAAAGCTAAGCTCACTCTATTCCCATACTATCTCGTTTGTTATTTCCAGCCTGTTTACACTCCCGCGAACTCATTCTCATTACCTGTTCTCTGCTCTTTCGTTTACGATTACTGGTTTTTCTCCACAAACCTTTGCCATTCCCCCGCTAACATAGCCGTTTCACCTCCGTCAATCCATTATTCACTCAGACGTATTTTAAGGCAGGAGGTAGGAATGGGTCTTTTGTTAAGAGCAGAACCGGAAGGGCCCAAATTCATGGAGGGGTATCCCCAATTGAAAAACATACTAAGGAAGGCACGGTGGCTATGGTTCATCCAAAAATTCAGAGGCTACAACAAAGAAATTACGAAGACTTTTGTGAGGTCTTTTAATGGCGTGGAAGTTGAGGTTGGAGACCTTAAATTTTCAGTCACAGAGGCATCTATCGCTGCAGCAACGGAACTCCCACAGGAGGGGGAACGGTGGTTCAAAAACAAAAGCTTTGACGAGAGGGCCTGGAGGGTTATCCTACGCAATCCAGGTATGGATATAACTATCTTCAAATGTGGTATCCATGTCTCTACTTTAGAAGAAAAAAAGGCCAGTCTATTATTGATAATCCAGAAGTTTATTACATGTGAGGGACGGTTCGGGTCCATGTATATGTACCACACCCGGTTGCTAATGAATTTTCTAGAAAATCAAACTATCAATTTGCCTTACTTTTTATTGAATAGTCTGAAAAAGATGTCCATAATTGTCCAAAAGAATCTGGAGGACATAGAACCCCACCTGTACCATCACGGCCTTGTGAAAATTTTGATAGAAAAAAAGTTAAAGGAAAAGAAGGACACCTGGGAATAGTTTTTGGTTAGAAACTTCTTTCAAGATCCACCTGAAACACTCGAGAGCAGCTCAGCAAGGAAAAGTAGGAGAAAGAAAACAAGTGTGAGAATTCAGGACACTCTTACTAACATAGTTAAAGAAACTAGTAAGGAAGAAAAGCTGCCGGAAAGTAGGAAGGAAAGAACTGAGGATAGGAAGCAAAGAAAATTAAAGGGGAAAAGAAACATTGAAGTTGTCTATCAAACCCCAGAACCTTCGTCAGAAGAGGACCACCAAATACTTTCTGAAAGACTAGTTTATCTTTAGGAACAATCAGCTGCAGCAAAGAGGAAAGGGAAAGAAAAACAGAGTGTGGAGAAAGAAGACACTAGCTCACAAAATTTAAGGAGGAGCTCCAGACTTAAAGGAAAACTGAGGAAAGTACAAACTAAAGGGCCCCACTTCATTGATTTAGGAGGGGAAACACCGGAACAACCTCCAACAATCCCTCCTGGCCGTGGCCCACACCATACTCCTATTCCTCAGCCAGATTTTGAGATTAGTCCTTCTCAACCAGATCTTGAGATCAATCCTTCTCAACCAGATTTTGGGGACAGCCCAAGGAAGACTACACCTGAGATAGATCCAACCCAGCAAGAAATGTATGATTATATTGAAACGTTGGAGAAAACTGCCACAGATCAAGGCACTTCATCTACCCAGCCTAATACAACCCAAGAAGCTCAAATCCAATCACTAAAACAGGAATTTTTTGAGCTGGAGGTCCTAAATAGACACATCAAAAGAGAAAATGAAACATTGAAAGAACAGGGCAGGTTAGATAATATTATTCACGACAACACCATGTTGCATCTTGGTCTATGGCAGAAGAAAAAATAGAAAATTGAAGAAAAATAACAGGAGGTTGAGAAAGGCTCTCATCAACCTCAAATTCAAGTGCCTAATGAGGAAGCCGAGGCTGACAGTGGTTCCAAAAAAGAAGAAAAGAAGGTTGGATGTGTTGGCAGAGGTATCAAAACACATGAACTGAAAGGAGGATGATCAAAGTTCTGCCTTCACAATGGGGGTATGTTGAGCTCTGAAACTACATCTCTCCTACACATTTTCTTAGACTTTTTCCCCTCACCAGTACCTCATAAGCTATCAAAGATCATTGCATATTGATTCTAAAAGAGCATTTAAGTGGTTTTCTAACTATGTTTTTGTGTTTTCTATTTGAATTAGATTTTTCTCATTAGCTGCAGAGTGTAGCCACTTTCCGCAGCTGATTCAACTTTCCGCAACTGTTTTTGTTGATCTCTATATTACATGTGTCATCAAGCAAAATGAGGCACGTGGGCAGTCCAGGAATGATCTGGACATGGATCAGGTCCTATTGTTTTAGTCGGCTTAATGAAGGAAAGTTGTGGTCAAACAAAGGATTCCTACGTCAACAAGTCTCTATTTTTCAACACGTGAAGGGCCCGACACCATTCCTAGATCTCAGGGTTCATTTTGACAGCTGTAGACTGCCCCCACGATGCAAATCCAACAACCATCTTTTGATAGATTGAATGATCTCGGCAACCATCATGCTACACCCACGGACATTGTCTTTTTACATGTCCTCTGTTGAAGGTGTTTCATGAGAAAACGGTTATGTAATTTTCCTTATAAATAACGTGTTTGCAAATGCATGTAGAGTTAGTTTTTGATGTTGTTTTGCTGTTAGTCATTGTATTGTGCCATGAATTGGTCCTGTTGTTGTAACGAGAGGAGTCTTCCTCTGTTTTACAATATATCAATACTCTATTTTATATGACTATGTGAGTGTAATTCCAGACTGATAAGGTGTTGACCAAGGCCGTGCAAAGGGCCCCTTCACGCTGAGGTTTTGTTTTCTTTATTGCTGTACAATTTTATGTATTGTTTCCTTACTTCCATTGTACATATTTCATAAGATAGTCATGGTGTTAACATTACAGTCCTATACATGATTTTTTAGTATTGTATATTGTTGCTAACACTGATCAGTGTGTGTTTCAGGATAGGTTAGGCCTGGGTATTTTCACACAATTTTTACGATAACTAGTGACATGAGAATAACCTCTCTACTGACTTTTCTTTTCTTAGATTTTCAATTTCAGTTATGCTTTGATTTCAGTTTTATTCATTTGCTTTGTTAGTTAGTTTAGATATCAAATTCCTAATATAATTGATGTTATCTCCATAGCCATAACTTAGACTACTTGGCGAGCTATCGGACTATGAATGATGTGAATTGATTTTAGTTTTATTTTTTTGCAATTAGATATCAAATTCCTCATATCATTGATGTTATCTCCAGAGCCATAGCTTAGACTACTTGGTGAGCTATCAGACTATGAATGATGTGATTTGATTTAAATTTATTTTTCTGCAATTAGATATCAATTCCTCATATTATTGACATTATCTCTAGAGCCATAGCTTAGACTACTTGGCGAGCTATCGGACTATAAATGAAGTGAATTGATTTTACTTTTATTAGTTTGCAGTTTTTGATTTGTTTGAATGCAATAGCTTAACTTTTATTTCTGTATTTAGATAAGCAGCAGAGATAGAGATTTCATGATCAGTAGTTCATCATTTGTTTGATTCAAGTAGCTGCACATTTACATTCTTGTTTAAGATGCACATTTACATTCTTGTTCAAGTATTGATTTCATCACTAGTATGTTTTAAGACCTTTTGAAGTGTTAAGTTCTGGAAATCATTATAGAGGACATAATTGCCTTAAAATCTATACCCATACTTTCCTTCTAAAAGTATTCTTAAAACTTAGGAATAGGATTATCATTTGCATTAGGAGACAAACCGAGATAAAATCCCCAAAAAAAAAAGATAAAATTGATAAAAAGTAAGAAAGAGGCTGTTTTGCACATATAGTGCGCCACACTTCATTAGTTTACGACTCCCGAATTGATAATTAATGTAGCAATTTAGGACATACTAAATTGACTAAGCAGTAAGTAGTATAATTTCTATATTCACTCTTAATATGGTAGTTTTGAAAGTTTTTTGAAAGTTTTGTTGTGCTAAGAGAGTGACCTAGGATGGATGTTAGGTGATAGTTGGTACTAGTAACACTAGGGATATACTCAAGAGGATGGTAAAGAATGAAGAGAGTGACTTAGGATGTATGTTAGGTGATAGTTTCTATTAGTAATGCTAAGAGAGATACTCAAGTGTTTGGTAAAGAATGAGTAAAGACATTGATACACCATGAGACTTGAGTCATTATTGAGTATATAATGTCTTTCACTTTATTATTTTACATAGAAAAAAAAGTTTGGCATGCAATATATTTAACATGTCTTAGCACAATCCTTTGTATGCTTATGTATGCCCATTGCTCAACCTTAAGGTTTTCTCTATCTCTTATAGGAGTAAATGTTGAGTAGACTAGGGAGATAAGGGAAATTATCTCTAGAGTTTGTTAACTTTGTGTGTGTTGATAATATTTTAATATACCTTGTGTTGTTTTCCACTCTAGCCAATTGTTTGGTAAACAAACTGTACAATAAGAGTTCATGGTTGCAATCTAAAAGCTATACATTGGATAGACAATAAAAATGATAAGGATAGAAAATGTTATGGCTCCCTTGTGTGTACCTCTCTCACTAGTGGGATTGTTATTTCATTATAGCTTAGTTTGTGGCTTGCTCTGCTCCTTCTTCCTATGTCTTTATTTCTTCTCTCATATGGCTTTTGACTATGTTCCTATAGCATGTTTCTCTCCGTAATTGTAATGCATTCTCTCTAATGACAAAAAAATAGATGGAAATTTCTATGAACTACCCTCATGTTTTGAATAAAACTTAACTTGAAACTTAGTCTAGTCACAAGCATGAAATGATCCCATACTCATTACAGTGTTATATCTTGCATGTAGGATAGGTTAAAATGTCCCTTATTTCATCTATTTTCTCTCTTAATATTCCATTGATTGTAATCCACCATGGTCTTATTGTTATGATAACTACAAGAAATAATAAATATAAATGGCCATAACCCTACAAGAGAACCACCTATCATAACTATAAAAGATGACCATTTGTCATAAAACAAAAATAAATAAGATTAAAGAAAATGAGCCTCCATTAATGATGTTTCTTTGTACTATTGGATTTATGTTTTATAATATTGGATTATTAATCTATTGGAGAAGAAACAATAAATAGAAGTGGCCATAACCATAAAAGAGGACCACCTATCATAAAACAAACAAACAAAAAAGATTAAAGAAAATGAACATCCATTAATGACATTTCTTTGCAATATTGGATTTCTTACTCCAATCTAACAACTTCTTTTTGTATTATTAACTATATGTTAAGAAATTAAATAACATTAAATGAAATATGTGAGAATGAACATCCAATAATGTAATTTATGTGTGATATTGGATTTCATACTCTTTTAGCAATTTCGTTTTGTGCTATTAACTATATATTAAGAAATCAAATAAAAATAACTGAATTGTGTTTCAATTAAAGTTAAAATGAACATCCATTAACTTTTTTGGGTAACATTAAATTTATTGATTCCTTGATAATTGCGTTTTGGATTATTGACTATATGGTGAAAGATGAAATACAATTCAATTTACAATTTACTATGGAAATAATATAATAAAGGATGTACCAAGAAACCAAAAGATAAAACCTACCCCAAACCCTACTAACAATGTTCCATTATGGACCAAGAAAAATCAAAATAAATTTGTTTATAGTAATACATATAACACATATCCACAATCTATCGTTTCCCATGACAAAAGTGAAAGGTAGGTTTAGATAAAGATTTGTGATGTTGGAACTTTTAATTATTTGGAATATTTCAATCAAGAAACCTTCGGGAATGTTCCAATTAAGAAATTTCTTGTTACATGTTTTGATTACGAGTACTAATCCCCACCTTACTAGTTTTTTTGGGGTTATAAAATAACATTCAATACTGGTTGAGATATAGCACACTCTTTCCACCCATAGTGCAATACATGTTTGGCCAAAAGGGGCGAGGTGTTGACTGCAACTTCTTCCTTCCAGTTTTCAATAATCACCTCATCTATTCATCTTATTCATTGTCTTAGTTGTTCATCTTATTTTCATTGTCTCAGCCTATCAATCCATCCACTAATCAATGGAAAACCTACCCACCACACATCAACAGAAGGGCGATGCTTCATCTTCTTCTACGTCCACCTCTTATCCCTGATATGATTTTTTCATCAATCATCTACAACATTTTTCTTGTGCCATTGTCATGGAACGAATCAGAATATTTTTCCCTAGGTACAACAATTTTACATTCCTTTTGTCGAGTGAGCAAGGGAAGTGTGGGTTGAAGATCTCTCACCTTAGCAACTCCACTGTTTGAATCTTATTGTAAACACCCTAGCTACTCCACTGTCTATAGCCTTATTGATCATTCTGGCTTTCAAGAGGCCTCATACTCGCTTTGATTCTAAACACTAGAAAACTTCCCCTACATTTGAACTTGAGATCACTCACCTAAAAGGGTTTTAAAAATGGTCATTCATGCATTCTTGGCCAACAAATTTTCCCCACTAGATTTTTCTTTTGTTTCTGGTTATCCCCGTCATGTCCCTTCAGTTCATGAATCGTATACCTATTTTCCTAGTTTAAGTGAAAACACAGATAGAAGGTTGGACCAACACCTCAAGGATTTTCATGAATGCATGGAACAACTTGGCATTTGTTTTGAAGATGTGAAAATGAAATTGTTCATGTATTCATTAGAGGGAGATGCTAGACTTTGGTACGAAATAATACCTCATGGCAACATTTCTTCCTTAAAGAGATTTCACATAGCATTAAATCATTTTTGCAAAATATTATATCCACCGGTGCTATGTTTGAAGATTTTTGTGCACATTTTAATGTTGAAAATATTTATGAGGTTAATGATCCTGCTGAAGTTGTTTGTGGGGCTCAACTCCAGGAAAACTTATACTTGCATCAAGAAGGACTACCTAAAAATCAAGAAAGGGAAGAAGGAGACATTATCAAGTTGAAAATAAACCCTTAGAGATCTTATTCTACCAAATTTGATTATTCTCCTTCTTACGATTTGTATCACTTCGATGGGATGTTGAGCAATGTAGGATTGCAACAATCCTAGTCATGGGAAGATGCACAAAAAGAGGAGGCCCACCAAGAGGTGAACAAATAGGCTCCAGTTCACGATTCACATCCTTTAAATGGAGAACAAGTTAAGCTAGTATTGAAGTCGAGAAAGATTCTCTAATCTATGATTCACATGATTCATAGGAGGATGAGATGGTTGTAGATTGTCAAAGGTATTTTCTTACAAATAGGTGGGGAGAATATTACCAACAACAACTCCTTCAAGAGGAGCCCAAAGTTGAAGAGCCAAGCAATGTTTGTGGCTTCCTATTGTATAAATATTCCTGCTGGGAAACAGTTCAAGAGAGGGAGACAACCACAAATTTTTCTCGTCAGTTCTATGACCTAGTAGTTGACTACATGACAACATTCTTCGGTTAGCAACAAATGTTGTTTCTCGCGTATGTATCAAGTATTTTTCTTGAAGATTTTTCATGGTGCATGCTTGTTTCGAT
Source organism: Pinus tabuliformis (assembly GCA_031772625.1). NCBI lineage: Eukaryota > Viridiplantae > Streptophyta > Pinopsida > Pinales > Pinaceae > Pinus > Pinus tabuliformis. The sequence goes on along the minus strand of CM062816.1, from coordinate 1,778,811,338 downwards.
TTTTAAATCTCAGCAACATGGAGGAATTAGGTCCAGCACCCAAATGCTGACCTGGTATCATTGGAAGGTTGATCTCACTTGGGTGAATTGAGCCCTATGCATAAGTAGGAGTTGCATATAAATAAGCTAACTAGGTGACCATTTAATTTCCAGTTGTTAGAATTTGTAGTTATACATTTTAGTTTTTATGAGAAGTGGAATCCCAACGAATAAAGTTCCAGGGAGGTCTTATAGTTTTACAGGTTCATTATATTTTTGACTCCATGCCTAATGGTTAAGGCTGCTAGTCTGCAAGTTCTCAGCACCTTGTCAGCAAGGCACTGTCCCTAATTGGAGCCAATGTTGTCACTTACTGAAAAATTATTTGAACAGTGCCAAATAATGTCAAAAGAGTGCAAAAGAGTAGAGAATTTTGTAGTCATCTTCCAAACCACAGAAGGACTCAAAGCCTACATCAAACCCTCTCCATTGGAAAGTGCTTTGAACAAGATTTCCAACTATATGTGGAAGTCCAAAAATGGACTCTTGGATCAAAAGATATGGTCTTCTAAATTTTCAAGGATTGAAGCCTTGGGAAGGCATATCAGAATATGTGTGATTTCATATCAAAGGTCCTAACACATCGGTGATCGCATATCAGAGGACCCGACATATCAGTAATCACATATCGAAGGTCCAACGACATCGAAGGTCGAACAACACTAGGCATATCAACAATCGGAGAATTAGAACTTCTTCAGATGACAACCTTTAAAAAGTTGTGATATTTTTAAAAGTTCCAATAACACTAAAAGTTGTCAAGGGGTGTCGATAAGAATTAACAAAGGATTTCATCGCAAAGCCAAAGGTGGATGGGCCCTTTTCTCTCTCCTCTAGTAGGACATGGGGCAGCATATGAATGGTTCTGATAAGCTACATGTGGCAACATATGTGTAACAACCTTGGTGAAAATTCCATGTAAAAATATATAAATACCACAGATGATGGGACACGTATTCCAAGTTGAATGGTGGGCAAGACATCCTGGGGGGGTTCATTTGGTTGTTTATGGCTAAGGAAATTGACAAAGGCAATGTTTAAGGCATTAAAGAGGCAAAAAGGTATTTTGGCACATTTATTTATGAAAATAATGGAAATTATGAGAAAAGGAAAGTGATAGGTCACATTTTGCCTGTGAGGAAGAAATTTAAGGAAAATAATGGAAAATGAAGAAAATAGAGGCCTCATTAATAAAAAGGCTTATGAGGATCAGTGGGAAAGACTTGGCCAGTTCAGTTTTGGAGCTCTCTCATTATTCTCTCTCTCTCTCTCTCTCTCTCTCTCTCTCTCTCTCTCTTGGATACTTAGAGTTTTCTTGGAGAACTCTTGGAGGGTGTGGCATACTTGGATTCTTGGAGCAAGAAGGAAAAGGAAGAGAAGGAAAGCACATGAAGGCATCGAAATCAACATCTACAACAAATTTTCTTGCAGGTACAAAGTTGCATGTATGATTTCTTCACTAGTTTTGGCATGCATGACACATGCATGTGGTTTCTTGGTTATGATCTGTCATTGGCATGGAGGATGGTCGGGATTGTCAGTGGATTGCCTAGCCTTGCCATTTCCTAGATAGGCATGGTGATTGTGGGTTTACTTTCATTACTTTGTTTTGGTTGGTTCTCATTTTTCCATAGCTTGGGTTGAGTTACTAGTCCTGGAAGCCCTGGTTGAACAAACTCTCTGGTCCTGGAAGTCCTGTAACAGCTTAGGTTGAGTTATTAATACTAGAAGCCCTGGTTGGACAAACTTTCTAGAAGCCCTTGGCGGGTTGAGTTACTAGTCCTGGAAGCCTTGGTTGGAAAAATTCTCTAAAAGCCCTGTATAAGCTGTGGTTTGAGTTACTAGTTTTGGAAGCCATGGTCGGACAAACACTTTGGAAACCCTGGAAGGCTTAGATGGAGACCAATCTGATGATGGTTTTTGGTGATGTCCGACTGTGAGGTGGAATCATTGTTTGATGGGTTGATGTGGGTGGCCTCTGGAAGCCCTGGATGAGTTTTGATTGATGTGTTCTATGAGATCCCACATTCATGCTTGGAATATGGCACGGGGGTGATTGGCTGAAGAGAGACTTGGCTCAGCCAATCGATGGTCAGGTGGAATGTGGTAGTCCCACCTCTAGTTGGTTCATTGCATTATTAATGAAAACTTCATTCCCTTGATTTTCATGCACAAATGTACTAATGTATATATGGATTTCGATGGCTGATATGTTTACTGTATTTTTATTCTTATTATGTCTTTTATATGCACATTTAACCCAGAGGGTGTTACAATATGATTGGTTTCGATAAAGCTACAATGACATCCGATGTCAGCATGATGTGGTAGTACGACAGGACACATGGAAGGTAGTTTTGGCGTTTTTAGGGGCCTGGGGGGATAATATGGGTGACACATGTCGCCACTCAGGAAGTGTCACGTGGCGAGATGATTTCATATCGGAGGTCAGAAAATGTCGGCACTTTGTAATAGTTAGCAATTGAAAATGTGTCGATAAGGGGCCTTTGATATTAGGGCTGGAACATGGTCGAGAAGAACTTATGGCACCAAGGGTACTAAGCTCTTAACAAAGGAAAAAGGGTCCCCGGGCAGGAAAAAAATTCCCTAGCGCCTTAAGGATAAGCCTCCGGTCACCACACCCAGTCCCATGGAGAAAAATAGAAAGGGGCTAAACAAAAGCGGCCAAGGACATCGATTATTTGTTTTTGTAATGTCTGTAAGAATAAAAGTCCCTAATGGGTAAAAGCTCTGATATAACACTATTGCAATAATACAAGACATATTGGGCTCTGATAGCGTAATATTGAGAGTTATGAGATGGATGAGTCGGCAGATGTGATTCTATGACACCACTAAGGCCACCACAACTGATCAATCCCAGCTCTAGAAAGTAGGAAATTCAAGTTGTTAAGTGGAAAACGACAGGAGAACCAGCTAAATATCCAAAGAGGAACATTGTGGCATAGACGTGTCCTAATCGTAGACCATCACAGGAATGGAAGGAGATATTTTCCTCAACCATCATTCAGTTTTCCTTATTTATTTTATTATGTAATTTCTGCATTTTAAAGAAAATAATCAAATCATTTCTAATGATTTGGGAAATAAACCTTCACATGTTAAGACAACAAATCGATCATACAACTAGATCTCAATTGAGATATTTTGTAACTACTTTCAAAGCTCCCCCTCTCCTTATAAAAAGAGGGGAGAAACACTTAACAGAGGTTCTGGAATTCTACACCCAAGAGGCCTGAATTTTGTGATTCCACTTTGGTACAATTTACTTGTTCATAAGGTCTTAGAGTTGATACAATTGCTAAATGTAATGAACTGGTGATTTGGATTCCATCTTCAAGGATTAATGAAACTGTTTTGTTGATTCCAATTAGAGCAATGTGCAATATGTTTCCCATTTTTTATCACTTCATGTATGTCTTTCCTCCTCTGAAATAGTGTAATGAAGTTGTTGGTATCACTCGCCGTATGGTTGTATGTTTTCTGCTAAGTAGTAAAAAGTACCTATTTGTGTTATTTAATAACCTACAATACCTGTGTGTGCACATATTTACTTATTGTTATTTGGTGACAAAATTATTCATGAGGAATAGACTATGAGACCTTAATTCGTGCTCCACTCTTTCTGCATTTTCATCTCCTCACTCTTACATATTTCTGCTAGATATTATTACTTAGGATTCTGTGTTCTGTCCAGCCTTCTGCACCAATTCCCATTCTTTCCTTCCACTTATTCATTTATACTACAACAACAATGTTAATATGATTATTGTTGTGTGTCAGCCACCAAAACTAAGATTTTTCTCTTTGAGATTAGCCATATTTACCCTCTAAGTGTTTATATCTATGTGTTTGCTTGACTTTACCTTGATGAAGGGTTATTGAACCAATCCTTGAATTATCCCTTTTACAATTATGTGACATATGGAATGCAGCAGAAAGCCCTTAGACAATCTTCAAAAGAACTCCTCTCGGATGCCCTAAGCACTGGTCTCCTATCAACCCAGAGGCTATCTCTAGGAGGCTTCTATATCTTCTGAAGCAATTGTGTGATAGGGGATAGAAAAAGCTACAACAGGGAGCCCGATGTTAAAAACACCTTCGTTATCCATCTCGACAAGAGCCTTTGTGAACATGCATTGTGGGTGTTTCTTGACAAGCTTGAACTAGAGGTCGAACACAACAACAAGTCTCAAATCAAATCCGTTATTTAATTCGCTTCTATCGACATAGCCATTTTTTCTCTGACTTATGCAGAATCGACATGGTGCCTCAATGAACTAGTTCTTATGCTCAAGTCTAGGGATCCCATTATTTCGATATTTTTAAGTCGAGAGGATCATTGAACCAAGAGGTTCATTCTACAACCTAATATGAAGGAGATGTGTAAGTTTGACTGTTTGTCCGTTCCTCTTTAAAATAAAAATAAAAGTTAAAAGTTATGTTCTAAATAGAAAAATAATGTCAACTCTATATATATATATATATATATATAGTAAAGTAATTAGAAGTAAAAGAAATGTGTAAGTAAGATGTTTAAATCTTGTAAATTGGTTATTGATAAAATATTTTAATACGAATTAATATTGACATATACTTAAAAATATGTTAATAATAAAAAACCATTTTAATTAGCATCATAAAATGTCTCGATATACATGTTATGTAAAATATTTTAATGTTAATTTCATATACATTATATGTCATTTAAAAAAAATATGTATATATCATGAAAATTTTAAGCTTTTATGGTTAAAACATTTATTTGATCCTATATATACTCTATTTAGCATTCAAAAATACAATTTAACTAATGAAAAATAAAACAATGTATTTTACACTCTAAAGAAGTTTACACGTGAATAAATTTGATCCCTCTTGGCTGATGTCCTTATCCTATACACACTCTAAATTGGTTGCCACACCTGAAAAACACACAGTTCCTTCATTTCTCTTCAATCACGTACACATACACACAATGTACATCACAATGCATACATCCACACATGACATACAACACCATACCATACATACACCCACACAAAGCATACAACACCACACAATACATACACCTACACCCAATGTATAACACAACACATACACCTACACCTGATGTACAACACACCACATACACCTGCACCTGATGTACACACAACACATACACCTACACCCAGTGTGCAACCCAACACATATGCTTATGCCTGGTGTACACACAACACATACACCTACACCTGGTGTACAACAACACATACACCTACATCTAGTGTACAACAAAACATAATAAATATATGTACACAAAGTACAACATAACGAATACACATGTCACGATACCACAACTTCACAATGTACATACATAGTACCACATGTACACAACACAACAGGTACAACATGCACATAATACGCCATGTACACCAGTATCACATGTACAACATGTACACAGTACCACCTATACACAACACCACTTGCATAACATGTACACAATATCACATGTACATGGCACCACCTGCACAACGTGTACACAACGCCACATGTACACCGCATCACTTGTACAGTGTGTACACAATGCTAGACGTACATAACACCACATGTACACAACAACATATGCACGACATGTAAACAACACCACATGTACACAACAGCATATGCACAACATGTGCACAACACCACTGACACACAAAACACTATGTACAACATGTACACGACACCATATGCTCACAACACCACTTGTACAATCATGCACACAACATCATATGTACATAGAATCACATGTACAACATGCACACAACACCATATGCACATAGCACTGCATATACAACAAGTACATAGCACCATATGTATGCAGCATTGCATATCCAACATGTGCACAACAAAATATTCACAAACACTGCATATCCATCATGCACACAATACAATATGTACACAACACTGCATATATAACATGTACATAGCACCATCTATACCCAACACTACATATGCAATATTCACACGACACTATTTGTACCACACTATACCTAACATTGCATAAACAACATGTACACACACTATATATACACCACACCGCATGCGAAAAACGATACATATGCAACATGTACAAAATATACAACATATACACAATCATAGTACCACACCTCCAAAACCACACTATATCTACCAAGCAACCTTTCTTTCATTGTCTCTCCATGTTTTTCCTAGCATGCCGCAACTCACATTTCTTTCATTTCACTGATGTATCCCTCGATATAGCATGTCCATAACATAGACATAATATAATCACATAATATCAACTCATAACCACATGACACTGACCTTATAGATTTGTCATGACTACTCTCCCCACTTGATTCCCCATAAGACTAGGAACCTCATCATGTCATTCACCAATGTAAGCAATCAGTCCTCTACAAGAATGATTCCTAACGTCCCTGGCATACAACAACATACATACATACATACATATACATATACATATAAATATTAGCATTAATAATCATGATCGATGATGACCGTGTCAAACATGACATACATACATGTATACACATATAAACAACATAATCATGATCACAACATAATTACTAGATACCATAAGGTCAAGGTTAAGAGAACTCCCTTTATGCGTGCAACACATGCACAACATCGAGAAACAAAATTCCCAACATAGCCAAGGCATATGACGCCTCAAATCCATTCACCTCACCTTTCTGGATTACCTTTCCCATGCATGTCCTACCATCGTCCATTTACACTAATGGACCCAACTAGTCCAACTAGTTGTCATACTCTTTCCTTCAACTACCCTTATACATGCATCGAGATTCATATGGGTCTTACCTTACCTATCGAGTACCACACAACTCTCCTGGAGCTCCATTAACTTCCTCCTTCCCCAACCAATTCCAAGACTCTCAAAGCAATAAAGGGAAGACCGAGAAGTAAACAAGAGGAAAACCAACAACAATATGACACGATAAACAAAGCGGCATGACCATGCACATGACACAAACAAAACCGCAATCAAGCACACAGAGTCACTAAAATACCAAAAGCGCAAAACTGACAAAAAAAATCATGACTCAATCCCCATGGTCCCCAATCCTTCTAAGGGAAAATTCAACCTGAGCCTTCTTCAATATTTCATGGCAGTCTCCTTGCCATGCAATCCCCTGCATCATACTGCCATCAACACATAACTATCATTGCATAAATAAACATAACAATACACTAGTTACCTTACCTTCTTGTACGAAACACGTTGCTTGCAACTGAACACATCCATGCCATCTCTCAAGGGAATCCAATTCCCTTGAAAGATCCACTTGTAACTAGAGACTAGCTAATATACCTGTCAAGTACATGTTCATGAATCTATCATTTATCCACATAATGTCAGACAAGATTAAGGTTAAGAAGACTTCCTGTATGCAAAGCACTCATTTGTTTACAATTAGGGTTTCCAAACATAGCTAAAGGAATTCTTGTCCAATTCCTTTATGTTACATTTTTACCAAATTGTAATTGAGGCTTACTATGTGCTGTCACATCACCCAACTGTTAGTTATTTAAACACATCAATTGTTACCTTGTTATACTAATACCAAGCATCTTTCCTACAACTATTTACATATATCAACCACATGTTCGAAATAACAAGATAGTCATATTTGTCAATTTGAAATCAACCTTTACAAATACTAACAATCATGTCATAATCCATAGTCAACAACCAACTCACATTCATCAGTCATAATACATAGTGCTACAATTATCACCTGCTACACTGAAGTACATATAAACTGTATCAAAACATATGTGTTAGTAAAACCATCTTAAAACAAGATCATTTGAACACATACTCATATTATACAATTCATAAAACATTCAACCAACTATAAACGTACCATGTCTGATAAATCAACTAGACAACATAATAGACACCAAATACTCAAATATCAAATAGAAGATATAATCAAATAGCCAAGCACCAAATATATGACATAAAGGAAACTCATACCTTAATGTATCTCAGGGGAGGTTATCTTGTCTACGCAATCAATCTAGATTAGCATGATATAACTCCACGACATATCAACTCAAACACAAATAAGGTCATGATATCCATAATAGTAACTAGCTAACATGTTCACATCAAAAACTCATAAACAATTATCATTCATACATAATAATCACATATGCACAGTCAGTCTAGATTAGTATGACATAATATCACAACATATTAACTCATACCTGAATGTCATAACCCTAACCATTTGCATAGAGCAATCCAACTTACTATGATACATATAACATCAAGATCTTAAATGCAATAACCCTAATCATCAAGTTACTAGCATCTAACAACAAAAAGTTATATATCCTACTCATCAACAACATATAACATAATCACCAAGTTATCTAACCTAAAACAACAATAGCAATGCATACAACCACAAGTTACTATCATTCATGACTATTCAACACATGTGCATATGATTACACTAATCAACTAGCATCTATCATACTTGTAACCATAATATCAATAGAATGAAACACATACACATAACCATAATGCATATAACAATCCTTAACCTACATACCTGCATGGCCAACATACAACCTGTAGGATGACATACTCTTGCCTCGAGGTCCAGTGTTGCAACTTCACTTTGATGATCCACATCTCCCACTATATCTCAACCAACACATTAGCATTATAACATACCAATAACATCATGATGACCTAATTGCATACAATGACTTCACACTACATGTCTGACCTACCATACATGCATAACCATAACCATGACGATGCATGTATAACAACATATAAATACTGATATGCATAGAAAATACATATACAACCCTACACTCATGATGACACATACCACAACAACATCATCCAACTTCACCTGGAAATATTACTACCACCATGATTAACACCATGCAAATGAAACAAGCGCATGGACTACAAGCATAAGGAACACATATGCAATTGACATGAATGCATTACCGACAAAAAACCCATCCAGTCAGGGTGAACCATGCTCTGATACCACTTTGTAACACCCTCCTCCCACATCTACCCAAGTAACTAGCCAACTAGGGTAAAGAAGTGATGAGATGCTATTATGATTGGATTCATCCCAGGTGACATTAAGGAAATGGAATCGACGGAAACACATCATACATAACTTCTACATTAGCTACAGGACCCCTACGAACCACCCCAACACTTATGGTAACCAACCCCTATGTCCCACTGAGGTTTTAGGCTCTTGACCTCTAGACGCTCCCATGTTATGGGTCTGACAACGTCTAGAAGGTTTTAGACGTTGTCATGAAAAGGCATGCCAACGTCCAGGGACTATTTTTCTCAGTGTTGTGCCAGCGTCCCCAGGATTTGAGCCACTTTTTTAGGCCCAGAGCCCGGGTCACTGCCCAGAATTGAATGACATCTTAAGAACATAAAGATAACAATGATGCAAATGCAAATACTTGAACAAGCCCTTAACTGGACCCCTACTATCCATGACAGGAATTTCATCAAACATATCACAAACATGTAATCTCCAAGTGTAAACAACATATCTAAGCATAAGGGTCTCATACTCATCTTCCACCCGACTATAGAATGGCTGAGCCAAATATCTCTTCAGCCATTCACTCATGTGCCATATTTCAAGCATGAATGTGGGATCTCATAAAACACATCAATACAAAACCATCCAAGGATTCTGGAGGCCAACCACTTCAACCCATCAAACAACGATTCCACCTCACGGTTAGACATCAAAAAATTATCATCATATTGTTCTCTATCCAAGCCTTCCAGGGCTCAAAATTTTTTGTTCCAACCAAGGTTCCAGGACTAGTAACTCAACCCACAGCTTATGCCGGGCTCCAGAGTGTTTGTCCAACCAAGTCTTCAAGACTAGTAACTCAACCCACATCATGTACTAGGCTCTAGAGCGTTTGTCCAACCAAGGCTCTAGGACTAGTAACTCAACCCACCTAGGGCCCTAGAGCGTCTTTCCAACCAAGGCTCCAGGAACTAGTAACTCAACCCAAGTTAAGGAAACATGAGAACCAACCAGAAAAATAAAGAAACGAACCCACAACATGATGGTTATCCAAGAAATGGCAAATCTAGCAAAATCCACTATCAATCGAGGCAATCCTCCATGCCAATGACAGACCGTCATTAAGAAACCACATGCATGTGCCATGCATGCCTAAACTAGTGAGGAAAACATACATGAAACTGGATACCTGCAAGAAAAACCCGTTGTAGCAGCTGATCCCAATGTCTTCTTGCACTTTCCTACTCTTCCCTTGCCTTCTTGATCCAAAGCTCCAAGTATGCCACACTCTTCAAGAGTGCTCCAAGAAAATTCTAAGTATCCAAGAGTATGAGAGAGAGAATGGAGAGAGAGAGCTCCAAAACTGAACTGACCAAGCTTGCCCACTGATCCTCAGAAGCCTTTTCATTAATGAGGCTTATATTTTCTTCATTTTCCATTATTTTCCATCATTTTCCTCCTCACATGCAACCTGTGACCTTTCACCTCCCTTTTCTCATAATTTCCTTTATTTTCATAAGTAAATGTGCCAGAAATGCCTTTTTGCCTTTTTAATGCCTTTGCGTTTGCCAATTTCCTTAGCCATAATAACCAAAATGTACACCCACTAGGATGTTTTGCCCACCATTGAGCTTGGAATACGTATCTCATCACCATGGTCTTATATATTTTTACATGGATTTTTAACCAGGGTTACAAATTTTGCCCCATAACATTTATTTCTTCTTTGATATGAATATTGGGACAATTTTCAATTTTATGTAGTTTGGAACCACATTATGTAGTTATGGATTTGGACTAATGGATTTCTTTCTTCTCTTTTTTTCTTATCATGTTGGTATTTTCTAACATTTTCTTGGGACTTTTTCCCTCTTTGTAGTTTGGATTCTACCCCTTGTGGACAATTATTTGAAGTATGTCCCTGTTTGACACATAACCAACAGGTGAGCTTGTTCCGAGCTTCTTGTTTGTGAGTCCTAAGATGAATACCTTGAGGACCATAATAGTGGGAATTAGGGACTAGACATGATTATGCATTCAAACCTTTAACTTGAAATATAAGCATCAATACTCCAAAAAAAAACCTTTCCATTAGAAAAATGTGACGAGCCATGTCACAGAGGTTAACCTTTAATCAGTTTAATAATAACCATATCCAATAAGTACACAATTCAACATTGTAATTAAGAATTAATCACATTAAATGCTAAGATTTAATGCCATGAGATGCACCCACCTGCACATATAAAGAGAAAAAGGAAGCCAAACCAATGACTGCAGATTATTTGAACTACTTAATTTAAATTCTATACGGTTGGTTCCCATGCCCTTGCACTTTCTCACCACCCACAGTTGGTGAATACAACAGAGATCTGGTATGCCGGAAGAAAAGTGATGGCGTGTTTTGATAGAATGTTTATTACTTGTAAAAGCCAATGGGTGGTGGTGTCTCCTTTGGCTGTTGATGAATTATAAGGGAGTTTTTTATTATGTTGTTGATGATGATTAGAGTATCATTAATTTGTTTTATTTTGAGGAAGTCGAGGAAAAAGCTGCAAGTGACCACTTGTATTCTCATTATTCTCATTATAGAGTGAAGGGTGGGCACTGGGTTGTATAGTAGTTTTTTTATTAATTATATTTGTACATAAGTAATAATTACAAAATAAGAGTTATAAGAATTTAACTAATTAGATTTAAAAAAAATAAATTTAAATATTGTGAAAAACTAATAAAATTCATTTGGTAGTGTTAAACTATGAAGGAGGTGTATTTTTTTTTCGTCAAACACAACCAATAGCTAATCAATGTAAAATAAGATTAAAGAAAATGAGCATCCATTAACTACATTTCTTTGTAATATTGGATGTATGTTTTCTAATATTGGATTCTTAAGCTATTGGAGAAGAAACAATAAATAGAAGTGGCTATAACCATAAAAGAGGACCACCTATCATAAAACAAAAATAAATAAAATTAAAGAAAATAAACATTTATTAATGATGTTTCTTTGTAATATTAGATTTCTTACTCTAATATAGCAACTACTTTTTGTGTTATTTAGTATATATTAAGAAATCAAATAAGATTCAATAAATTATGTAAGAATAAACATCAAATAATGACATTTATGTGTGATATTAGATTTCTTACCTTTTTAATAATTGCTTTTTGTGCTATTAACTTTATATTAAGAAATCAAATAAAATTAATTATATATTAAAAAATCAACTAAAATTAAATGAATTTTGTTTTAAAAAATTAAATAAAATTCACTTAATTGTGTTTCAATGTGAGTAAGAAGGAATATCTATTAATAACATTTTTTTATTAACATTGAATTTATTAATTCGTTGGTAATTGGATTTTTGACGACCATATGATGAAAGATGAAATAAAAATCAATTTACAAATTACTATGTAAATAAGATAATAAAGGGTGTCCCTAAAAACCAAAAGATAAAAACTACCTGAAACCCTAGTAACAATGTTCCATCATGAACCAAGAAAAATCAACAATAAATTTGTTTATAATAATGCCTCTAACCTCCTGGAATGTGCCAAGCAAGAAAAAGAGTTCTCATGATGGTGGAACTTTTAATTATTTCGAATATGTTTCAATCAAGAAACCTCCGGGAATGTTCCAACCAAGAAACTTGTTACCTGTTACCTTACTCGTTTTTTTGGGGGTTGTAAAATAACATTACAATACTGGTTGAGATACAACACATCCTTTTCACCCACCCATAGTCAGATACAATACTCGTTTGGCCAAAAGGGGCTCGGGTTGGGCTGCAGCTTCTTGCTTCCAGTTTTGAATAACCGCCTCGCCTATTCATCTTATTCATTGTGTCAGCTGTTCTTATTTTCAGTCCATCCATTCATCCCATTCCACCTGTTGGAATGTAATTTCAACTACAGTAACCTCTGATGCGATCTGATTGCATATCGCACTTTCCCTTGTCACCCTTCATTGCATCCCTGTATTGTCTGCGATGTGATATTTGCGATGCAATCGCAGATCGCAGATCGCAAGTTCTAAACTTCTGCGTGTTAAGCCCTTCGCTCCTTGTCTGCCATGCGATGCGATCTTATCGTAGATCGCGCCTTCTACCAAGTTGATCTCAGCCGTACATACATTTTGATCCAACGACATTTATTCATTCTGGCTTATTCACGCCACCGCCATTGCTGTCTTTTCGCCGTTTACTTATTTGTGTTCCCAAAGGAAGAGGAAGATCAGATCCAACTCCTTAACATTGAATGCTCAGCTACAGTATTTAATCAATAGCATGGCCGAGAACAAGAAGGACGCGCCACGTACAGGTGCATTAAAAGGATTATGGATTTCTTACAGCAAAGCTGGCCGCAGAGCATTTATCAGTTATGAGCTTCCAACAGCCGACTTCATTTTTAAGGCATCACCGCTTGCTGCATTCAACGCGCAGATAAGCTTTAGAAGATATTTTTTTTTATTTTAACATATATAATGTGTAATGAACAGCAGTTCTAAGAGGAAGTGAGTAAGAGAGAAGTTGTTGAAGAATCTGAGAGTTTTTGTAATTATCTGTAAACGCACAACAGTGCTAAGATAGTTGAAAACAGATTCTGGAACTGGATCGTTCCTGTTGTAACCCCTCTGAAGAGGAAGACTATTTTGTAACAGTTTTTCTTTTTATATGATTAAAGATCTTGTATTGAAATCAGAGCGTTGTTCTCTGTGCATTTCTTTTGTGTTTGAAATAAACAGAAATTTCCAACATGGTATCAGAGCTAGTCTAGGCACTCAGTGAGTCAAAAACATAGTTTGTTTTTCACTGTAGGAGCTGTAAGAAGCTTATCAAGCAAAGAAAGTTTTCTTTTCTTTTATTATATAGTCAGTATCTCTTCTTTATTTATACAGGTTAAGATGGCAGATGTTGGAACTGGTTTAACAAATCCCCAACTGCCACAGTTTAATGTAAAAAGCTACAGTTATTGGTCCATAACAATGAAAGCATTGTTTGCTTCTCAAGGAATATGGGAGCTGGTTGAAACTGGCTATGCTGAACTGGCAGATGCAACAGCGTTGGCTACTTTGACAGTAGCAGAAAGAGACCAGTTGAAGAGCGACAGGAAGAAGGATGCCAAAGCCCTCTTTTTTCTCTTCCAATCAATACATGAAAGTGTTTTTCCACGGATTGCGGCAGCAACAAAATCCAAGGAGGCATGGGATATTCTCAAAACTGCCTATCAAGGCATGGAGAAGGTGAAGACTGCAAAGTTGCAGATGTTGAGGAGAGACTTTGAAAATCTCAGCATGAAGGAATCTGATACAATAGATTCATTCTTCACTCAGGTTATTGGCTTGATAACCCAGATAAGATCTCATGGTGAGATTCTTGAAGAAAGAAGGATTGTAGAGAAAATATTGAGAATTTTACCCTCAAGGTTTGAATCTATTGTGGTAGCAATAGAAGAAACAAAGGATCTCTCACAGTTCACGGTAGATGAGCTGAGTGCTTCTCTTTTGTCTCATGAACACAGACTGAGTAGAGGAACAGATTCCTCTTTTGAGCAAGCATTCAAGACTCATATGTCTTTTGGCCAAAGAAAAGGTCCAGGCAGAGCAAATAATAGAGGTCTTGGAAGAAGCCAAAACAAAGGCAGAAATAATCCTGCAAGCACAAGCAGAAGGAGCTGCAATCAAAACCAAAATGAAAGTTCAAGTAAACAGCAAGCTCATGGACAAAGGTATGACAAATCCCAAGTCCAATGTCATTATTGTAAGAAATATGGGCACTATTCCAATGAATGTAAGAAAAAACAAAATGACATGAATAATAGGCAGAATGCTAATTTTGCAAATGAAGAAGATAAGAACCCAAAGAACGTATTGTTAACATGTAACATAGCACAAGACAAACAAGAAGATTTTTGGTTCTTAGACTCAGGTTGTAGTAATCACATGACTGGAAATATTGCAATGTTTTCCAATCTGGATGAAAATGTGAAATCTGAGGTAACAACAGGAACTGATAGTAAGATATCTGTCAAGGGTAAGGGCAGAGTCAGTGTCCAAGCAAGAAATGGAGAATAGATGATTGTGCCAGAGGTATATTATGTACCTGGTCTGAAATGTAATCTTTTGAGCATCAGACAGCTCATTAACAAAGGTTACAATGTGTTCTTCAAAGATGATATGTGTACAATCAAAGACATACCTCCAAGTAAGAAGATCATTGCACAGGTGCAGATGACCAGCAATAGAATGTTTCCTCTCAAACTCAGGGCAGATTTGAAGGAAGGAAGAGCTATTGCAGCTGTAACACAAGAAGTCTTTCAGGAACAAGTGAAAGATGTGAATTGGTTGTGGCATTTGAGATTTGGACATCTCAATTTCGGAGGCCTGAATCTGTTGCACAGAAAGGGAATGGTAAAGGGATTGCCATTGATCGAGAAACCGAACAGCCTTTGTGAAGGCTGCATCTTGGGCAAGCAACACAAAGAAAGCTTTCCAGCAGGAAAGAGTATAAGGGCGAAAGCACCCTTGGAAATTGTTCGCTCCGATGTGTGTGGACCAATGCAAATACCATCATTTTCCGGAAATAAATATGTTTTAACTTTCATTGATGATTACACCAGAAAGACATGGTGTATATGCTGAAACAGAAGAGTGAAGTGTTTGAGAAATTCCGCCACTTCAAAACTCTTGTTGAGAAGCAGTGTGGGCATTATATCAAAGTGCTCCGAACAGATAGAGGAGGAGAGTACATCTCCAAATACTTCCTGCGTTTTTGCAGAGAGAATGGCATACAAAAGTAATTCACCGCGAGGTATACACCTCAGCAAAACGGTGTTGCCGAAAGGAAGAATAGGACCATTCTTGACATGGTCAGAAGTATGCTAAAGGCAAAGCACTTGCTGCATGAGTATTGGGCAGAAGCTATCACTTGCGCAGTTTACATCTTGAATAGATGCCCAACTAAAGCTGTCATGAACAAAGTACCAAAAGAAGCATGGAGTGGTCAAAAGCAAGCTGTCACTCACATGAGAGTATTCGGTTGTGTAGCATATGCACATGTACCGGATCAGCTAAGAAAGAAGCTTGACAGTAAGGGGGAGAAGTGTGTCTTTATTGGCTATTGTGATGAGTCAAAAGCATACAAACTCTATAATCCATCCACCAAGAAATTGATAGTAAGCAGAGATGTGCAGTTCATTGAAGATGAAGCTTGGGATGGAAGCTTAGAAAAAACAGTGAATGTGAAGACAATAGTGTCTCATGAAGAAGAAGAGGAAGGGACAGCAGCAAATAATCCTTCCTTGGTGGCTCCTCCTCCACCACAGCAAGTACAACAAACCACACCACAAGCTGGAATTCGAACAGCCTTGAGAAGTCAAGGAAGTGCTTCTTCAAGCACATCACAGGGATCAGAAATACCCTCAAGTTCGGATGGAACTCCAAGCACGCCAAGAAGACCAAGATTCAGAAATCTGAATGAGATTTATGAACAAGGAGAGGTAAGTAATGTAGGAATTTACAGGGTAAGTTCCTCAGAAAGAACACCAGAAGGACACCGCTCACAACCAGATCACAGATCAATACACCAGTATTTTTGACGTGGTTAAAACCCTCAAAGAGGGAAACAGTCCACGGCCTGCGCCAACGTGGCTACTACAGGCAATTTATTAATCAAAGAATGAAAATTTACATAAGCTTCTCTCATGCATGGATTACCCGAACAATGACCCTCCATGCGCTTTAAATAGAACTCATGGACCAATCGGGTATCAAGCCACGGATCAAGTGTCGGTAATACCGAGGAGAGAGTGAACCGTCGGATCACTACATATCGTGACCGTCGGATTGTAAGTTACAAAATGTACAATGGTAAAGAAACACACTTTACCTAACTCTATACCTAACTCTACACTAGACCAAGTTGAACTTAACTATATCCTATGTGTCAGAATATCCTAACATCCCCCCTTAAGAACAACTTGGGATAGGATTGAAGGATTTACAAATATGACACAATAGGAGAAGGAAGGAGGCACTAGAGCCTATCCCCCCTTAGTGACAACTTCCTGAACTCCAAGCATATATCGAAGTTTAGTGAACTTCGCCTCTGTGAGAGCCTTTGTGAAGATGTCTGCAACCTGATCATCTGTTGAACAATATTGCACTTCAAGAACATGGTCATGAATGAGCTTTCTGATGAAGTGCATGTGTAGTTCAATGTGTTTGTTGCGCTGATGCTGGACTGGATCTTTGCATAGCTGAATGGCACTTTGATTATCACACCAAAGTGTGGTTGGATGCTGCTGCTCAAAGCCAAACTTTGATAGGATCTGACGAAGCCACAAGGCTTCCTTACTAGCTTCCACGGCACCACGATACTCTGCTTCTGCTGACGAAAGAGAAATGGCAGCCTGTTTCTTACAAGCCCATGTAATAGGTCCTGAACCAAGAGTGAAGACATAACCGGCAGTAGAGTTCCGATCATCAGGGTCACCAGCCCAATCAGAATCAGTGAAACCAACTAATAGAGGAGCTGCTTTGGCACTGTAATGAATCCCAAACTGTACTGTACCTCGAACATAACGAAGTATTCTTTTAGCTGCTTTCCAATAACTTTCACGGGGGTTTTGCATAAAATGAGCAACAAGGCCAACAGCAAAGGAAAGGTCAGGACGAGTATGGGTTAAATACAAGAGTTTTCCTACAAGTTGACGGTATAAGGTAGCATCAACTTCAGGAGAAGTACAAGAGACTGAAAGTTTGACTCCAAACTGAAAGGGAGAAGGGGCTGGCTTACAGTCTTCCATGTGAAAATGACGAAGAATATCACAAGCATACTTGGACTGGGAAAGGAAAATACCCTCCTTGGATTGCAAGACTTGAAGACCGAGAAAATAGTGTAAGTGTCATAAGTCTGTCATTTCAAATTTCTTTTTAAGGCTGGACTTCACATGGTTTATAAGGTTGGGATCACTACCAGTAAGAATAAGATCATCAACATAAAGAACAAGGATGATAAGAGAGTTGCCCACTTTCTTGGTGTAGACAGTATTGTCAGAATAACACCTAGAAAAGCCAGATTCTAAAAGAAAGCTATCCATTTTGGCATACCAAGCCCGAGGAGCTTGCTTGAGACCATAAAGGGATTTCTTAAGTCGACAAACAAGGCTGGAGTCTGTTTGTATGAAGCCAACGGGTTGTTCCATATAGATTTCTTCCTGCAAGTCCCCATGGAAGAAGGCAGATTTAACATCCATCTGATGGACTTCCCATTTTAAAGAGGCAGCAAGGGAAAGAACAAGGCGGATAGAGTTCATTTTGGAAACAGGGGAGAAGGTTTCAGTGTAGTCAATGCCTTCAACCTGTGAAAAGCCCTTAGCAAAAAGATGAGCTTTATGTTTATCAACTTTCCCATCTGGTCCATACTTGGTTCTGTAAACCCATTTACATCTAACAAGTTTGCGTCCCTTTGGTAGAGGAACAAGATCCCATGTATCATTTTCCAACAATGAATGATATTCTTCATTCATAGCTGCTTCCCAATGTGGATGGCCTAAAGCTTCTGCAAAAGTGTCAGGATCATGATTTACTGGAGCTTGAGCCAGTAAAGAAGAGGCTCTTTCAAACTGAGAACGTGTACGTCGCTGATCTGTAGGATCACCGGCAAGATCACCTGTTGCATCCCGAGTAGCACGGACCCATCTTGGAAGTTGAGGATCCTAAGAAGGTGGGGGAGGATTATCATCCTCATTTTCATCATCTGAAGAAGAAATGTTTTCAAAAGTAGAAGAGATAGGAAGAGGTGGCACATCCGCCGGACTAGGCTCGCAGGCCGATTTATTTTCATCAAATTTTACATCTCTTCTAATGATAACATTTTTGGACTTAAATGGAATAAGTCTATAACCTTTTACATCTTCAGAATATCCAACAAAAGTACATTTGTCACTCATAGGTTCTAAAGCTTTATGCTTTTCATCTGGAATATGGGCCCATGCTTCACTTCCAAAAACATGAAAGTGACTTACATCTGGTTTAATGGAACTCCAAGCTTCTTCTGGAGTGATATTCTCTAGAACCTTAGTAGGAGTGCGATTGATTATATAATTTGCACAATTAATTGCTTCGGCCCAAAAACTAAGACTGAGTCCTTTAGATTGCAGCATACAATTAGCCATTTCCTTTAAGGTGCGATTTTTTCTTTCAGCTACACCATTTTGTTGTGGAGTGTATGGAACAATATGTTGCATTTGAATTCCATTTTCGGTGCAAAAGTTGATGAATGTGTTTTTAACATATTCTCCACCATTATCAGTTCTCAGCTTAAGAATTTGATTTCCAGATTGTTTTTCAACAAAGGCTTTGAAGGCCAAAAAAGTGTTAAATACTTCGCTCTTGAGTTTTAAGAAGTATACCCAAGTGCGTCTGGAGAAATCATCAATGAAAGTTAAGAAATACTTGCAGCCAGAGAATGAAGCAACAGGAAGTGGACCACATAAATCACTGTGCACAAGCTGTAAAGGGGTTGAGGCGTGCCAAGAGGCACGTTTGTCAAAACTGTCCCGATGATGTTTTCCGAGTACACATCCGGAACAAACACCATCTCTGCAAGATACCATAGGAAGACCTGTCACCATATTTTCTTTACATAGATGCTGAAGGGAGCGATAGTTTAAGTGACCAAATCGCTCATGCCAAAGTTTGCTCACTTCATCATTATGAGCAACAAATACTGAGGGAAGATTTGATGACCCAAAGTTGTGAAACTTATACAACCTTGTGGAATCATCAGCAATACCAGTAGCTAGAATCTGTTTAGGATCTCTTAGATCCTTGATTACAACATCATGAGGTGAAATTCAACAATTTTACCTTCACCTGAATGAGTTATCTGATATACAGATAGAAGGTTGCAGGATAAGGTTGGAACACATAATACATCATTAAACTGACCATTGTCTAGATGAACAGTTCCAGTCCCGACAACATTAAGAGATATATCATCACCAACATATATATTTTTGGTGTTACAATCATTTAAAGAAGAAAACATGGCTTGGTTTTTGGCCATGTGATAAGAGGCTCCAGAATCAATGAGCCACTCATGAGAAGGAGAGGAAGAAGATACATTTAATGCATAACCAGACTGAGATGATTGACAACGACATGCAGAAAGTGCCATTCCGGAAGTTGAAGTTGAAGTATGCTCCACATGGATGTTATGTTTCTTCATTGTGGCTTCCAAGGCTTCCATCTTCTTAAAGCATTTAGATTCTAAGTGGCCATCTCGATTACAAAAGTTACAATGTCTATTAGTCTTCTTCCATTTGTTTTTATTGGTCTTATCATTTTGCTGAAATGATCTTTCATTTTGAGGCTGAGTTGGTTGAGGACCATTCTTCTGAGGATATAACTTCTTAGGATTCTTTGAATTTGGTTGCTGCTAGGCGGCTAACGCTTTCGTGGAAGAGTTTCCAAGATTAAGAAGACCAAGGTGTAAGAGTTTTTCTTGTTCTCTTATTAAAGAATCACAAAAAGAGTCAAAGGAAGGGGCCTTGTAGTCTTTTCCTTGACAAATGAAAGCTTCCCTTGTAGAATGGAAGGTGGAAACAAATACAAAGTAGGCTGGTCCCAACTTAGTAAGGATGGAATAAATAAGGTTACTATCTTCTTTCTTAACCTTAACACCTTCCAAAAGATATCTAAGGGTCTTGAATTTGGACAAGAAATCTTCAATGCAAGAAAAATTATTAGGATCCAATGTAAGCAACTCATTTTCAAGTTGATGGGCTCTAATTTCATTTTTAATCCCAAAAATTTTAGTGAGTTTTTCCAATGCTTCATGAAGAGTCTCAAGTTCTGCAATATGGAATCTAAGATCAGGAGAAATAGACATCCCTATCAAACCACGTGCTTGATCTTGTCTATTTTCCCATTTTGCAGCCTTGACTTCATCTTTTGGTTTCTTCTCTTGGTCTGTGGCTATTCTGTAGAGACCTTTACTTCTAAGTAAATCTTCCATGTAGGCTATCCATTGGAAGTAGTTAGTGCTGTCAAGAATGACTTGGCATGGACTTTCCATTTTTTTAAAAACTGAAGCTAAAGATGCTGAAAGTAAGTGTTACAATGGATAGATCTTGAAAAATTAGGCTGTTTTAAAAAAAACGGCTCTGAAAAAAGCTTCCGGATGAAGAAGTTATGGCTTTTTGACAAAAAAATTGTTGAAATTGTCGGCAAAGTGCGCGAATGTGCGGGAATAAAAAAAAAAATCCGCCCCCAAAAAATGGAGACTTGAACCCAAGACCTCTACTCTCTTAAAATATCTTTGAACCAATTGATCTTTACAAAAAATTTGAGAGAGAAAGAGAGAGAGAGAGCGGGGGGGGGCCTTGGTTTGCGTGCTTGCCTTGAGAAAGCTCTTTTTCCGTACAAAACACAAAACACAAAACCCAACACGAATAAACAAAGAAAAACGAACCTTGCGGCTCGAAGTTAGCTTTAGCCAAAAAACTAGATATTTTAAAAAAAAATATCAAAGTTAGCTTTAGCCGAAAAACTAAATATTTTTCTCAATGTTTCTGATTTTCCGATATCACACTAAGGTGCAGGGAAAAGAGCATACACATGAGAAAAATCCTTCCTTTCTGGTTTTGATTTGCCTAGATCACACAGAGTCGCAGGGCAAAGAGCATACGCAGAAATGAAAGGTATAGATCTGGTTTAAAAAAAGGGCTAAATAAA
Source organism: Pinus tabuliformis (assembly GCA_031772625.1). NCBI lineage: Eukaryota > Viridiplantae > Streptophyta > Pinopsida > Pinales > Pinaceae > Pinus > Pinus tabuliformis. The sequence continues at coordinate 1,778,789,459 of CM062816.1, read as the reverse complement.
CCGAAACCGAAATAAGCAGAGAGAAAATAACAGTAAACTGCAAAAACACTGTATACCTCCCGATCTGAAAAATGACGCAGCTAGGGCTACCGGAAACCTTTTCGCGTGAAACGAAAGGGGTTCCTCACTGGAACAGATGCTCCGAACGCAACAGAGCAGTCCTCTCGGCCCGAAAGCAGTCAGAAACAGCAAATCTAGGAAACGAAAGCTGCATGCAGTTCTACCGGCTTCAGATTTGGATCACCAACGGACGCGGCCCTCAAATAGCTCTGATACCATGTAGGAATTTACAGGGTAAGTTCCTCAAAAAGAACACCAGAAGGACACCGCTCACAACCAGATCACAAATCAATACACCAGTATTTTTGACGTGGTTAAAACCCTCAAAGAGGGAAACAGTCCACGGCCTGCGCCAACGTGGCTACTACAGGCAATTTATTAATCAAAGAATGAAAATTTACATAAGCTTCTCTCATGCACGGATTACCCGAACAATGACCCTCCATGCGCTTTAAATAGAACTCATGGACCAATCGGGTGTCAAGCCACGGATCAAGTGTCGGTAATACCGAGGAGAGAGTGAACCGTCGGATCATTACATATCGTGACCGTCGGATTGTAAGTTACAAAATGTACAACGGTAAAGAAACACACTTTACCTAACTCTATACCTAACTCTACACTAGACCAAGTTGAACTTAACTATATCCTATGTGTCGGAATATCCTAACAAGTAAAAATACCGATCTGAATTCATTATTCGCTTTGTATTGTCATGTTGATGACCCAGTTCATTTTGAAGATGCTGTAAATGAAGATAAATGGATTAAAGCAATGAATGAAGAAATTGGTGCAATTGAGAAGAGTAAAACATGGGAGTTAGTGGACCTCCCTGAAGACAAAGATGCCATTGGAGTTAAGTGGGTCTATAAGACCAAAAGCAATGCTGAAGGCAAGATTGACAGACACAAAGCAAGACTTGTTGTGAAAGGCTACAAGCAGCAACAAGGCAAAGACTATGATGAAACCTTTGCACCAGTAGCAAGGATGGAAATAGTCAGAACAGTGTTGTCTATTGCGGCACAACACAAATGGAAGATTTATCAGATGGATGTTAAATCTGCATTCTTGAATGGGGTGTTAAAAGAAGAGGTTTATGTTGAACAACCTCTAGGCTATGAAGTTGAAGGCCAAGAGCATAAAGTCTGCTAACTAAAGAAGGCTCTTTATGGGCTGAAGCAAGCTCCAAGAGCATGGTACAGCAGAATAGATGCTTATCTGATTGAGAATGGGTTTGATAAGTGTGATGGTGAACCCACACTCTACATAAAGGAGAATAACGGTAAGATTCTTATTGTTGTTTTATATGTAGATGATTTAATTTTTACTAGCAATGATGCGTCTCTCATTGCTGATTTTAAAGAAGTCATGAAGAGTGAATTTGAAATGACTGACTTAGGCTTCTTAAGATATTTTCTTGGAATTGAAGTAGACCAAAGTGAAAATGGTGTTTTCATTTCTCAAGCTAAATATGTGGAAGCAATGTTAAAGAGATTTAACATGCTGAACAGCAAGGAAGCTGTGACTCCAACTGTAATGGGGTTGAAATTGACCAAAGAAGAAAGCAGCAAGGATTTTGATCCAAAATTGTGCAAGAGCATAGTTGGCAGCCTTATGTACTTGACTGCAACTAGGCTGGACATTATGCACGTTGTGAGTTGAATCTCCAGATTTATGGAAAGACCGAAAGAGACTCATTGGCAGGCATCCAAGAGGATTCTAAGGTATGTAAATGGAACGAAGGGGATTGGTATTTTATACTCCTCTTCTGAAAGTTTCATGTTGACAGGTTACACTGACAGTCATTGGGATGGAAGTGTTGATGATAGGAAAAGCACAGCAGGATATGTGTTTCATATGGGATCGGGAGCCATCTCATGGGCTTCTAAGAAGCAACCTGTTGTGTCTTTGTCAACAGCAGAGGTAGAGTATGTGGCAGCAACAGCAGCAGCATGCCAAGCAGTATGGCTGAGAAGAGTTCTCAGAGATTTGTGTCATGAACAAGAAAAAGGCACAACCATTTACTGTGACAATAGCTCAGCAATAGCATTGTCTAAAAACTCTGTTTTTCATAAAAGGACAAAGCACATAGACACCAAATTTCACTTCATACGTGAATTGGTTAACAATGGTGAGATTGTTTTGCAGCACTACAGTACAGAGGATCAGTTGGCCGACATCTTCACAAAACCATTGACAAAGAAAAGTTTTGATCATTTCAGGAAATGCCTGGGTATGCAAAAAGAAACCCAGCAGTTGAAATTAAAGGGGAGTGTTGGAATGTAATTTCAACTACAGTAACTTGCGATGCGATCTGATCGCATATCGCACTTTCGCTTGTCACCCTTCGTTGCATCCCTGTATTGTCTACGATGCGATCGCAGATCGCAAGTTCTAAACTTCTGCGCGTTAAGCCCTTCGCTCCTTATCTGCCATGCGATGCGATCTTATCGCAGATTGCGCCTTCTACCAAGTTGATCTCAGCCGTACATACATTTTGATCCAACAGCCTTTATTTGTTCTGGCTTATTCATGCCACCTCCATTGCTGTCTTTTCGTCGTTTACTTATTTGTGTTCCCAAAGGAAGAGGAAGATCAGATCCAACTCCTGAACATTGAATGCTCAGCTACAACATTTAATCAATAGCATGGCCGATAACAAGAAGGACGCGCCACGTACAGGTGCATTAAAAGGATTATGGATTTCTTACAACAAAGCTGGCCGCAGAGCATTTATCAGTCATGAGCTTCCAATAGCTGACTTCATTTTTAAGGCATCACCGCTTGCTGCATTCAACGCGCAGATAAGCTCTAGAAGATATTTTTTTTATTTTAACATATATAATGTGTAATGAATAGCAGTTCAAAAAAAACATAAGAGGAAGTGAGTAAGAGAGAAGTTGTTGAAGAATCTGAGAGTTTTTGTAATTATCTGTAAACGCACAGCAGTGCTAAGATAGTTGAAAATAGATTCTGGAACTGGATCGTTCCTGTTGTAACCCCTCTGAAGAGGAAGACTATTTTCTAACATTTTTCCTTTTTATATGATTAAAGTGTAGAAATTTTGAATAATTTAACACATATTCAACAGAGATTATCCTGATCATGTACTATTGCAGAATACATACACAATATATAAGCTCCTCTACGATGATCATCAATATAGTAGCATCAATAACAATAAAACATCAAGAGCATTCACACATTAACACAGTATGTAACCCAGGGAAAGCATCTCACTAAAAACCCCACACTATCTGTGTATTAATGGTTGAGACCATGTAACATTACAAAGTACAATGCTTATCACAAGCAATCCAGTACCAGCTCCACCTGTTACACACAATACAGCTAAGATCTGATCTCCCAATCTATTCCACTGCTTGCTTGCCTCCACTGCTCAATACCTGCTTAATAATGAATGAGAATGGTCTACCAAACTCATATATCACCTCCAAAGAATCACTCACAATGTGTAAGACGTGAGCAGAAGCTACAAACTGGGAAAATACATGAGCAAACTCATTGGCATACTCAATCCCTTGATTGTGCAAGATCTGATGCACAACTATAGTCACAACTGATAGCAATCTGATTCTCTAACACCTGTCCCTGCTGAACTGAACATGCACTGACATGCAACTGAGTTAACTGATGTATTCTATAGTTGTATTATGAGTTAATAATTAGTTTAACAACTCATCATTAGTCTATTTTCAGCTAGACTAACTACAACTAGTTTAACCAAGTCAAACTGAACACAACTCCATCAACTCCACAATCAACTCCACCAAACTCAACTGATTGAGTTCTAACTGAAGTCATGCATGCAACAACTCAACTGACTCATAAGAAAAGTGTACTTCCTTATGATAGCTGCATGGGCCACATCTGTAGCTCAAACTGAAGTGCTCCAAGAGAATAAGATCAAGTTTATAGTCCAAATATTATTATGAGACAATAATATTTGACTTTTCTATTTTTGACAGCCAATCTAAAAATAGACTTTGATCACCCACACTGTGGTCACCCAAACTTTGGTCACCCACATTGTGATCACTCACACTGTGATCACTCACATTGTGGTCACCCACACTGTGATCATCCACACTGTGATCAAAAATAGAACTTGCGCCATAATTTGCCTGCGGGCCAACTTAGTGAAGGTGACTCTTTTCACTAAGCTCCATCATCTTGTTGCAATCTCAACATTCCCTCTCAACAAGATATGGATTATCAGCAACCCCTATCCTGCCTCGGTGGTACTCGAATTTGCTCCTAGTGAGAGCCTTCGTCAGAATATCAACATCCTGATCCTCCGTTGGAATGTATGAAAGAAACATGATCCTCCACTGCACACAATCTCTGATATGCTGGTACCTGATGTCAATATGCTTAGATCTATCATGAAATACAGGATTAGCCGAGAGTTTAATGCAACTCTGGTTATCACAGTAAATCACAATAGGATCCAAATGAGAACCGAACAAACCAACCAGGATCTTCCTCATCCATATAGCCTCGCATGCAGCCAAACTTGCTGCCATATACTCGGCCTCCGCTGAACTGAGTGCCACGGATCTCTGCTTCCTGTTGTACCAAGAAACTGTTGTCAATCCAATACTGAAGACCCCTCCTGATGTGCTCTTTCTGTCCGTTGGGCTCCCTACCCAATCTGCATCCGTGAAGCCACATAGCTTCACCTCATCCTCCTGTCTGTACCACAAACCATATCTCGATGTGCCTCTCAAGTAGCGCAATACATGCTTGTCCGCCTTCTAGAAGAGCTTGGTAGGCTTAACCATAGCTTGTGAAAGCTGGTTAACTGCATAGCATATATCAGGTCGTGTATTGACCAAATACATCAGCGACCCCACCAACTGTCGATAAGCAGTGGCATCCACTTCTTCTCCCGAAGTGGCATCCTCCTTCCTCCAACCTCCAGGAAGAGGAGTATCAACAGGCTTGCAGCCATGCATGTTGAAATTCTCTAGTATCTCCCGAGCATACTTGCCCTGAGAAACAAACAGTCCACCACTGCACTGCCATATTTCCAATCCTAGGAAATAGTGAAGGAGGCCCAAGTCCTTCATCTCAAACTCTGTAGCAAGATCGTTCTTGCATGACAGTATCAACAGCTCATCACCCGTTAGAATCAAATCATCAACATACAGTACAATGATAAGCAACTTACCCTCCACCACAATCTGGTATAGGTTAGGATCTGCCTCGCTCTTGGAGAATCCAAGTCCTGTGAAATAGCTGTCTATCTGTGTGTACCAAGCACGTGGTGCTTGCTTCAACCCATATAGCACTCTCTTGAGCCTGCACACATGCGACTCGCTGCTGAAGACCTCAAAGCCTTCGGGTTGCTCAATGTACACCTCCTCCTCAATGACTCCATTGAGGAATGCAGTCTTCACATCCATCTGATGAATGTGCCATCCCATCTGCGCTGAGAGAGCAAGAATCGTCCGTATGGAAGAATACCTTGCGACAGGTGCAAAGGTCTCCTCATAATTGATCCCCTCTATCTGTGAAAAGCCTCGGGCAACAAATCTTGCCTTGTACTTCTCCACACTCCCGTCAGCTGCCTGCTTGACCTTGTAGATCCATCTCGAACCCACCACTGATTTCCCTTCCGGTCTAGGAACAATCTTCCATGCACTGTTTCTGACAATAGAATCATACTCTTCCACCATGGCATCTACCCATGCGGGATACTCCACAGCTTCCTCGAAAGAGGATGGCTCAGTCACAACACACTTGCTCATCAGAGCCATGTATCCAATGTACCAATCAGGTGACTGTCTCTGCCTGCGTTGGGCTGTAGGTGGTCCTACAACTTTCTCTGCATCTTGAGCCAGTCGCTCAGCTTCTGTCAAGCGCTTTCGCCCTCTGATGGTTGGCGCTGCATGAGTGGTCTCTTCCACTCCATGAACCTCGTCCTGTGGCTGATCCACGTCCTGAAGCTCATCCTTAGGAACTAATAGCTCCTCATCTGCATGCAAGTGTAGCTCCCTCTCAAGCGAACACTTCATGGCTTTCTCCTCCTGAAATTTTATATCCCGTCACACAACAGTTTTACCACTGTCTGGCAAATACACACGATAGTTGTGGGGCGTATCACTGTACCCCAAAAATATCCCAACCTCTGCGGTCGGCTCCAACTTCTTCCTGGCATCCTTCGTCACATGCATGTAAACGTTAGCACCAAAAATCCTCAAATGAGAAAGATCAGGCTTCTTACCAGAATAAGTCTCCTCAGGTGTACTCATGCCAAGTATCCTATGAGGACAATGGTTCTGCACATAAACTGTTGTATTGCATGCTTCCGCCCACAAGTGAAGGGGTAGACCTTGATCATGCAACATTGCCCGTGTAGCACCCACAATCGTTCTGTTCTTCTGCTCAGCTACCCCGTTCTGCTATGGGTTATGGGGAGCTATGAGCTCTCTACGAATCCCTTCTGCCTTGCAGAAATCCTTGAACTCGTCCGAGATGTATTCACCACCATTATCGCTCCTAAGAGCCTTCACCTTCTTCCCCGACTCCTTCTCGACCAGTGCTTTGAATTCACAGAACTTTGAATATGTCTCGCTCTTCTTCTGCATGAAGAAGATCCAGCACTTATGAGAGAAATCATCAACAAAAATCACATAATACCTGTGTGTTGCTGTCGAAGAAACTGAGAAAGGTCCACACACGTCTGTGTGAATTCTCTCAAGGATCGTCGTGGCGCGACTATCCTTCTCATGAAAGGTGGCTTTCACAAACTTCCCAAAAGTACACCCCTTGCACTGATCTGACTGCGCAAGTGTGCCTTTAGGAAGCCCTATAGTGATCTGTTGCAGTATCTTCAAGGCTCCATGGTGAAGGTGACCCAATCTCCTGTGCCACAACTCGCCATCATCCCGGCTCACCAATCCTTCTGCCTTGCCCGCCATTGCTACGCATCCATCTAAATGCAACTGATAAAGGTTCCTCACTCGAACCCCTATCTTTCGGGTCTCACCAGTTGTCTTGCTGCGCAGAAAAGCCTTTCCCTCGCTGAAAACAACATCATACCCCTTGTCTTCTAACATCACCACTGAGATGAGATTCTTCGTCAATCGTGGAACATGCATGACTTCCTTCAATACGAAGGGTTTACCAGACTCCCTCTCAAAGGAAATGGTACCCCGGTCGCACTATATCTACCATCATCGCCCATCTCGATGTGCACTCCAAGATCTTTGTCCTCCAGATCAGAGAACAAATCTCTATCTCTCGTCATGTGAAAAGACGCACCACTGTCCAAGAACCACACTGATCCCATCACACTTGAAACCAAGCATGCGATCAATGAAAAATCAAGCTCAAACTGTGAGGCTAGAGCCTCTCCTGCTGAAGATCCAACAGCCTGCTTGTTCTTCTTCTTCTGCGGACAATTAGTGGCATAGTGTCCATGCTGGTGACAGTGAAAACACTTCACCTTGGAAATATCCTGCTTCTTGCCTTTTGCACCAGACTGAGAAGCTTTCTTGTTCTTCCCCTTCTTTGCTTTGGCAGCCAAAGCACAATTCTCTTCATCAGATACCTTTGATGAAGATCCATTCTCACCTTTATTGTTTCTGAGTTTATCCTTGAGCGCCAGGTCGCTCTTGCTTTGGAATAACATTTGCAATCCGTTGAAAGACATTTCAACAACACTGCTGCAAATTTGATTTCCACCAGCTCAAACTCAACTGCTTCCGATCTAAGATTCGTGAGAAAAAAATATTTCTCGTACAGAGATTGACTGTATGGGCATTCACTAGATATCTCACCTTCCAAAGGAAGGATGAATCTAGAGGCTACCTGGCCCGATTACAGACTTTGCCTGAAGAAATAGAATGTAAACACTTCCTGAATAGTAAATCTGATGATCAATCCTCACTTGATATCCTGTAAAAATCTCTTCTACAAATCAAGCAGCTCTGATACCATGTAGAAATTTTGAATAATTTAACACATATTGAACAGAGATTATCGTGATCATGTACTATTGCAGAATACATACACAATACATAAGCTCCTCTACGTTGATCATCAATATAGCAGCATCAATAAGAATAAAACATCAAGAGCATTCACACATTAACATAGTATGTAACCCGGGGAAAGCATCTCACTAAAAACCCCACACTATCTGTATATTAATGATTGAGACCATGTAACATTACAAAGTACAATGCTTATCACAAGCAATCCAGTACCAGCTCCACCTGTTACACACAATACAACTAAGATCTGATATCCAAATCTATTCCACTGCTTGCCTGCCTCCACTGCTCAATACCTGCTTAAGAATGAATGAGAATGGTCTACCAAACTCGTATATCACCTCCAAAGAATCACTCACAATGTGTAAGACGTGAGCAGAAGCTACAAACTGGGAAAATACATGAGAAAACTCATTGGCATACTCAATCCCTTGATTGTGCAAGATTTGATGCACAACTATAGTCACAACTGATAGCAATCTGATTCTCTAACACCTGTCCCTGCTGAACTGAACATGCACTGACATGCAACTGAGTTAAATGATGTATTCTATAGTTGTATTATGAGTTAATAATTAATTTAACAACTCATCATTAGTCTATTTGCAGTTAGACTAACTACAACTAGTTTAACCAAGTCAAACTGAACACAACTCCATCAACTCCACAATCAACTCCACCAAACTCAACTGATTGAGTTCTAACTGAAGTCATGCATGCAACAACTCAACTGACTCATAAGAAAAGCGTACTTCCTTCTGACAGCTACATGGGCCACATCTGTAGCTCAAACTGAAGTGCTCCAAGAGAATAAGATTAAGTTTATAGTCCAAATATTATTATGAGACAATAATATTTGACTTTTCTATTTTTGACAGCCAGTCTAAAAATAGACTTTGATCACCCACACTGTGGTCACCCACACTTTGGTCACCCACATTGTGATCACTCACACTATTGTCACCCACACTGTGATCATCCACACTTTGATCAAAAATAGAACTTGCACCATAATTTGCTTGCGAGCCCACTTAGTGAAGGCGACTCTTTTCACTAAGCTCCATCATCTTGTTGCAATCTCAACATAAAGATCCTGTATTGAAATCAGAGCGTTGTTCTCTGTGCATTTCTTTTGTGTTTGAAATAAACAGAAATTTCCATTACCGCCTTCTGCAATGGCAAACCTATCCACCCCACCGCAACAGAAGGGTGATGCTTCATCGTCTTCTGCCTCCACCTCTTGTCCCCGATATGATGTTTTCATTAATCATCGGGGGCCCGATGTTAAAAACACCTTCGTTAGCCATCTCGACAAGCGCCTTCGTGAACATGGATTGTGGCCGTTTCTTGACAGGCCCGAACTACGGGCCAGACACGACATCAAGTCTCAAATCGAAGCCACTATTCGAGTGGCTTCTGTGCACATTGCGATTTTTTCTTCGACTTATGCGGAATCGACATGGTGCCTCAACGAACTAGTCCTTATGCTCAAGTTCGGGGCTCCCATTGTTCCAATATTTTTCAATGTCGAGCCTTCTGAGGTCAGGTGGAACGACAAAAACGGAGCATACGCTAAAGCCCTGAAAAAACTCGAGCAGAAGACAAGCAGCGACCCTCAAACTAATGGAGAGAAGGCACACCATGACTCCGCTACCATTCAAGGCTGGAGAGCTGCTCTTTCTCATGTCGCAAATCTAAAGGGTTCCGAACTGAAGGGCTTTAATGGGTAAACATTTTTAACTATTTCGTGTCCGTTTTAGTTCCTTGATTGGTATTTGATATTAATTGAATTTGATTAAGTGAAGGAGCTAAAGTTATTAGGTTAACAGTTGTAGTTTCGGGTACTTTGAATCAGTGACAGACCTGTGGTATTGAGTATATCCTATTACATGTGACCAAATTTGGGGATTTTCCATGTCACAAGTTTTGGGATGTTCTGATGTTTCCACCATGTGGTTTTTCATAATAAATCATAGTGCATATGTGTTGTTCTTAGAGGTGTGATTGTTATCCTTATTACTCTACCAACTCTTCATATTTACCCATGCGTTTCTCATTGGTTATTCATCCAGGAACAAGCAGGAGCTCATGGACGAAGTTGTGCGGAACGTATTAAAAGAAGGTCCAAAAACACCACTTTTTGTGGCTAAATATCCAACTGGTTTGGATGATAAGCTACAAGACTTTGAAAGTACAATGTTGTCGCAGTAGGGGCAGGAGCGTGACATCCAGGCCAAGGTTGTGGGAATTGTCGGTGTTGGTGGTATTGGGAAAACCACTTTGGTGAAACAGACCTTCAACGGTAGGTGCTCTGAGTATGATAGATCCTCTTTTTTATTTGATGTTAGTGAAACTGCAGCTAGAAAATCTCTGGTTGATTTGCAAATGAAGCTCATTAAGGACTTGACACACAGGGATATTAAAATTGATATTGTGGACCAAGGTGTGCTAATCCTTAAACATTACCTAGCTTGTTGTAATGCATTGATAGTTTTAGATAATGTTGAGAAAACCGATCAATTGGATGCATTCTTACCAATTAGGAATGTTCTTAGTTCCAATAGCTTGATACTAGTTACCTCTCGGGACAAGCATGCTCTCCAATGTTCAGAAATAACAGATTCATCAATTTATAAGCTCACCGGGATGAATAGAGCACACTCCCAAGAGTTGTTCTGCTCATATGCCTTCAATCAGCCACATCCACCACCAGGATTTATAGATCTGGTGGAACAGTTTGTAAGGGCCTGTGATGGATTGCCGCTGTCATTGAAAGTTACTAGGGCTCTTCTTTGTGGAAGAGATGACACATATTGGAAAGAGCTATTGAATGAATTTCACAAGATACCACCCGCGGACATACGGGAAACGCTCAAAATTAGTTATAATTCACTCAACCAAGAGTACCAGCAAATATTCTTAGATATGGCCTGCTTTTCTATAGGAGAAGATATGGATACAGCAAAAGGAATATGGGGAGCGGTGGGGCTTTCAGATTTAGAGAGCAAGTGTCTTCTGGAACTGGACAGCGGAAAGCGGATAAAAATGCATGATCAGGTTAGAGATATGGGAAGATATACTGCTGCGGAAAGATCAATTCCCCATCGTCTTTGGTGTCACGCCACCAACAATAACAATATTTAGGCCGATAGGTCTTCCTTTGGAACAGACTTTCATCGTCCCTTTGTCTCCCGTGCTGACACGTGGACAGTCGTCCCTTCGTCGTCCTTTCCTTTCAGATGTTGACACCTGGCGTGTACATTTAGCAGGCGCACAACATCTTCTTCAATTAATTGTCATGGTCTTAACCGAGAATTTTGCCGCTGGTGCCGGCAGAAATATCCGCAAATTTGTTACAAATTCCTGTAATTCCTGAACAAATCGTTACAAATTACTCCTGCTTTCTTCGACCATATTTGTCTGTTTTGTGCTCTTCAGGTTCTCTTCCACGCCCTCTGCAATAATGTTTGCTTTGGGGTATTTGTTTGAGGAGGGAAAGAGGTTTCATGTGTAAATACTTTAATAGCTGGAGTGAACAGCCAGTCTAGAAGGCTTAGTTTCCTTTGTTTTTTTTCTTGGCTGGCAGAATCATTACAGGGGACGCTGGGAGGCTATTACTTTGGAGCAGCGGTTCCCACTTGTGATTGGGGAGTGCGGGAGAAAATTCTGTGAGCAGATTCTAGCGTTGTAAGTATGGCAGGAGGAGGCGGTGGTGGTGGCGGGGGAGGTGGTGGCGGTGGTGGTGGCGGCGGCGGAGCTCCTAAGGTTGATGAATTGCAGCCCCATCCGGTCAAGGATCAGCTTGCAGGAATAGATTTCTGCATAACCAATCCTCCTCCATGGCGTATGGTCTCTTTAACATGATACTGGTTTTTAATGCTTTCTGTACCTAACTGCATATCTTGTATGTGTTTTGTCTCAGACTGATAAGGTTTTCCAGCTGGAGACGGTTTACAGTTACCGTTACCTATAATGGCTCAACCTTGTCTATCAATGCATTTTATGCTTGGCCCAAACTGCAAATCTTGCTCTAGCTCTTTGCCATTCATTTTTCTTGTTGCCCAACTTCTAATCCTGCTCAATAATTTCTTAAATGCATTATGCCTATGACTGATTTGCATCTCTGTTTTCTAAAACCATGTCTGATGTAGTTTAACTATTGTCCAACTGCATATCTTGAGATGAAGCTCCCTCTCATCCATTTTGCGAGCCCATGCGCATACCCCCCTTAGATATGAGTTTTGCCTAATTTTTCTGCATACCTTGTTCTGCAACTCTTTTCCGTTCTAAGTTTATTCTGCATAACTTGTTCTCCAACTGATTTCCGTTCAATCAGTGAATAACTTGCTGCAAATCTTGCAATGGAAACATTTTAAATGCAAATAATTTTTTCTATAACTGTTTGTAATGAAATTTATCCGAGATCTATATGCATCCTCTGCCCTGAAATCCCTCTCAATGCATTTTGTCACCATTTCATATGGCTATCTTGCACTGGAACTATTTGCAGGGTATTTTGCGTATGCTCTATATGCATATATTTCAATGAAACTGATCTTATGCAGTTTGTCTGTGCCTCTGGCTCTGTTGTATACTTTTCCCCTATGACTGTGGCTGTCACTAAAACATTTTACCCTTTACCCATCTGCGTGTCCTACTCCGAATTTCCTTATATTTTTCTATAACTCTTCTCAGACTGGCGATCTAAGTATTTACTTATTATGGTTTTCATGTTCTAAGTATTTACTTATTATGGTTTTCATATGAAGGCCCTATAAAGCATTTTACATTATTTGTCTACAAATACTGCTCTGAATTTGTTTCTATTATTTTAAATCCCCTCTTAGACCAGCCACCAAGCATTTACTTACTACCGTTTTCCATATTAAAGTTGTATAAAGCATTTTTGCCCATTGCCCATCTTCGTATCCTTAAATTTGATGTTCATATTATTGCTTTTCATGTTTCTTGTTTGTGTTTAGACACAATCGAAAATTTGACTGCTTTTGTTGCAGCGGAAGCCATCTTATTAGGTTTCCAGCACTATTTGGTGATGTTGGGCACCACTGTTATCATCCCTTCGATGCTTGTTCCTATGATGGGTGGCTCCAACGTAAGTAGAAAGCACAACCCACTTCACTTTTTTGTCTACGACAGTGGAACCCTAAAATTTGATTACAGGAGGACATATAAGCAGTCCATTCTGATACGCTTTGAGTTCTATTCAATTGTGGAAAAATGTGTGGTTCACCAGCTTGGACTTCACCTTAGGTTACACTCCAACCGCTGTTGACTGAAATTTATATGTTTGTGCAGGAGGATAAGGCTAAAGTTATCCAGACATTACTGTTTGTAGCAGGTCTTAATACACTATTCCAAACCACATTTGGTAGTAGGCTGCCTGCTGTTATAGGAGGCTCATATGCCTTTATCCTTCCTATCCTTCCTACAGTTTCCATCATTGGTTCCGGCAGAAACCAAGGCATTCTCGATAATGGTGACGTATGTAACAGTCTATCTCGTGTCTTGGCGTTGCTAGAATTTTGTGTGGATGTAGTTGATAGTCTCCAGTTGCTTGCTGACATGGAAACTGGTTTTCTCAATCTGTCTGTAGAGATTTAAGCATACCATGCGAGGAATACAGGGCGCTCTGATTGTTGCTTCCGCTCTGCAAATCATCCTGGGATTCAGTGGTCTGTGGGCTGTTGTTATAAGGTTGGTTTGATCTCTATGCATTTTCTCAAGTATTTTCATGCAAATTTGCTACATGTACTAAGGATTTACAGTCTGTAGATCCTGATTTGTTGTCTTGATGGCATGGTGCCTGTTAGGTATCTGAGTCCTCTTTCAGCAGTTCCGCTAATAACTCTTGTAGCTCTTGGGCTCTATGAACTTGGGTTCCCGGGGGTAAGTGGACACTGAGCACCATTTCTGTTATGTTCACTTGGCTTAAACAAATTCTATTTCAGAAGCTGATCTCTATTACACTCACTTGGTATTAAACAAATTTTCTATTTGCTTGAAGAGAATTCATATGCTTCAAGTTTCAATGAATACCATAACTGCATTTGAGTTATATGGGCATAGAATTCCTAAGCTTGAGTGCCCTAGTCCAGCATTTTTGTTAGTTAATATGGAAAGCTGCAGGGTACTCAAAATTACAGTGTGATTACAACTGGTTTGGAACAGAAGGACCTGCTCAAGTATGCTAGCTAACTTGAATAACACCCATATTGCTTGGATAATTACAGGCTTGATGACTATTTCTATTAAACAAGGTCCATCTGTTGGACTTTCATTTATCTTGAAGCAATAGATATTTTGATTTGATATCTGCAGACTTTTCTTTTGAATGGAGGCAGTATGTGCTTTTCTGCATCGTAGGTGATTTCTGGACAGATAGTTTGGTTGGAACTTAACACCTGCTTTTACACAGATACTCAGGATGAAATATATTGCATGAACTAGATGAAACAGAAAATATTTTTGGGAAATGTATTATGAATAAAAAAATGTTTCAGAAATGTTTGACTTAGATTAGTCCTGATTTACTCCTAATTATATCGTCTAATATATATTTAAGGTTTAAATTTTTAACACAATAGCATATTATGTACGATCTTTATTAATATTAATCACATTAGTAATAAGCAATGTTCGGAGTTGGACTGTTTCACAATGGATCATGGTAAGTTCTGAAAAGAATTATTTCCAGTTTGTTTTGAAACTTCTCTTGTGAAAATTTAAGCTATAATGACTAAATGACATAGCTACTGAATCTTTTTGAATCCGGTGGATTCGATTTTACTTGAGCTGATACACTTTCTAGCTTGAGTAGCTAGCATAGATGAAGTCCCTTCATTGGTTCAAATGTATTTCAGAAATATTTGCATGCAGTAAAAGTATTAGTGCCTAGCATAAATATTAAGAATGACCCGACTCAAGTGTTGTCAATGCACTGAACTTTAACTCACTAAAATTGACCTCAGATGTCTTCAACCAAATCATGTCAGTTTATTCAGCTATTAGTTAATAGCCCAACTCTTGGTTTTTATTATAACTTTCAACCAGTTAAACTTGCATTTACAATAATAAGTTTTGGGTCCTATCGAAACCAGTTTTGAAATTTTCAATAGATTGATAGGTTTTTCACTTCAAACTTGGAATTTCTTCTGTTCACCAAACACCCATACGTTTGGATATCCATATTACCTGCCTTCAAATTTATGTTTGGATGTATATTTTGTAATATCTATTCTATTTGAATTTCCGTTTTGTTTGAAAATATATCCCCTTTTTTTGAAAAAAAGTCAAATGAAGTGTTGTACTCTGATGCTATTTACAGGTGGGGAAATGCATTGAAATAGGGCTTCCACAGCTTATTTCACTGGTCTTCTTTTCACAGGTAAGAAATTAACCAATTACCATTATGTATAAACTTCTAGAATGATTTATTTGCTCATGTACCTTTTTCTAGGATGTTGCCACTCTATCCGCTTGAAGGATTGCCACCCTTGTGTGGAAAAAGCAATGCACCACAACTGCCCTGTGTGTTTTGAGGTAGGTCACACTTATCTGTTTAGCGTAGTAATTGTAGTTTTCTTTTTATAGCATAATTTAGACTAAAGTTATTTAGATATCTGAACCCTCGTGATTCAATGTACCACAAAGACATGCACACATGGATCACCCCAACCTTAACCTGGCTTTATGGATCACCCCACCCTGAACCAAGCTATAGAATGCTGACTGTTCTACGCATGTTCAGGTGCAATTGAAGATTTTACTCTCCTCGTTGGTCTTATGAAATTTTATAAATTGACCTAAGAAATATCTGAACTCTTCCATAAGAACTACTCTTTTACATTACCCCATAAAGAAATGAGAACCCTTACCAGATTACAATGATTTCTGCTATGATAAGCATTCTTACTCACAAGATTTTGTTTCTAATCAGTTGATATCCGTACCCACTTCTAGAGCTAGCTTCGGATTACCTAGCTATACTGGGTGCATTTATGTTATTTTTCTCTTGCTCTGATACAAACAACATCAGTGGTTTCAGTGTCCTGCCTTGTGTACCATGTCTGACTTGTAGTTGTTATATATGTGATGGCAAGATATCTTATTATAGTAGAATACCTGATATGCTTGATATGATAAAAGTTAAATAGTTGACTTTGCTCATGTCCATCAAAAATCAGTTGACTTCGCTTAATGATCAATTAGCTTTGCTCATGTCTATCAGAATTCTGGAATAGTCATATCCCTGTATTGAGATTTTATTCCACATGATCAATAATCCCCTTCTTGTCCACCTATGGCTTTACACGCAATATTTTCCTAAAGCGTTATCTTGTAGGTACACTTCAGTAAGTTTCATATGTGGCATGTTTTGTGCCTTGGCTCACAACCTCTTGTTTCCAGTCTACCTATACTATTACACAATACTAGATATACTTGCACTGATATGCCCATTGATGGTACCTTCTTCAGCAATCTGTGGTCACAGCTTGTAGCAGCTTTAATTTTATTTCAAATTTCTTGCCATTCTAACATGTTTGTTTGTCCTTTGCAGATTTGCTTGTCCAGTGTGCTCCAAATTTGTCTGTGATATGTCTAAATTGTGGGGGAAACTTGACCGAGAGGTAGATATTGTCGACAAGATGAACATCTTGAAGTCAACTTGCAATGGGTTGTATAAAGAGTAGCTTATTATATGTGTTTTTGCTAATTTTGATTTCTCATATTTGAAATTTTCTTTCGTCCAATGGCAATTGATTTTTTAAGTTTCTTGAGTGGATTCTGATATTTTTTTTTGTCATGTAGGTTTCTTTGACTCCAATGCCTAAAGCTTACCAGAACAAAATGGTAAGTTGTCTGATGTTAATGTGGTATAATTTGGAGGCATATTTTAGAGCCCATTAGTGGCGTGGGAGAAAATACCTCACCACTTTCTCGTCGGTCATTTGAGCAGGTTTGAATCTTATGCAATGACTGTGGAGTAACTTCTGAAGTAATTATTCACATTGTTGCACACAAGTGTCAAAGTTGCAATTCTTATAACACCCGGCAGACCAGGGGAGGTCCTTCTGCAAGTTCATGTAGATCTCATCTTTGATATTCTCAAATGTTCATATTCATGTATCCCTCTTTACCACTTGTAAGGTTTCTTAGCACTGATTATGTGGCATGAAAAACAGTTGTACTGCAAATTGCTATGCAGTGGCATACTGTAAGAATTCATTGTAACCGCTGAGTTTTTGCGGCACTACTCTACGGCTGTTAACATCATAACAGAGTTGACATATCTCGCTGCTTGCAACTATGTTGACATAGGGGAATGAGGGAGAAGTTTCCTGTCACATCCTTTACATATGTTATGTCAAGAAAAGGGAAATGTATGTTTATAAACCGTCTTCCCATCATCGCGATGAAGCCATTGGAAGGATTCCTTCTCACTTATTCCAAGCCCTATCATTCCAAAATCTATCTTTCATCCATCAGCTCTGTATATATTTTACTCCCATACTCCTAAAATTGTGAGCATCATGTAATCTACCCAGAAAGTTTTTGATTTGCAATTGAATCTGATACCTATCTTACTTACAAAAAATTAGTAATGGTTTAGAATGAATATGGAGACTGTATCCTCACAAAGGGAGTACTATCTGAGAAAGAAAGTGATCTTAACAAAGGGAATGATACTGACTTGAATATTTTGTAATTGTGACCATTGACAGACCACTGGTTAAGGTAATTGTAAAAAACACAAGTTATCAATTGGTCCATAAATGGTATTACCGACCTTTTTAAATTTGTTTGGAAGATCCTATGTTTTATATTTTATGATGGAATTACCTTGTCGTTCATATACCATCACACAGTGGAAACTGTTAAATTAATTAATATGCTTCCATAGTATTTAATACAACTGAAAAGCCTAAATCCAGTTTCATATATCTCACATTTACTCAGGTTGAGTTTATGGGTTCTTTTTATGCCTCATGACACAGAAAGCGTGAATATCCAATTCAATTTATTAAGAACAGGGCATGGTAAACTCATACATGAACACTTAAACAACTTGAGATTTCTATGATAATATATGTGTAACCAGAATTCCTTCCTGCTTTTTAGTCCGCACAAGATATTCTCGTTATTTGCTTAAATGCAAATATTTCTATTAAGTTACTATTAGCAATTGTAATGAATTTCTGCTATATCTTCCAAAAAGCCTGGCTTCCAATTACAAAACTAGTTCAAGTTTGCTATTTAAATTTTGTATTAAATTGGATTCCGAAACTTGTTAAACAATATCTGCAAATTCCCTGATTTATTATTCAAATATCCCCATGGTCTTAAGATAAATTAATGAAATGGTCTCACTAAGAGTTATTCTATTGTTAAGCAGCAAAGGCGGATCATGAAGTGTAATTGTCTGTTGAATATCTCACTGCTTGCAACTATGTTGACATAGGGGAATGAGGGAGAAGTTTCCTGTCACATCCTTTACAGATGTTATGTCAAGAAAAAGGAATGTATGTTTATAAACCGTCTTCCCATTATCGTGATGAAGCCCTTGGAAGGATTCTTTCTCACTGATTCCAAGCCCTATCATTCCAAAATCTATCTTTCATCCATCAGCTCTGTATATATTTTATTCCCATACTCCTAAAATTGTGAGCATCATGTAATCTACCCAGAAAGTTTTTGATTTGCAACTGAATCTGATACCTATCTTACTTACAGAAGATTAGTAATGGTTTAGAATGAAGATGGAGACTGTATCCTCACAAAGGGAGTACTATCTGAGAAAGAAAGTGAATTCTAATTTAATAATCCTATCGACCTCTCTTTGTACCTTTTGGGACAATTGCTAGTGATAAGTTATTTGAAGAATCGGCGTGGTCTGTAAGTGATTCAAACATTCCTCTTTCGTTCAAAATTTTTAAAGTTGTTTTGTTCAACGCAAGACCTGTGCCTGGATACCATCTATCTTTTATTTTTGTGATTGAATAGGTCACAACCGAAATTCGCGGGATTTCGACGGTTCATCGTCTAGACGGTTTTCATTATGGATTCGGTGTCCGTTCAGAAATGTCATGGTACAAAAGGCGTAGTCAGGAGCTGTTGGAAAACTGTAAGCGGGCACTGTTCAATACAGATCGTTATCATGGTCTGCGAATTCTCGCAAGTGCAGATTATTATGTAGAAGCTATATTGAGGAGGGTGCGGTCACCACATCTCATATGGCTCCGCTGGTATAAATGCCCCTATTCTTCCCTGCCTTCTTTGGTTCCCCTGGAAAATTTAAGAGTGTTAGAAGTGAGAGGAAGCAGATTGAAAACCTTGTGCCAACAGGAATCTCAGGTACGCAATTTTGCGTGTTTATAGTTCTTTTATTTCAATCTCAATTTTTTTGTAGATGAGAATCATCCCGAAATCTTTCTTACAGTGGAAATGTGTACATTGCAGCCGCCTCTCCAGTTGCGAGAGTTAAACATCTATTCTCCCGTTTCAGATTTTCCAAAGTCCATAGGACAACTGAAGTACCTTGAAAAGATTGTTGTGGATTATGATGGGACTGTCCAACTCAAAACTTTGCGAGAGGAATTTTGTTATATGCCCTCTTTGACATGCTTGGTCTCATGACATTTCACAAGAGTGAGATCGTTGCCTGATTCCCTGGGAAAGCTAACAAATCTTCAGCACATCGATTTGTCTTATGCTACCAGTTTGGAGATGCTGCCTGATTCCATCGGAAAGCTACCAAACCTCCAGTCCATCGATTTGTCTTATTGTTCCCGCGTGGCGATGCTGCCAAATTCTTTTGGGAATTTGACTCGACTCAAACGTCTCTCTTTGAAGGAATGTAGGAATGTGACCATTTCCAAAGAGAGATTTGGAAATATTACGACGCTGGAATTCTTGGATCTTTCAATGTTGTTCCGAGGTGAAAGAATTGCCTCCCGAGGTGGCACATCAACGGTTCTTGGAAGAGATATATTTAGTGGATGCTGAGTTAAAAGAATTGCCAGGCGGTATCGGTGACCTATGCAACTTGGAGGTACTCCATTTAGGGAACCGTTTGTTTGAAGTGCTGCCATCTTCCCTCGGTTCCCTCAATAGCTTGAAGGAATTGCGGGTGAGCAATTGCCCGCGATTGAAATGCTTGTCGGATACTTTTGGACAGTTGACTCAACTGACACAGTTGAGTTTGAGTTTGGTTTCTTGTGCGATACAAAAGTCGCCACAGGATATTCTCCTGCTGAACAATCTCGAATACTTTCGCATAGAAGATTGTCCATTGGGCGAACTTCCATTTAAAACAGCGGAACGAGAAAGAGAAACAGTAGCAGCGTTGAATGAATTGGACGACTCCAATGGCAAATGTATCTTTGGTTTGGAGAGGCTCCGGGAGGTATCTTTGGTTAGTACAGATAAGGGAGGTAACATTTCCTGAAGGAGTTTGCCGAAACCTTCAAGAACTTCGCTTGATTGACTGTAAGGAATTGAGGCGAATAGAAAGGCTTTGTGGTATCTATGATTGTGAAAATGTAAAGGAGCTCACCAGTCTTGAAACGTGGACATCATCTTTGGAGGACTTGTATGTGAGTGGATGTAGCAAACTCAAGAGCATACAAGCTTTGGAACACCTCCCAAAGCTTAGAATACTACATGTTTTTAATTGTGATGAGATAGAAGTGTTGCCATCTCTGGAACATCTGACATATTTGCATTGGATGTGGGTCTTTGGATGTAGTAAACTGAAGACCATACAAGGGTTGGAACACCTCACAAAGCTTGAAATACTACATGCTGAAGATCTCGCTAAGATAGAAGAGTTGCCAGCTTTGGAAAATTTACTGTATTTGTGGGTTGTTCGATGTCCCAGGTTCAAGCGCATGCAAGGGTTGGAGCAGTTCAGAATGTTAAATGTGTAATTTCAACGCAGCCGAAAACCACCAAACAAAACCATCTATCTTGTTCGCACCGCCTTTTGGCAAAGGCTGTTTTTCCTTGGAGCCCTCCGAACACTCTCACCTGCCGCCACGCGTCTCTTGTACGAACCCCCCAAAACCATTTTCCCCGGACAGTAAAGTTCGTTTGTTTTGCCCGAGGTTGGTGTGCGAACCTCGTTGGATCAGCCAAGTGATCTGGGCACGAAATCTCCGCCGTTGATCTCCGGAAGGTGCACGGGCCCATGTCAAATCGATTGTTGCGTGGAGTGAATGATTTTTCCGTTGACCGCCGTAGTGGAATCAATGGTCTTTAATGTGTCTTCGTAGATATTAGGTGGAGGCTTTAATTTTGATTATGGGCATATGTCCCATATGGTATACGTTTCATGTTTTTTTTACGGCACGTAAAGTTTTTTTTATGTGTGTTAGTTGTATGTTTTAATAGGCATGTTTTTATGTGTTAATTTTTTTATGTATGACACACGGGAAGAAAAATGTGTGTGTGTTCGCAGCAGCGAAATAGAACAGAGAGTTGTATGCACAATCATAAGGAACAGATTGTAATGCTCTTGTCAGGTATGTAAGAAAACCATGTGTGGTTTTTGCACAAGCAGTGCATAAAGAAAATGGTGGTGCGTGTTCCTTTTTGTAACTCTGTAAGTTTTGTTTTTACAGCAGTATGTAAAAGTGTTTTACACCAGTAAATGTGAATGGAGGTTTTACAGCAGTAAAAGTTATTGGGAATTTTCCAGCAGTGTAAATTCTTATATGAAGACAGAGTGAATTTTTTTTGTTTTAATGAATAGAAATCTTTTATGGTGAAATACTCTGTTCCTCAAAAAAATTAAGCTGTCTGTGCACAAGAAGATCCTGTGGAGGAAAAACAGAGCATTGCCTCTGTGTGTTTGAATTTATTTGGTTTTTGGTATTTTCTCCAATTAAAAATACCCAACAGTGGTATCAGAGCAGGCCCAGGCTCTTTAAAAAGTTAAAGAAGCTGAAGGGAGAAGGTTGTTGCTGCAGCAAAACCTCTCAGGCAGACAGAAGACTCAGACAGGGAAGGATTCAGGTATTCCCCAAAAGCATTTCTCTTGTTATTGCTGAAGACAGTCAGTTGTTTTTTTTTTTTTAAAAAAACACAGTCAAGGATTTAAAACCATAGTTCAAGATGCAAGGAATGGCAAGCACAAGCATGGGTATGTTCAACACCCAGCTCCCACACTTTAATGGGAAGAACTATGACTACTGGTCTATAACCATGAGAGCTTTGTTCATCGCTCAGGATATATGGGAACTAGTAGAATATGGGTTTGAGGAACCAGCAGATGAAAATGAGTTCAATGCACTAACTCAGGGAGAGAAGGATCAGCTGAAGCTCAATAGGAAGAAGGATGCAAAGGCCATTGTTTTGTTGTATCAAGCAGTGGACCAGAGTATATTCCCAAGGATAGCAGCAGCTACAACATCACACAATGCATGGCAAACCCTAAAAACTGCCTATCAAGGCATGGAGAGAGTGAAGACAGCAAAATTGCAAATGCTGAGAAAGGATTTTGAAAACTTGAACATGAAGGAGTCAGATAACATTGACTCATTCTTCACTCATATGATTGGAGTAGTCACACAAATGAGAACTCATGGAGAAACAATTGAAGATAGAAGAATAGTGGAGAAAATATTGAGAGTCTTACCCTCAAGGTTCGATGCCATAGTCACAACCATTGAAGAGACAAAGGATCTCTCAAAATATTCAGTTGATGAGCTGCATGCATCTCTGATAACTCATGAGCAGAGGTTGAGTAGGAATGAAAACTCATCTCTTGAGCAAGCCTTCAAGACCCAGATGTCCTTTGGAAAAGGAAGAGGTCAAGGAAGAGGAAACCGAAGAGGAAGAGGCAGAAGCCAGAACAGAGGTGGAAGGAACAGCCCATCAAATGCACAAGGAAGAGGCAGCAATCCAAATCAGAACCAAGGTCAAGGCAGCAACCAACAAAGAGAACAGTATCAGGCTCAAGGACAAAGGTATGATAAATCTAATGTTCAATGCTATTATTGCAAAAAGTATGGACATTATGCTAGTGATTGTAGAAAGAAACAGCATGATATGAACAACAGACAAAATGCAAATGTTACAAGAGAAAACAGCAGTCAAGAAAATGTCCTGCTAGCTTGTAACATGGCTGAAACACATAGTGAAGACATATGGTTTTTAGACTCAGGTTGCAGCAACCATATGACAGGGAATGTAGCCCTCTTTTCAGCCTTAAATCAGAATTTGAAATCAGAGGTCACACTAGGAACTGATTGTAAAGTGTCTGTTATGGGAAAAGGGGAGGTAAAAATATTTACAAAACAAGGAGAAAGGAAAACCATAGCAGATGTATACTATGTCCCCGGAATGAGATGTAACCTATTGAGTGTTGGACAACTTATCCAAAAGGGTTACAATGTTTACTTTGTAAATGATGTGTGCACCATCATGGACATACCACCCAGCAAAAGATGCATTGCTGAAGTGAAGATGACAAGGAACAGGATGTTCCCTCTCCGAATCCGGGCAGACATGAAAAACAAAAGGGAAATGGCAGCAGTCACCCAAGAGGCCTTCCAAAGCGTGCCAAAGGATGAGAACTGGTTATGGCACTTGAGATTCGGGCATCTAAATTTTGGAGGTCTAAACTTATTGAGCAGAAAAGGAATGGTAAGAGGATTACCATTAATAGAGAAACCGGACAGCCTATGTGAAGGCTGCATTTTGGGAAAACAACACAGAGAAAGTTTTCCATCAGGGAAAAGTATAAGGGCAAAGGCACCCTTAGAGATTATCCACTCAGATTTGTGTGGACCAATGCAAGCTCCATCATTAGCTGGCAGCCTATATTTCTTGACATTCATTGATGATTTTACAAGAAAGACTTGGATATATTTCCTCAAGAACAAAAGTGAAGTCTTTGAGAAATTCCAAAACTTCAAAGCACTTGTGGAGAACCAAAGCGGGCTGCACATAAAAGTATTGAGAACTGATAGAGGAGGTGAGTATATCTCAAATGAATTCCTAAAGTTTTGTAGAGAAAATGGAATACATAAACAGTTCACAACTCGGTACACCCCACAACAAAATGGAGTTGCTGAAAGGAAGAACAGAACCATCATGGAGATGGCAAGGAGCATGTTGAAGGCAAAGCATTTGCCAAATGAGTATTGGGCTGAAGCTGTACATTGTGCAGTTTATATTTTGAACAGGTGTCCTACAAAGGCAGTCATGAACAAAGTGCCAGAAGAGGCATGGAGTGGGAGAAAGCAAGTAGTCACCCACATGAGAGTTTTTGGGTGTGTGGCCTATGCACACATTCCAGATAAACTAAGGAGGAAGTTGGACAACAAAGGGGAGAAATGCATCTTCATTGGATACAGTGATGAATCCAAAGCCTACAGGCTGTACATTCCATCTACCAAGAAGTTCTTTGTAAGCAGGGATGTTCAATTCATTGAAGAGGAAGCTTGGGATGGAAGCATAGAGAAAACAGTGAACATTAAAGGCTGTTTGTCTCATGATGAGGATGAAGAGGAAGTGGCTGAAATGAATCCCCAAACAGCAGCACCAACACAAGAACAACAAGGTACACCATTGAGGATCAATGAGAGTGCTTCTCCAAGCACACCACAAGGAGGAAATTCAAGTGCATCTTCAAGCACTTGCACACCAAGTGAAAGAGGTAAGAAATTTAGAAATCTAAGTGATATTTATGATGAAGGAATGAATTCCTTATTTGCCTTGTTTTGTCATGTTGATGATCCTATTCATTTCGAGGAAGCAATCAAAGATAGGAAATGGATAGAAGCTATGGATGAGGAGATGAATGCCATAGAGAGAAACAAAACATGGGATTTGGTTGAGTTACCAAAAGGCAAAGAAGTCATTGGTGTGAAATGGGTCTATAAGACCAAGAGCAATGCTGAAGGCAAGATAGAAAGGCACAAGGCAAGGCTGGTTGTCAAAGGATACAAGCAGCAGTATGGGAGAGATTATGAGGAGACTTTCGCACCGGTTGCAAGAATGGAAACAGTGAGAGCAGTGCTGTCCATAGCAGCACAAAACAAATGGAAAGTCTACCAAATGGACGTGAAGTCAGCATTCCTAAATGGAGTGTTGAAGGAAGAGGTGTACATTGAACAGCCTCTCGGTTATGAGAAGAAAGGTGAAGAGCACAAAGTGTGCAAGTTGAAGAAAGCTCTTTATGGGCTGAAGCAAGCGCCAAGAGCATGGTACAGCAGGATAGATTCATATCTATTGGATAATGAATTTGACAAATGTGAAGGAGAACCCACAGTCTACATCAAGGAAAAGGATGGTAAAATTTTAATTGTTGTCTTGTATGTAGATGATGTTATTTTCACTGGAAATGATATTTATCTTATTGAGAATTTTAAATCAGTCATGAAGGATGAATTTGAAATGACTGACATGGGTTTGTTGAGATACTTCTTAGGCATAGAAGTAGATCAAAATGAAAAAGGAATTTTTATGTCTCAAGCAAGATATGTAGATCAAGTTTTAGGCAGATTTAAGATGGAAGAATGCAAGGCAGCAATCACTCCCACAGTGATGGGATTAAAGCTCAGCAGAGAGGACAGCAGCAAGGATTTTGATCCTAGCCTCTACAAAAGCATTGTGGGCAGCCTTATGTATTTAACAGCAACTAGGCCTGATTTAATGTATTCTGTTAGTTTGATTTCCAGATTTATGGAGAGGCCAAAGGAGGCACATTGGCAGGCAGCAAAGAGAATTTTGAGGTATGTCAAAGGTACCAAAATGTTTGGAATTCTATATCATGCCTCAGAACATTCAGATTTGGTTGGGTACACAGATAGCGATTGGGCTGGAAGTGTAGATGATCGGAAGAGCACTTCCGGTTATGTTTTTAACATGGGTTCAGGAGCCATTTCATGGGCTTCCAAGAAGCAGTCCATTGTAGCATTGTCTACAGCAGAGGCAGAATATGTGGCAGCGACAGCAGCAGCATGTCAGGCAGTATGGATGAGAAGGATGTTGAGAAGCTTAGGCCAAGAGCAGGCAAAAGCGACAGTGGTCTTTTGTGACAATAGCTCCGCTATTGCTTTGTCAAAGAATTCAGTGTTTCATAAGAGAACGAAACACATTGACACAAGGTTTCACTACATCAGAGAATTGGTGAGCAATGGAGAAATTGTCTTAGAACATTGCAGGACTCAGGAACAGGTAGCAGACATTTTGACAAAGCCACTGGACCAGAAAAGCTTTGAATTTTTGAGGAAGTGTCTGGGTATGACAGAATGCCCAGCTGTTGAAATTAAAGGGGAGTGTTAAATGTGTAATTTCAACGCAGCCGAAAACCACCAAACAAAACCATCTATCTT
This sequence comes from Pinus tabuliformis, assembly GCA_031772625.1. Lineage (NCBI taxonomy): Eukaryota > Viridiplantae > Streptophyta > Pinopsida > Pinales > Pinaceae > Pinus > Pinus tabuliformis. Next base: position 1,778,763,013 of record CM062816.1, on the reverse strand, counting down.
GTTCGCACCGCCTTTTGGCAAAGGCTGTTTTTCCTTGGAGCCCTCCGAACACTCTCACCTGCCGCCACGCGTCTCTTGTACGAACCCCCCAAAACCATTTTCCCCGGACAGTAAAGTTCGTTTGTTTTGCCCGAGGTTGGTGTGCGAACCTCGTTGGATCAGCCAAGTGATCTGGGCACGAAATCTCCGCCGTTGATCTCCGGAAGGTGCACGGGCCCATGTCAAATCGATTGTTGCGTGGAGTGAATGATTTTTCCGTTGACCGCCGTAGTGGAATCAATGGTCTTTAATGTGTCTTCGTAGATATTAGGTGGAGGCTTTAATTTTGATTATGGGCATATGTCCCATATGGTATACGTTTCATGTTTTTTTTACGGCACGTAAAGTTTTTTTTATGTGTGTTAGTTGTATGTTTTAATAGGCATGTTTTTATGTGTTAATTTTTTTATGTATGACACACGGGAAGAAAAATGTGTGTGTGTTCGCAGCAGCGAAATAGAACAGAGAGTTGTATGCACAATCATAAGGAACAGATTGTAATGCTCTTGTCAGGTATGTAAGAAAACCATGTGTGGTTTTTGCACAAGCAGTGCATAAAGAAAATGGTGGTGCGTGTTCCTTTTTGTAACTCTGTAAGTTTTGTTTTTACAGCAGTATGTAAAAGTGTTTTACACCAGTAAATGTGAATGGAGGTTTTACAGCAGTAAAAGTTATTGGGAATTTTCCAGCAGTGTAAATTCTTATATGAAGACAGAGTGAATTTTTTTTGTTTTAATGAATAGAAATCTTTTATGGTGAAATACTCTGTTCCTCAAAAAAATTAAGCTGTCTGTGCACAAGAAGATCCTGTGGAGGAAAAACAGAGCATTGCCTCTGTGTGTTTGAATTTATTTGGTTTTTGGTATTTTCTCCAATTAAAAATACCCAACACAGAAAGCTTGCAGGATTATATGTTCGAGAATGCCATGAATTAGAAGAGCTGCGAGGTGTGGAACATTTAATGTCCTTGCGAGGACTTACTGTAAGGTACTGTCCCAAACTGCAGTGGCGCGGGAGAGTACTGGAGCAGTTGCGCCAAGGATTGAAGGAAGGATTCAGATATGTCAAAGAAAGCAAAATGAAGAGGCTGTGGTCCGCTATTTGTGGAGCGACAGAGTGCGAGGGGGATAGAAAAACAAAAAAAAATGAAGAGCATGTCAAATTAAGACCATGGTTTATTTTAATATTTAATGTTAATCCTTATTGCATTTGTCTCTTTGATTTCGTGACCTTGCTCTTGGTTGGTAGCAAGTGCCTTAGTATTGGGTTCATTTAATTATGCCATGGAAGACACGTTGTTGATATTAGATAGATGGCAAAACTTCAAAACTCCAACCATTCGAACACTTCGTGGTTGTCACGGTAAGAGGTGTTATTAGTATGAATAGCATTAAAGAAAGTAAGTTATACAAGTTAATGTTATGGTTGGTATTTTTTTTAATAATAATAATTTTTTTTAATAATATTAAATAATAATTATTATTATTATTATTTAGAGTAGTTTTTTATAATTTTAATTTAATTATGAGTTAGAAATAAGTTTTTATCTCCAAATTAGTTATGTTTATTTAATTGATTTAGCTTAAATTAATTAATTAAAAAAATATCAATATATGGTATTGTAAAAAAAAAAAAACTATTTACAAGTTAAGAATTTCCATGGTTAAGAATATTGTTACATGTATTTTAAAATGATTATAGGTTTAATTCATATATTGATTATTTTTATAATTAATAATACATAATTTAAAATAAAACTATAATGAAGTTTATTTTTATAAATTAATTTTATTTTTTTTGGCAAAATGTGTTGATTTTTATCATGGATTGATGCTTATTTGTGTTTACCAAACATTTAATTCATATGGCTAATTTGCAGATTTAATGATTAAAAACATGTCTTTTACAAACAAACAAAAAAATTGAGTTCAAGTTTGAAGAGAAACATATTTTAATAATCAAATCTTTACATAAAATTATTTTTATTTTAAAATTTTATTTTCTTTCTGGAAAAGACATTATATAAGCTTGTGCTCATGCTCAATTTAAAAAATGAAAATAGTTTATTTTTTAATTGAAAAATATTTATTTATTAATGATAATGTGAATGAACATTAGTTTAAGCACAAGAAACTAGTTTATTTTTTAATTGAAAATTATTTTCTCATTAATAAGTTGATTAGTATTTTGCAACTTAATGTAATCAAATGAAATAAGTTATTTTTTTGTAATTTGGCATGACTAAATCTATGACTTCACATCAACAAGTGTTTTAACAAAGCACCTCTCTAAAACCCCATGGACATCAAATGAAAAAGTTAAAAATTATTAAAATGAATAAATTTTGTTAGATCTAAGACTTTTGTGATCCATCAATTTAGAGAAAAGTCTTCGATTAATCACATCGTAAAGATTGGGTCTAATAAAAATTTGATGAAAACTTTTAACTCAATTTTAATAAAAATTGTGATTTTTATTTTATTTTTTATCCAATAATATTTCATTTATTTTCAAACCAATTCAAAATATTCAAAAATAATTCTTTCATTAAATATTAATATCTCTTTCACTTTTTCTTTTTCTTTTTTCTCTTTTTTGAAACATTAAAAATATTATGTTAAACATAATTTTATTTACAACCTATAAAATTTATTAAAAATAAATAAATGAGTTTTATTTATTTCCATAATTTTATTTACAATATATATAATTTATTAAAACGAATAAATGAGTTCTATTTCCATACAATTCCATGGATAGAAAGACCAATAGAATGCCTTTTGGAAATGAAAGCATTTGAAATAGTCTTTGTTAAGTAATTATCATATTATGCATTTAATAAACAATTTTTTGAGATTAATATTCTAATATGCAATTGAGCCTTATAACATGTGTATGTTATTTTAGATATAAATGTTAAGCTAAATTGACAAATGTAATATATTGGGGTAGAAATTAAGAGTTGTTATGAAACCAGCTCAAGAAAAGATAGATCAACGCCTTAGAATTCAGCTTCTTCGAGGGGGCAACCTCCTTTACATTACATAAATGGACAATTCTTGGATGATACAAATGAAAAGACCTCCTTTCTATATATAGGAGTCCAAGGGGTCATAACATAATCAGAGCCGACATAACAATAATAATGTAAGGGAAAAATAATAACAATAGTGGGCTTCTATGGGGCACAATAGTAACAATATGGGCACTACATGGGTACATCAATATAATAAGTGGGTTGCACTAATAACAATAAGGGATTACACTAGTAGTATAGGGGCCTAACATGCCCCTCTCCTTCAAAAAGCGTTGTCCTCAACGCTTGAGTAGTTCTTGATGCTTTTGTATAAAATTCTTGTCCTCCCATGTGGAATCTTCAGCGGGTAAATTCTTCCACTTGATGAGATACTCTGAAATTGATCGATTTCGTAGCTATCGGGTTCTTGTTTCTGTGACTGCTCCAGGTTCCAATATGATTTTTCCTTCCTCTTCAATTTCTGGCAATATTGTTTGAATTGGGATCTTTTGCAACTTTTGAATAAGTGGCCATACTTCTTCGTCCTTCTTTCATTTATCCCTTGCTTCATATATCCAATCCGGTTGGAAAATAGAAATAGCACAAAACAATGCTTCTACATCCTCATCCTTGAAGAGTCTTCCTATTCGGTAAGGTCGCCATTTTTTGAGTGCATGTAGTATTGCCAACGTTTCCTTCTCATAAATAGCTTGCTTGAGATGTAGCAGTAAAAATACCCAATCACCTACATCAAAACATTTTTCACTACGATGTTGATCTACCTGTTGTTTTGTTTGACTTTGCACTGAAGTGGCGTCCTTTAAAATTTGGAGAACTTGTTGTTGATGCTCAATGTGATCTTTCATTGCTTGAACCTTTTTCTTCTTGATATGTCCTTCTATCTCTGGAGTTTGAGGAGTGGTAATTTCTTCCAATCCTTTACAAGATATGGTCGGATTCATTTCTTGATGCTCTATGTGATCTTTCACTTCTTGAACATTTTTCTTCTTGATATGTCCTTCTATCTTGTTAGTTTGAGAAGTGGTAATTTCGACCAATGAATTACAAGATATTGTTGGATTCATTTTCTTCTTTCTCGATGTGATCTTTCACTTCTTTCACCATTTTCTTCTTGATATGTCCTTCTATCTTTAGAGTTTGAGGAGTGATAATTCTTGCCAATGCTTTACAAGATATGGTCTGATACATTTCTTCTTTCTCTGGGGTGGGGTCCTGGTGTATATCTTCTTCTTTTGATGTTTCTTGATCCTTTTCTTCCTCCTCTTCATATTCTATGTAAAATAATTTCTTCTCAGCACACTTATGGACTTTAGTGCATTTGCTTTCACAATTGTAACAAAGCCCTTTTTCTCTTTTTTCATCCAATTGTTGTGGTGTAACCCTTGTAGGTTGTGGAAGGCTAGGAGAAACAACACTTCCATCTTTATAGTTGTGAGGGGTATGCTTCCTGGTTTCCATAATTTTTCTTTCCAATATGTCACAAAGCCCTTTTATTCTTTCCAATTGTTGTGGTGTTGCTCTAAAGAAGGTGTTGTTCTTGGTATCCTCATAATGTGCTATCATTTCCTCCGTGAAAATTGACCACGTAACAAGTTTTTTACGAGAACAAAGCCCTTCATACCGTAAAAATTGATCTGGTTCTAAATATGAAGATGCAATACATACCTTTTGTAACAGTGGTACACCATGTCGATCAAAATATTGCTCCATCTGAAGTATCCAATTTACCAGATCCTTGCCATCAAACTTCCTCATCTTTCTTTTTCTTGATTTTAGGAGCTCGATCTTGAAACAACTATAACTCTGTACTTTCGGATCTTTAAGTTCGAAAATTGCGACCTATGCTAGCCCTCTATGTCCTCTTTCCAATGCCACCAGTCTGACCCCAATAGGATTTTCCAATGAAGAGTTATGCCAAATCTCCCACAGTGACCTGATTATAGACTAATTCAGTAGAGAAAACTTGTACGACGTGCCACGTGTCCCTGTTTTGACCTTTGGCTCTGAAAAATATATACAAGAAACTACAGTCCGTCCTCTTTCTGTACCTTCTTACGAAATTTCAATCTGATCCCTAGAGAGAAAGTTATGACGATTTTCCCCAGGTCACTTGTTTGGAATGTAATTCAGGAGTCTGCAAAAAGACCAACTTCCTCAGATCATATCTCTGCAAATATAGCACGAAAAGCTCTAAAATTCGGACCCAAGGTTCAGCGTGATTTCTTCTCAAATGGTTTTTTTTTTCAACTTCTGAAACACCGCAGAAAAAAAAGGTTATAGCGAAAATGCCACGATGACCTATTTGGAGCAGCGAAACCCTAGAATCCAAAGCTCTAATACCAAATGTTATGAAACCAGCTCAAGAAAAGATAGAAAAGATAGATCAACGCCTTAGAATTCAGCCTCTTCGAGGGGGCAACCTCCTTTACATTACATAAATGAACAATTCTTGGATGATACAAATGAAAAGACCTCCTTTCTATATATAGGAGTCCAAGGGGTCATAACATAATCAGAGTTGACATAACAATAATAATGTAAGGGAAAAATAATAACAATAGTGGGCTTCTATGGGGCACAATAGTAACAATATGGGCACTACATGGGTACATCAATATAATAAGTGGGTTGTACTGATAAAAATAAGGGGTTACACTAGTAGTATAGGGGCCTAACAAGAGTAGATGAAGCAAAGAAGTAAAATTATTGTTAAAATAGAATAATGATTGTTATATATATATGTTTGTGTAGTTTTTAGTTAAGTTAGAAAAAGCATGATAAATATTCAATATAATTAATTACACTTTGTATAAAGGTAATTATTCAATTATAATTATTAAAAAGATGGATTAAATTGTGTATTTTTAAAATAAAAAGAGATTTAAATCCTCTCAAAATGAAGTTCATGTGATTAGATAATGTTGTCTATAAAAGGTTTATGTATATAATGGTGTTAATTTTTTTTTCAAATAATTATCTTTAAAAAAAAACAATTGAAAAAGGAGTCAACACCGACTAGGATTTGAACTAGTGAACTTTGAGAATGGAGTATCCTAACAATACACCCATTCATTGTCAATTCAAAATTTTATGGACATTATTTTTCCCCTTTGAATTTTATTGTTTTTTACTTTTTGTTCTTTTATTATTGTTTCCAATTTAGTAGTCACGATTTTATCCAACAATAAATTGATATAAACGCAAAATTTGAATATATTACAAAAATAAAAATATATTTATATGATATTATAAATTAACGAATAGGTAAATATTTATATAACTAACTCAAAATAATGATCAAAGTTATTGGAATAGCGTTGGCCATTGATAGGGACTAATAATAATAGAGGAGACATAAAGATTGTGATTTCATATATAAAGTGATGAATTATTAAGAAATTAATAATAATTTCTTTGTTTTTCAATCGTTTAAACTAGTTATTTTTCTATTAGTTGATATCAAAGCTAGCTTCCTTAGCTGTCATAAGGGATATGTTCTCTCATTTTTTAGGTTTCCAAATCTATTATATGGATATGTTCTCTTTTTTTTTCGAACTTATATGGATATTACATGGGAACTATTGTCTTCAATTAAGGGAATTTTGAGGTCTAAAATTAGTCTACCATTGGAAATAATAAAACAACAATTTAAATAATAAAATAAGTGATGAAATTTTAAAGAAAAAGAGAGTTTTTTTTAAATCATATTTTCAACTTATCTCTTTATAAGTTTACTCAAATTTCAAGTGCATCCTATGAGTACCCACTTTGCATATTTTTTAGTAGACACAATTTTTTTTTTAAATGCATGTAAAAAATGTGTTTTCAGACACCGTTTTGACCTCAAAATTCTCCTAATGCTTTTTCAAGCTTCCATAGCCATTATAGGGATATGTTCTCTTCTTCTAGAGTTTATATACTTGTTAGAAAGATTCATCATATTATTTAAATGAAGGGAAAACATAAAGAAGGGTTGACTAAACTTTTCTCAAGGATGGTACTCACGTCATAGGATATCCACTAGATGGGTTGATTGACCCTTCCTCACACATAATATTTCCATCAAGACAATGAATGGGGATACGTTAGCTAATAACCCTTTGTTATGAATAATATTGTAATCTAAGGGGTCATAGGGAAGGGTTGTTTAGGGTATGATCCTCTTTTTAACCAATATCCTAGGTCCTTGACCATAATATTTTCACTATGTGGGGGCACTAAGTGTGTTCAACTAACTCTTCCTCAAATTCAGTATTGCCATTGAGGGAGACCCAAGGGAAGATTTCATTAACCATTAAGCATAACACTGTTGTCATAGAAAATTTGAAGGAATTATCATCAAACCCTTTTTGATGCATAATATACACTAAAAGGGAACTCAAGGAAGGAAAAATCAACTTGCTCTTGATCATAGTATTTACATCATGAGGGAGCATGAGAGAAAGGGTCAATTAGCCCTTTTTAAAACCTTAGTCATTTCATTGGGGGAGATTGTAAGGAGGGGACGACCAACCCACCCTTATGCATGGTATCGTGTCAAAGAGAATCCGAAGGTAACTCTGAGCCAACCCTTTTTGAGGAATAGTATTCATTGTTGAAGGGGACTATGTTGAAGGTTTGATGAATCCTTCCACAAGCATAGATTTTTCCCTGTGGGGAAGTATCGAGAATAGACGATTCACCCATCCTCAATCATTGTATTCTAATAAAGAGAGTAGGTCAGTCTATTAATATCCTAATCCTAATGTTCTAGAAGTCTAAATTAATTGTTTTAGGATTTAGTTTATTCTAGCATATTTGTCAATTAGTTGAGAGGGTCTATAGCTTAATATGTAAATGAGACTTATCACACTCATTGGATTTTAAGATTGGTTTCTCTCCTAGAATTTAACTTAGAGTTAAATAATATCAACTAGTTCTATTTTCATGTGAGGTTCATAGGCTTTTACTATTTTCTTTGCAACTATTTTTTTCCTTATTTTATAAATTTTTGCGTGAAGGCATTTTTTCAACATGGTATCAATTTCAAAGACATATTGAATAATATGGGAAGAATTGGTGATGTATTGAGGAAGCACTAAAATATCCACAACATCATCCTACATCTCTCCAAATTCAAAAGTAGTATTGAGGTGATAAAGAAAGATAATATTTTTTACTAGTTAAAAGTACTGTATCAAATATATTTTGATCTTGAAACTTGATAGATATTGTTTTTTTATTAGATTTACCTTGTTTGACAAGTAAATAAGTTGTAATCTAATTTTTATTTGTAAAATCTATGCTTTTTATATTGTAGAACTCATTAAAAGTGTTTGTTGCAATTGTAATGCTATGAGATCTAATTCTAACAATGTATTTTTGGTTAAAATCCATTATTTTTCAAATTTATTAAAGGGCTCATATTATAAATTGCTTTAGATATATTTATAAAATTTGACTAGAATTGTAGATATTGAATTTTTCTTTAAGCTCCATCCATCATTTTTGGTTAGAAATATACAAAATTTTGGACAAAAGACCACACTTGGGGGGTGGGGGGGGTAAATCTGACAGCAAATTTACAGTTTCACAACTTTTCTTTAACAAACAATTATACAAAAATAATACATAACCATTTGCAACATATCATCATATATAAAAATGCATCATAAGGCCATCATCAAATCAATAATACATCAGGAAGCCATCACCTCAACAAAAAGAGACACAAGTTTTACATGGAAACCCATATGGGAGAAAACCACAAATTCTTCTTCTTCTTATGCTTCAAATCATTACATAGATTTGTAGGCACCAAACTACTGGAGGCACCCACTCCAAAAATGTGGAAGTTTCTACTTGTGGTAGGCTACAACTTGATTGAAACACCGGCCTTGAAAATGTGCAAGTAATAACTCATTGAGGCTACAACCTTATTGAGGAACCAACCTTGATGATGAGAGTATTTCAACTTGATCTAGGCTCCAACCTGATTAAGGCATAAACCTCGATGATGAGCAAGATATAACCTAATCTAAGCTCCAACCTTAGTGGAGGCACCCACCTCCTCCTTCAACCTATTATGGACCACTTTTTAAAATCTTTCAAACTAGGTCCACGTAATCTTCAAACAAAATAAATATTCAAAGTGAATAAGTTGATGTTATCATACTATTGTGTATGCCTTGCCATACACTGTCACAACTTTTCTTCAACCTATTCACCAATATGGTCACATATGACTCATCTCGAAACCTACTTCTACCATAAACTCAAAACCACTTCAACATGCTCATAGGCCTTCGAAGATATAACATATATTTTAATCATAAAAAATATGTCAATGAGTTTTTTATGCCTTTAGAACATCTATCTTTGGACACTGATAATTGTTCCTCTTCTAGATTCCAATTTGGTTCAAGAATGAGCTCAAAATCTCCAAGTAACCATTTAAAACCATATACTAAATTAACAATTATACAAAAAGTCATTTTTCAAGTGCGTTAGAAATAATAAACTTTTTCTAGCATCGATGCGACAAGATGCACACCATTGATTGCTTAAATAATTAACAAAATGAAACTATGGTGGGAAAAAATAAATCAATAAAAATAGTGTAACAACCCTGATGAACATTCCATGTAATAAAAGTAAAAAATAATAACCACATTTGATGGGACACTTATTCCAAGCTAAATGTTGGGAAAGACATCCTAGGGGGTGTTCATTTGGTTGTTTATGGCCAAGGAAATTGGCAAAGGTAATGGCTAAGGATTTGGAAAGGAAAAATGGAATTTTGGCACAATTATTTATGAAAATAATGGAAATTAGGAGAAAAGTAAGGTGAAAGGTCACAGGTTCCATGTGAGGTGGAAAATGAAGAAAATAGAGGCCTGTTTCATAGAAAGGCTTCTGAGGATCAATTTGTAACATTTTTTCAGTTCAGTTTTGGAGCTCTTTCGTTATTCTCTCTCTTCTCTCTCACTCTTGGACACTTACGGTTTTCTTGGAGCACTTTGGAATTGGAGCAAGAAAGGCAAAGAAGGTAAGAGGGAGCGAAGATCAAGTGGGGAAAGGCAGGATCAAGCAGCTACAACAGGATTCTTAGTAGGTATCGATTTGCATGTGTATTTTCCTTGTTAGTTTGGCATGCATCGTGTTGCATGTGGTTGTTTTCTTTCATGACATGGGTTTTTCTAGGTGTGACAGTGTTTTCATCCTAGCCTTTCCATTTCCTGATAACCTTGATGAGATGGGTTCTCATACTTTGGTTGAGATGGATTGCCAGATGGATTCAAAGCTGAGTGGGGTGGATCTCTGAAATGACAAACACATGACCTAGTGGTCCCTGAACCGGACTATGGATCACGGTAAAGCCACTAGCCTAGTAACCCCTAAGCTAGACTGTGGGTTGCGGTAAAGCCATGATTGTGTGCCTCAGTGGGCCTAGGAATCCTTGCCGGTGAATGGTTTGATATAAGGTAAATCCAAGAGGTCGATTGCTCTCTGTTGGGCCTAGTAGTCCTAAGATGGGATGTACGGTAAAGCCTAGGGAGTGGGTCTCCATGTAGGGCTTAGTGATCCCTGGATCAGACAGTGGGTTACGATAAAGCCTCAAAGACTAGGAGGCACTCAAATTCCTCACGGTGTAGGTGGAGAACTCAGGTAGCATCCATGATTGTTTGGTTATTTTCGGTTGGTTATGATTCCCACATCCATGCTTGGAATATGGCATGGGGGTGATTGGCTGAAGAGAAACTTGGCTCAGCTAATCTACAGTCGGGTGGAATGTGATAGTCCCATCTCTGGTTGGTTTCTGCATTCGTAAATGAGAGATTCATTCCCTTTATTTTCATGTGTAAATGTATTGGTTTATATATGGATTCTATGATTATTATATCTATGGTATTTTCGTTGTTACTATGCTGGTTATATGTATGTTTTATGACAACAGCTATGTATGGATCTCACCATGTTTTTACTTGTAAATGAATGGAAAATGTATCTATGACCTAATAGATGATAATGCATAAAATGTCATGAGGGAACAATGGTTCATAGCGATTCTCAGATAAGTATGAGATCCCTATACTTAATTCTATTGTTTACCTCTGTAGATTACATGTTGATGATATCTTTAACGAAACGCTTGTCATGGCTAGTAGGGGTCTGGTTAAGGTATTGTTTAACTTATTTCTTTTGCATCATTGGTTCTCTATTATTTTACTACTCTTAAGATGTCATTCCATTTTGGGTAGTGACCTGGGCTCTGGGCCTGAAAAAGTTGCTCAAATCCTAGGGACGTTGGCACAAAACTGGACAAATTGGTCCTTGGATGCTGGAAGGCAGGCCTATGAGAGCGAATGGATGTCCTTGGACACTGGCATGCCTATAACATGAGAGCAACCAAGAGATAAGTGACCATAAAACTTCAATGGGACCTAGGGAGAGGCTGCCTGAAGTTATGGCATGGTTCTGAGGGGTCTTGTAGCTGATGTGGAAGGTTTGTGTATTATGTTTCCGTCGATTCCATTTCCTTAAGGTCACATAGGAGGTAAAATCTAACCATAGTAGCTTCTCGTCGCATGTTTACCTCGGTTGGCCAGTTACTTGGGTAGATGTGGGAGGAGGGTGTTACAGAGTGGTATCAGAGCATGGTTTAGCCCCTCAGACTAGATGGGCTATATGTTGGTCATGTATGCATGTTAGTTGCATGTGTGTCTCTTACACTTACATTCCATGTGCTTGTTGCATTTTCATAATGTTGATAATGGTTGTAGTGGTGTCATCATGTAGAGTTGTTGATTGGTATTGTGAATGCATCGTCGTGAATGTATGACTAGTTACATGTCGTTATGTTTCACTTACATGTATCATTTTTCATGCTTGATTACATTCTCGTATGTTTAGTTACATTCTTGTATGCTTGGTTACATGTTGAAATGTGGCAACAAGAATATTCCAATTTTAATTTGTCCTTGAATTAAAATTGTGAATTAAAATTCGAATTTAGTCTCACCAGCTACTTGAAAAATAATTAATTAATTCATCTTGAGTTAATTAGTTGGAGAAATTCAAGTTAGAAGTCTTTTTAAAGTCATGCAACAGTTATCCCTTAAATTAAGGAGATTATCCCTTAATTAAGGAGATAAGATTGAGTTATATTTGAGTTGTAATTAGTTAGCTCACTTTACTGAGTTAAGTCCAGTTAAATTAGTTCCAAACTATTTGAGGAACTAATTGTGAGTTATCATTCAGTTGATGCATGCATGCACTCAACTAAGTGTACTCCAGATAACTGAAGATTCTCTCATCAGTAACCCATGCATGTCTATTCTGAGAAAGATCTAATTGAGATTAAAGACAGGGACATTGTACTATTAGTTGCATGTGTTTTCCTATAAACAAAACTCATGCATGCAGAAGGAAGATCATTCCTTGAGGATTGTGCAGTTTTACAGGGTGTGAGATCAGTGTGAGAGATCAGTGTTCCACTTGGTAACAAGAGGATCACCCAGGAGAAATTGCGCAAGGAAATAGGAGCTTGGAGGGTAGAGGAGAAGGTTTATGAGAAGTCTATTTTGCCTGTGAGCATCTGTGAGGATTGTACTAAGAGCTGGCTAGCTGTGAGAGCTAAGGCTTTGTGTAATTTTGAGATATTTCCAACTTGTATGATAATACAGATAGTGGGGTTTTTAGCTGAGGCTTTCCCCTAAGTATTCTTCTATGTTTCATGTGCATTAATTCTTCTTCTGGTTATATGTGTTCAGCTTGATCTTGCTCAAATCTCTTAAGCTTCCACAAATTGATTATAGAAGTAGGTTAAAGTATTTTGATTTGGTTATATTGCATTATCATGTTAATCTACAGTCAGAATTTCTACATGGTATCAGAGAAAATGTTATCAGAGCTGTGAACAGTATACTGAGAAGAGAATTTGAAGTTTGAAGTTCAGGGTTGCAGGTGCAAAATCGAATTCTTATCATACTTCAAGGTTGGCCAATGGCGTTCAATGGCTTGAGACTCGAGTATGCCTTGGATGGTAGCTCGAATTACATAGCATGGAAAGATCGCATGGAGGCTATATTAGAAGACAACGACTTGAAGGAATTCATTGATCAAGAAATCCAAAAGCTAGCTTCAACTAATGCACAAGAGTTGGTTGAGTGGAAGAAGTGTGTGGCGAAGGCGAGACGGATCATCCTTGAGGGAGTTCAAGACCATATTGTCTCGAGTCTCCATGGGAAGGATACTCCATTTTCAATGTGGAAGACATTGAAGGACCTCTACCAAAACAGTAGCGACCAGAGGAAATTGGCGCTCAAGGATAAGCTTCGAAGAATCAAGATGGAGAAGGGAGATATTATTTCCACATATCTGAACAAGCTCACCACCTGCAAAGATGAGCTTAGCAGTGTGGGAATAACTACTGCCGATGATGATATGGTGAGCCTCGCTTTCCTTGGCCTTCCAAAGAGCTGGAATAGCTACCAGGACTCTATGAATGGAAGGGAGAAACTGCAGGATTGGGAATGACTGTGGTCGGATCTCATGCAGGAGGAGATCAGAAGGAGCACACGAGATGGTTCTTCATCCAAGAATGATGATGAAGAAAATCTGGCCTTAGCAAGGAAGGAAAGGAAAGGAAAGGGGAAGGCTTCCCATTTCAAATCGAATTCTTCTCATGGAGGGAAGAAGGTTGACAAGTCTAAAGTGAGATGCTTTAATTGTCACGAGATGGGACATTATGCGACTAATTACCCATCGAAGAAGTCCAAGAAGGGATCCTCGAAAGGATCGAAAGGTGAGGCATTAGCCTCTCAGTTCGAAATGGACTTTACCCTCATCGCATGCATGGTGTCATCGATAATGGGTTGTGTCTGGTATCTTGACAGTGGAGGCTCATTCCACATGACCAGTGATAAAAATTTATTCAGTGCCTTGGAGGAGAAAGACCTCAAGATGCACATAGATATGGGTGACGATGGAAGGTATAATGTTTCAGGAGTGGGCATGCTTTCTTTTCAGAGGGAGCATCAAGCTCCTCTCACCTTGACAGATGTGATGTATGTGCCTGGGCTGAAGAAGAACTTGGTATCGATCGCGATGTTGGAGGACAAAGGCTACGATGTTGTCTTCAGTAAAGGAAAGGCATTCCTAAGACACATAGCCACGGGTCAGACCAAGAGGATAGGGATTCGGGTGAAGAATCTCTATAAACTAGAGGTAGATGATTATGCAGCATTGAGTATGAAAGCAGAATTGGTGCAAAGCCAAGACATTGGCAAGTTGTGGCATAGGCGGTTAGGCCATTTGCATCATGGGGCCTTGAAGATAATGCAGTAGATATCTACAGGACTTCCCAAAGGTAAACTTGAGCAAGTTGACACATGCAAAGTTTGTACCTTGGGAAACTACACCAAGTATTCCTTTCATGATCGAGGCAGTCGAGCAGAGGCTATCTTAGAGCGAGTTCATGCTGATTTGTGTGGACCATTTTCAACGGAATCCACAGTGAAGCAAAGGTATTATGTGATTTTCATTGATTATTTTTCTCGTAAATGCTAGATTTATTTCATGCAGAAGAAGGACCAAACCTTCACAAACTTTTGTGAGTTCAAAGCTTTGGTCGAGAAAGAATCAGGGAAGAAGATCAAGGCCTTGAGAAGCGATAATGGTGGAGAATATGTCTCTCAAGAGTTTAAGGACTTTTGTGAAGTGGAAGGAATTAAACGGGAGTTGACGACACCTCATAACCCAAAGCAGAATGGGGTGGACGAGAGGAAGAACAGAACTATTGAAGGGGCAGCACGGGCGATGCTACATGACCAAGGCCTACCACTTCACTTGTGGGCTGAGGCATGCAACACAACGGTCTATTTGCAGAATAGAAGCCTGCATCACATACTTGGGATGAAGACACCAAAGGAAGATTTCTCCGATAAGAGACCAGATGTGGGTCACTTCAGGATCTTTGGCTCATCGGTATATTTCCATGTGACAAAGGATGCACGGAAGAAGCTTGAGCCGACAACAGAGTTGGGGATACTTGTGGGGTACACTGATACACCTCACAACTATCGGGTGTACTTGCCTACCAGTCGGAGGACAGTGGTTCGCAGAGATATCAAGTTTGATGAACAGAAGGCCATGCGAGTTTCCCTTGAGAGGGAGCTCCAACTATAGGCTGTGGAGGAACTGTTGGTTCCTAAGGAGGAGGAGCCTTAGACTGATGCGGAGCAGCCGCATGCAGAGGTTCTAGGAGTGGAGACATCCACTCAAGCAGAGTCTTCCAGAGATGGACGGAAGCGCACAAGAGAAGTTGACAGATTTTTGATGGATGCGAGAGAGAATGTGGGAGAACCATCTTCTCAGCGCAGACAGAGGAGGTCACTTGAGAGGTACACTAGATACATGGCCCTTATTAGGGAATGTGTTGAGACCGAGCCATCTTCCTTTGAGGAAGCAGTGCAACAGTCGATTTGGGTTGATGCTATGGTGGAGGAGTATGACTCCATAGTTCGTAACAGTGTTTGGGACGTGGTTTCGAGATTGGAGAACAAGTCAGTTGTGAGTTCTCGTTGGCTTTACAAGGTAAAGCAAGCTGCTGATGGTAGTGTGGAGAAGCATAAGGCAAGATTTGTTGCCCATGGCTTTTCACAGGTCAAGGGGATTGACTATGATGAGACTTTTGCTCCTGTCGCAAGGTACTCATCTATCATATCGATGTTGGCACTATCAGCACAGATGGGTTGGAAGATCCATCAAATGGATGTGAAGACTGCATTCCTCAATGGCAAGATTGAGGAAGAGGTGTACATAGAGTAGCTAGAAGGTTTTGAGACCTTCGATCGTGAGTCGCATGTGTGCTGACTCAAGAGAGCTTTGTACGGATGAAGCAAGCACCTCATGCTTGGTACACTAGGATAGACAACTACTTCATTGGGTTGGGCTTCACAAAGAGTGAAGCGGATGCGAACCTATACCACATCATGGTGAAAGGTAAGCCGTTGATCATTGTACTTTATGTTGATGATCTCATATTGACAGGTGATGATCAGTTGATCATGTCTTGCAAGGAGGACCTTGCAAGAGAATTCGAGATGAAAGACATGGGTCTCATGCATTACTTCCTTAGCATGGGAGTGTGGCAGAAGGATGGGGAGTTGTTTGTGTCTCAGGCAAGTATGCCAATGAGATACTCAGGAGATTCCACATGGAGAAGTGCAAGCCCATGCATACTCCTCTAGCAGGTAACTGGAGGAAGGAGGATGCTACTTCAGGTGAAGTAGTAGAGGCTACTGTGTACAGGAAGCTTGTGGGTTCACTGAATAATGTACTTAGTGAACACACGACCAGATTTGTGCTATGCGGTGAACCAGCTAAGTCAAGCGATGGTTCAGCCTACCAAGATGTTTTGGAAGGTGGAAAAGCATGTATTGAGATACCTCAGAGGCACATCTTAGTATGGATTATGGTACAGACAGACAGAGGGAGTGAAGCTACATGGCTTCACTGATGCAGATTGGGCAGGGAGTCCATCAAATTGGAAGAGCACATCAGGAGGGATTTTCAACCTTAGGTCAGCTACAGTTTCTTAATACAGTAGGAAATAGAGGTCAGTTTCACTTAGATCGGTAGAGGCTGAATACATGGTTGCAAGTCAAGCAGCATGTGAGGCCATCTGGATGCGGAAAATCCTAGTTGGTTTGTTTGATCAGAGGATGGATCCAACTGTGATCTATTGTGACAATCAGAGTTGTATCAAACTCTCTGAGAATCCAGTATTTCATGATAGGTCCAAGCACATCGATATCCAGTATCATCATCTCAGAGACTGTGTAGCGAGGAGGATCATGTTGTTGTAGTATATTTTGATAGAGGAGCAAGATGCTGACATTTTGAAAAAGGCATTGTCAAAGTGTAAATTTGTGTTCCATAGAGACAGGATCGGGGTCGCAGATAATCCCTTTCTTGTTGAGAGGGAGTGTTGAAATGTGGCAACATTAATATTCCAATTTTAATATGTCCTTGAATTAAAATTCGAATTTAGTCTCACTAGCTGCTTGAAAAATAATTAATTAATTCATCTTGAGTTAATTAGTTGGAGAAATTCAAGTTAGAAGTCTTTCTGAAGTCATGCAACAATTATCCCTTAAATTAAGGAGATTATCCCTTAATTAAGGAGATAAGACTGAGTTATATTTGAATTGTAATTAGTTATCTCAGTTTACTGAGTTAGGCCTAATTAAATTAGTTCCAAACTGTTTGAGGAACTAATTGTGAGTTATCATTCAGTTGATGCATGCATGCACTCAACTAATTGTACTCCAGATAACTGAAGATTCTCTCATTAGTAACTCATGCATGTCTATTCTGAGAAAGACCCAGTTGAGATTAAAGACAGGGACAATATACTATCAGTTTCATGTGTTTTTACAGTGTGTGAGATGAGTGTGAGAGATCAATGTTCCACTTGGTAACAAGAGGATCACTCAGGAGAAACTGCACAAGAAAATATGAGCTTGGAGGGCAGAGGAGAAGGTTTATGAGAAGTATATTTTGCCTGTGAGCATTTGTGAGGATTGTACTGAGAGCTAGCTAGCTGTGAGAGCTAAGGCTTTGTGTAATTATGAGATATTTCCAACTTGTATGATAATACAGATAGTGGGGTTTTTAACTGAGTCTTTCCCCTGAGTATTCTTCTGTGTTTCATGTGCATTGATTCTTCTTCTGGTTATATGTGTTCAGCTTGATCTTGCTCAAATCTCTTAAGCTTCCGCAAATTGATTGTAGAAGTAGGTTAAAGTATTTTGCTTTGGTTATATTGCATTATCATGTTAATCTACAATCAGAATTTCTACATTACATGCATCATTCTTGTGCTACAAGTATTGTTCGCTTATGCTTGAGTACATGCATTCATGTGTGTGTGTGGTTTCTTACGCATTGCTTATGCATGTTGATGTTTTCATGTGGCTATGTGTACAATGGCGTAATGGTTGTTGTTTTCATGCATGAGGTCATGATATGTGTAGTTGATATGGTCATACATTGATGACTGGACTCTAACTAGAATGATGTTTATGTGTTGATGCACTTATTTGTATATGTCTATATGTTGTTATGATTATGTTATACATGTATCACGCTAATTTGGAAGATCTTGCAGATGAGGTAACCTCCCCAAATTATCCTAAGGTACGTCAGTTTGTTATGGTTTGGTTTATTTTACATATTATGTCTTGCAGGAAGAAGGTCAGAATGAATAGCAAGATGGTAGACTACAAGGACTCTCCCTGTGAATGAGATGAGAAGTATGGTGTTGGGCACTCTTTTAATCTGGCAGACATATTATCCATCCCAATATGCCTTCTGCACCGCAATAGAAGCACAATGCTTCATCGTCTTCTGCCTCCACCTCTTGTCCCTGATATGATGTTTTCATCAATCATCGGGAGCCCGATGTTAAAAACACCTTCGTTAGCCATCTCGACAAGCACCTTCGTGAACATGGATTGTGGTCGTTTCTTGACAGGCCTGAACTGCAGGTTGGACACAACATCAAGTCTCAAATCGAAGCCGCTATTCAAGTCGCTTCTATCCACATTGCAATTTTTTCTCTGACTTATGGGGAATCGACATGGTGCCTCGATGAACTAGTTCTTATGGTTAAGTCGGGGGCTCCTATTGTTCCAATATTTTTTAATGTCGAGCCTTCGGAGGTCAGGTGGAATGACAAAAAGGATCATAAGTTGAAGCCCCGAAAAAACTCGAGCAAAAGACAAGCAGCGACCCTCAAACTAATGGAGAGAAGCCACGCCACGACTCTGCTATGATTCAAGGCTGGAGAGCTGCTCTTTCTCATGTTGCAAATATGAAAGGTTGCAAACTGAAGGCCTTTAATGGGTAAGAATTTTTAACTATTTCGTGTCTGTTTTATTTATTTTTTATTCGTATTAATATATAAAAATAATACAAATTCATGTTTCTCTTCCAGCATCTTATGAAACTTCCTACATCAACCTATTTGATATCAGTTTATTTTCCCTTTATGATTATTCTATTACATTTTCCTAGTAATAAAACTTCACAAAAAACAACAAAAAAAGCGAGTCTTAATGTTTCGACATAAATCTGTCAATGCTTCTAGCTATCCTAGATTTCTCCCTTTTGCTTCTATGACGAGTTTATACTACCAGCATTAATCAAGTGTCCCTGTTCATAAGCAGTAAAAGTAAAATTTATCTGTTGGTTTCATCATTTTTTTTTGACAACAGAGTAGCTATCATATTTTTTTCTCTCTCAATTAGATTGAAGTTAACAGCTTGAAAGGTACTCACAAGGACCACAATGTTGCACATTCAGTTTTTGAGAATAGGGGGACTGAAACCTGTGTTGTTCTTCACCCAATCTATGATATTTTTTTGCATCTTCACAACCATTTTGCCACTTTGAGTACACTATGCCTTACTATTCTTTAGCTATCCTCCTCCTCACCAAAAATGGAATTAATGACTATAACAGCTCCAAAATCACACCTCCTCCCTTTACATGCTCCCTCAAAGAAACCCACAGAATAGCTACCCCATATATCTTTGTGTTTGATAATCCTCACTACTTTGTTCCTCTTGCTCGGACCCATCTCCTCATATATTGATATAATCTTATATATCTTTGTGTTGGATAATCCTCACTCCTTTGTTCCTCTTATTCGGATCCATCTCCTCATATATCGATATAATCTTGTTGATGTCATTTCGAACCAACCCAGCTTTTTGATAAAAAATTGCGAGGTTCCTACTGCCTTAGATAGTCCATAAGATAAAGAGAGGGAGGGTCTAGGTTTCTTTTTTTTAACAAAGAACCACCTCTTTATACATGTCCATATGTCCAGCGAGCCACTTCGTTGTATCAGATTAATTTTCAATGTTTGGAGGTTCTGTCCCATACTGACACTTAAATTTAGATGTTTCCTTGAAATGTAGATGTTTTGTGTTTTCCAGTCCCTTTTTACATAATACACAAATACCTGGTCCAATCATCCCTCTTCCTTGGAGATTATTCCAAGTCAGAATTTTATCATTTAGCGCGAGCGAAAACAAACTTCTAATATTTAAGGGAATGTCTCATTTCCAGATGACCTGTAACCAACTGTTTGTAACATGTGCCTGCGGATTCAGATTCTAATTCAGATAAATATCTTTCACCTTTAAAGCTCCTTTATACAATTTCCCATTCCAACACATTTTATGGTGTTGATCTTGGAAAAATATACATGAGTCTCTAAGCTTAGATACATATTCCTCCCATTCATGTTTGTGCATGACCGACAAGCCTAAATCTATCGCCCATCTCCAAGAATGACCATCAATGTTATCATATTGTGCTATATAAATCTGGTGTAATGTATGAATGCCCTTACCGTGAATGAAATTCAGAAGCTAAGCCAATAAGGTATGACCTTAGATCATTCCCACCATAGCATCCAAACCTATCATAATCGTGGCACCATCTCCAATTTCCCATCAGATAAAACTCATCATACAAGGAAGTAAATTCATCATGCATCGCCAAATATATAATTTTTTAGTTTTATTCCTGGCTCCAAGTGTTATCCGAGACTTAAAACATTTATCAAACATGTATTTATCCTTCATGATGAGAGACCACATACCTTCACTTGTAGTAGCCCTCAACATATTCTTAATAATAAGAGCTTTATTAAAACTATATATATATATATATATATATATATATATATATATATATATATATATATATATATATATATATATATATATATATATATATATATATATATATATATATATATGCTTCACCCTCCTTCCTCTACGGGCCTCCTATCGTCTCCAACTTTATCAAATGGTACTTTCCCTTTAGCTACACCTAGCCCATAGAAAACGACTCTTAATAGCCTCCCTCCTATGAATAATTTTCTTCGGCAAGAGATATAAATGCATCCAATATACTACAATGTTCTGCAATACCACTTTCAACATGATCAATCTGCCACCCATGAATAACCACCTATGTTTCCAACCTTCCAGTTTTCTCTGAAACCTATCAAGCATCCACTCCCAATCTTGAATGAAGTATCCGTTTGATTTAATTTTGTAACCAAGATAATTAAACCCTTTGTCAATATGTTTAACCAGGATCCCAAATAAAAGTCTAATTTTTTTGTCCACTTCCTCATCTATATTATCATATATCAACAAAGACTTACCACCATTCATATTTAAACCTGTAGATGAACTAAACTTGGAAAGGATCATGTGAATTTGGCACCATTCTGTCACTGAAGTCTCCTCCGAAAAGAAGATTGCCAACAAACATCATATGGGTGAACCACTGATGTCTGGACACCTTAATCCCGGAAATATATCCTTTCTCTTTAGACTCCCTCATCTTCCAGCTAAGACAATCAATAACTATCAGGAAGAGCAAGGGCGAGAGGGCACATCCCTGACTTAGCCCTCTTTGAGCATTAAAAAATCGCCTTGGCAACCCGTTAATAATGACCATGAAGTTTGTAGATTGAATGCAAGTCATGATCCAAATGATGAGTATTTGTGACATACCTTATTTTATCAGAACCATTTTTAGGAAATACCAGATGATACAGTCATAGGCCTTAGATAGGTCTACCTTAATCATACAGGCTCTCATTTTTCGGGACTTGATAGAATACAACGTCTTGAATCTGTCTGCACTCTAGAAACCCA
Organism: Pinus tabuliformis; assembly: GCA_031772625.1. Lineage (NCBI taxonomy): Eukaryota > Viridiplantae > Streptophyta > Pinopsida > Pinales > Pinaceae > Pinus > Pinus tabuliformis. The sequence goes on along the minus strand of CM062816.1, from coordinate 1,778,741,206 downwards.
AACTGTTCCTTGGAAATGAACCTCAACAAAATAGGTTTAATTCTACATGCAATCAATTTGGAAATCAACTTACCGAATTACACAGAGAAATCAGCCTATAGTCCATAAATGTTTCCAGCTGCTCCTTTTTGAGGATCAAAATGATTAACATCACATTAAAAACCACGAGATATATCCCTTATTTCATGTCCATTTTATTTCCTTGAATGGTATTTGATATTAATTAAATTTGATTAAGTGAAGGACCTTGAAGGTACCTTGAATCAGCGATAGACCTCCGGTACTGAGTATATCCTATTACATGTGACCAAATTTGGGGATTTTCCATGTCACAAGTTTTGGGGATTTTATGATGTTTCCACAATGTGGTTTTTCATAATAAATCATAGTGCATATGTGTTGTTCTTATAGGTGTGATTGTTATCCTTATTCCTCTACCAACACTTCATATTTACCCAGGTGTTTCTCATTGGTTATTCATCCAGGAACGAACAGGAGCTCATGGACGAAGTTATGCGAAACGTATTGAAAAAAGTTCCAAAAACAACACTGTTTGTGGCTAAATATCCAACTGGTTTGGATATTAAGCTACAACGCTTTGAAAGTATTGTGCTAATGCAGCAGGCGCAGAAGCATGATATCCATTCCAGGGTTGTGGGAATTATAGGTGTTGGTGGTATGTGTTGTTCTTATAGGTGTTGAGTGACTTTGTTGAAACCCAAGGATTTTGGCATTTAACCTAATGTGATTAGGTTCTCAGGGGTCCATGGTCATCATCATGATGTCATTGAGCCATGTGGAAGCCTGTGATGGGTGCCACAAGTCAACCTTTTTCATCCCTTTCACTAATCAAAGTGCACCAAATATGCCTTCAACGTGGCAACCTATAGTTTTTCCATGTCATCATGCTAAAAATATTAGATTATGTGTCGCACCATGGCGTACACATAACCACATCATGTCCTCTAACTTTCTTCCAAGTGTTCAAGCCGCCATATCATTATGTCGAGCCAATCATCATGCTCCAAATGTTAATCTACCATGTCATTGCATCAAGCCAATCGAAACTATGTTAGGTCCCTATAATACTTGTGTATTCCCCTTATTGTCATTGTTATTGCAGCCCCCTACTATTATTGTTGTGCCCATATATCCCCCATGTTGTTATTTTTGTGCCCCATAGAAGTCCACTATTGTTATTGTTGTGCCCTTAAATTATTATTGTTATGTAGGCTCTAATTATATTGTGACCCCTTAGACTCTTATATACACCAAGGACGTCTTATCATTTGTATCATCCAAGAATTGTTCATTTATGTAATTTAAAGTAGGTTTCCCCCTTGAAGAGGATAATTTTTAATTCGTTGATCTATCTTTTATGTGAGATGGTTGCATGACATTTTGTATCAGAGATTTGAATTTTAGGGTTTTTCTTCTTCAAATAGGTCATCTTGGTATTTTCGTTATATTTTTTTTTTTCTATGGAGTTTCAGAAGCTAAAATTGTAACCACATGGAGCTGAAATATTGGTGAACCTGGTGTACGAATTTCATACCTTGGTTCTCTACATTTTTGGAGATATGATTCGCGGAATTTGGGGTTTTTGTAGGCTCCAGAATTCTATCTCAAAAAGGTGACCTAGGGAAAATTGTCATCTCAAATAACTGACCTAACTTTCTCTCCGAGCATTGGATTTGAATTTTCTAAAAAGTGACAGAAAATGGATGGGCGTTAGTGTTTTGGGTATTATTTTCAAGGTCGAAGGTTGAAATAGTGACACATGGAACTCTGTACAAGTTCACTCTACTGAACTAGCCTATAATCAGGTCATCGTAGGAGATTAGGCATAAATCCTTCTTGAAGAATATAATCTTGGTTTAGCTTATGGGGTTGGAAAGAAGAGGCAAAGGGCTACCGCAGGATGAAATTTCAGATCTTAGAGATCCAAAATTACAAAGATGCAACAGTTTCAATATTGAGCTCTTAGAAAGCAAGAAAATGGTGTGCACTCTTCTTAAATGTTGCATAAATTTTGTTTGAAAAATTAGTTTGAAGTGATTCAAAGGGAATAATGAAGCATATATATCATTGTTTTATTCTAAAATTCCTCAAAATAAAAAAATGGATGCACCTAGTAAGCAACCAGAAAGCTCTTCTATGGCGCATGAAGAAGAGGAAGCAATGGAGCATGATATATCAAAATTACGAGACCAAGTGCAACAAATTTCACTGTCACAAAAAGTAACAAAAATGAATCGGAAGCCATGATGAGCATTAAGATAGATGGTGTAAAAATGAACATGGGAGTTTTGAATGATGGTTTATAATCAGACATGGAAGCAATGATGAATGTCAAGATAGAGGGGTTTAAGGAAGGGTTGGCAAAGTTGCGAGAAGAAATTCTTCCCAGTGGTGACAAGGTAATCCATGAAAATCATGATGAGGACAAAAGGAATATGAATTATGATTTTAGAGACTCCAATGTTGAGTTTAAGAACCACCACTTTCCAAAGATCGATATGAGGAAGTTTGATGGCAAGGATCCAGTAACATGGATATTATAGATGGAGAAATATTTTGATCTCCATGATGTGCAAGACTCACAAAAGGTACACATTACAACTTTATATATAGAACCCAATATGTTTGTATGGTATCGATGATTTTTTTCTCGTAAACCACTTGTCACTTGGAACATTATGAGGATACAAAGAGAAACACCTTCTTTAGCCAATTGAGAAATCTCAAACAAAAGGGTTCAACCGCGGAGCACATCAAGGACTTCCAAAAATTGAATATCAGGGTAAATGATATTCTAGAGGAGCATAGGCTTGATGTCTTCATAGGTACTTTGAAGGATAAGATCCAACATGAGGTTCGTCTTTGGGAACCTGATTTATTGGAGAAGGCATTCAAGGTGGCAAGAAAAGTTGAAAGCAAAATTATGGCAACAAGGAAGTCTACCACTCACAACTATAAATATGGAAGTTTTCTTCTCCTAGCCTTCCCCAACCTACAAGGTTGATGCCACAATAATTAGAGGGAAAAGAGAAAAAGGGTTTTGTTATATTTGTGATAGGAAATATATTAAAGGTCATAAGTGTGCAGAGAATAAATTATTCTACATAGATTGTGAAGCGGAGGAAGAAAATGAACAAGAAACATCAAAAGAGGAGGATATACACTAGGAACAACCCCTGAGAAAGAAGAAATGAATTCGACCATATCTTGTAATGCATTGGTAGGAATTACCACTCCTCAAATGCTCAAGATAGAAGGATATATCAAGAAGAAAAAGGTAATAGTGTTGATTGATTCAAGTAGTACTCATAATTTTATTCATTGTAAGATAGCCAAGGAATTGAATTACTTCCTATATCCAACACCAGAATGTAAAGTGATGGTTGCAAATGGAGGAACTATAAATTGCTTTGGAAAGTTCCATAATATCAAGCTTGTGGCCTAGATGAATGCCTAATGGCCTTGAAGTTTTCTGTTTTGATTAGGTCTGTCTTAGGCACTGTCTTTTTTGGTTTTAGCACCATTTTTTCCTTTATTCCTTCTTGTAGCAACATTTTGTCTTCCTGTAGCAGCCATTCCTCCTATTTCAGGGTCTTCTAACTGTATGGGAGTGATGATAAATGATGTAGAAGGTTTGGAGGATGATGCTAGGGCTCAGAGGGAGTAGTGCAGGTTTGTGAAAATGGAGAGGATGCTCTATTTGTTTTTTTCAAGAAATTTTTAGGGTGAGACTTGTTCTTGAAATTATGAAATGTGATGGATGAATGATGGATAGATAGTGAATATGAAGTGGATGGAGGGCTTGGAGTGTTGTGGTGACTTGGCCTTTGCAAAAATTTCTTCTTTTAACTACTATCCTCATTCCTTGAAATCATCACCCTTTATAATTTGACTTTTCAACATTGCATGAGTGAAGGAGTGAGATGCAATTAACTAGTTGAAGGTGGCTGAGATGACTGACCCATCCTTAGCTTATAAAACCTCATCTCTCATGCATTGACAACAAATTTCTAACTATAATATGCTCAAGAGAAGAGGTCAAGAATATTGCATACTTGTACCTACCTGATGGTTGTTGGAGAGACATGCATATTGCTGCTGAGTTGATATTATTGTGCTACTAATGACTCAGGTACATCTTCTTGACTGCCTTTTTCTTTTTTGTTGATCTCATTTTGTTGATGGGTTGTCTTCTTGTTGATGTGCAGGTGTTGGGGGACCTATATCAACCTTCCCTAAAGAATACCTGACCTTTTGACTCATTTCTCCATCATATTACCTCTTCTAGCTTATTCTCGGCCTTCCTATAGAGATCCTATAGTAATTCAGAATTTCCTGTAGAGATCCTGTAGTAATTTAGGATAGTCTCTTGTAGCAGACTTGTTTTGTCCATATCTCCCAAACAGTAGAATGGATTGACCTGAAATTTTTTGACCATGTTTCCATCACCATTATGCACCTCCCCATAAAAAATCTTGGCCAATGGATGCACGAATCTCGAGAAAAATTAAAAATGGTTGAAGGTAATGGAGGTCGATTTCTTGGAAACCGTACACTGGAATTTGTTGAAATTGCTTGGGCATGTTACCATCATCCATATACATATCTCCATGAAACAACGTTTTAAATGGATGCACAGATATCGAGAAAATTCAAAAATGGCTTTAGGTGATGGAGGCCGATTTCTTGGAAACCGTGTACTGGAATTTCATGAAATTGCTTGAGAATGTTACCATCATCCATATGCATCTCCCCATGAAACATCTTGGAAAATGGATGCATGGTTTTCAAGTTATGGTAAAAATAAATTTCTGCTCTATGTATTTTTGTTTCCTGTAGTAAAAAAAAGCACTCCTGTAGTTTTTTAGGACAACAAGCAAACTGAATGGGAAAAGCTTGAGAATGATGGGTGGATGGTGGAAATAGATGAGGGTGATGGATTGACATGGCCTTGTCCTTGTTGGAGCATTTGAGCAAAGGAGGAGAAAATCAAAATTTGACTTCTTTTGACTAGGCTTGACCAATTTTTTCTTTTGGTACCAACTTGTTTTTGTTGCTTGCAGATGTTGGAGATTACATGTATTCATCAGAGAGATACATGGATCACATTTTTTTTATTTTTTCTCCTTTTTTTCTTCTAGGCCTACTAGCCGCCTCAATGAGGTTTTCAGCTAGTAGGTCTGCCTAGGTGCCTCAAGGGAGGTTTTCACTTAGGACCTTTTCTTTTTCTCTCTTTTTTTTCTCTTTTTTTTTCCCAACCCATTGACCACCTCATGGAGATTGTCAATAAATGAGCCAATCTCAAGCGTCTCAAAGGAGGTTTTCACCTGAGATCTTATTTTTCCTCTTTTTTTCATTTTTTTTTCTACCCTACCCTACTTGAAAAACAAAATCACTTTCAAGTATAAGAATACTTCCAATGGAGCCATGTGCACATCAAGATGACAGACAAACTAATGTATAGGCTTGAAATGTATGCTTTGACATGTACCTGGATTTGAGTGATCAAATACTTGGACTTTGATGATATCAAGCACAATTGAAGAAGAGAGTGTTTTTGCAACTTAGTGACTGTCTGGAACCAAACCTCAATATAACTTTGATGCCCTTGATTTTCTTGCTTATATGTATCATTCTTCATGTCTTCTCCTACCATGACCTTCAAATCTTCCTCTTTTTGCTGATTTTTCTCTTGAATACATTTAGGATTTGATGGTAACCATGAGGGAGCTTTCTCAATCTCTGTTTTTGATGTCTGCTCTTTATCAAGTGTAGCCCATGATTCTTTGGTCTTGTCATTTGAATCTTCTTCTTCTGGATGTGGTCCTTCAATGATATCAAGATAATATATGTTTTGCAATACTCTTCCTGAGCTATGGTGAATACCATTGAGCTCAAGAGGAGATGTTTGGAAGTGTTGTGCCTCATCATTATAAGTGGGCTGAGCTACTTCAATGTGTGGGTTTGGAAATGGTGGTACAGGTAGTTGAGTGGGAGTGGATATTTGAGATTGGTGTGATTGAGATTGTGGTTATGGTGGAGGTGAATGGTAGGGATAACATGGAGATGGGTATGGAGGATATTGAGGAAAATACTAAGGATATTGTGGATGAGTCCCATAAGTTCCTTGCCAACCTTGTTTCCAAGATTGGTTTTGGGGTTGAGATGGCCAATTTTGCCAAGGAAAGAGTGTGTTCCAATTACTATGAGGTGGATATGCATAACCTTGAAATTGTGAATTAGGCTCTTGCATCATACTATGTTGACTAGGTTGCCATGGTCCTCTTGTAGCTACATAACATATCTGCTTTGGTGACTTACTTGCGCCATTGTCCTCTTGGTAAACTTCCTTCAACCTTGGTAATGATGGAAAATATTTAACATTATGTGATTCTGCATGGACAACACAATTATCAACATCTTTTTTTTCTTCATCTTGCATTCTTAACATTTCTACTTATTCACTTAGATTGCTAAGAATTTCCGTTTTAAAGTTATTAAGCAAATTTCCAAGTTTAGCTTGACTTACTGATCTTGATGTTGATTTACTTACTCTTGTCCTTCCTCTTGATATGTGTTTTCATGTTTCACAAATTTCTTCAAATGATAGTTGGCATACATCACCTCCACTCATCAGATCAAGGAGATCAATCCACTCATCCCTAATTGTTCTAAGTAAGAGGGGTTTTAGTGTGTCGGATCCTAAATGTTGTAGTTTTTCCCTCTTAACATTATACATGAACCTCTCTATTAGATCCTCTAGATTCTCATCTTCTCTTTGATTCATTCTAAAGATTTCTTCTTTAAGATCATGATCTTTATATTTTTCTAAAAATATCTTTTGCATATCATTCCAAGATCTTATTGAATTAGTCCCTAAACTCATAAACCATTTAAGAGCTCTATCCTTCAACGTTGCCGGAAATAATCTCAATTTTTGAGTTTTTAATAAGTAACCATAAGATCTACAAAGGATTTCAAATTCAAAGAGAAAGGTTTCCAGATCCTCTGACCTTAGACCATGAAATTTTGGAAGAAAAGATAGAGGGATGTTCTTCATGCACACTAACATCAGTATCTTGAATGGGGAATCTGAGAGGATCTTCCTCATTGTCATCATCTCCATCCATTTCCTCTACATTATTTGTCATCTCTTCTTCTTGTACCTACAAAAGTGGATGGTGATGTGGCTCTTACTGCACCACGTGATCAAATGGGGGGTGGGTTGGTGTTGGAGATTTTTTTGTTTTTATGATTGAATGAAAACACTAATGTAATGCACTTTTCTATTTTTGAAATGAAATATGCCTAATGCAAATATTTTTTTTGTTTTTTGCAAAAAGTAAAAAGAAATGAATCAACTAGGGAAGAAAACAATGCATACTTTGACACCTCCCCGGCAACAGCGCCAAAAAGTGATGAGCCTCAGTATTACAACAAGAGTGCTGCAACTCCCAAGGATACCAAGTTTTAATTATCAACCCGGGGTTCATACAAACTTAAGAGGTATCGACACTATATGTGCAACATACAATGTGTCCTTCCTTTACTGTCATGATGTAATGGAGTGCATGTACTGAAATCAAATCCTAAACTAATTGCAGAAAATGAAATGCTCGAAATGGAAACCTTAACCTATTGCAAGAAATAAATTACAAGGAAAGAAACCTATTCTAATTGCATAAAGATCATGAACTAAATATAAAATAAACCTAACTTAACCCTATTTATCACATGTGATGATTTAAACTAACTGAGCATGGAATCTGATCTAGAGAGTGCTAACTGCTGTGTGCACGAGTAAATATAAAATAACTTTTTCCTTTTTATCTTTTTGCTTGAAAAATGTAAATGCTAATCTTGCTTAGTTCTTTGGCAGGGGAGACATGTGTGGAGGAAAAGGAGTACAATGGTTCAGATGGCTTGGAGGGCAAGTAGAGGCCTAATCCTAGCTTCTAGTGATGATTTTTCTCAATTCGGGCTCAAAACAGGCCACTACAGGTTTTCCTATAGGATGTCTACAGGAAGTATTAGTTCCTACAAGATGTCTAGAGGATCCCTTGTTTTATTACAAAAAGCAGGTTGAAAGCTTAGGAAGTGGTCTAGAAGGTGGAATGGAGCTTGGGAAAGGTGGATAATGGGAGAATAAGGCATGGAGGTGGTGGACACTACCCAAAACTCAAGCAAGGGCTTCAAGATGGGTAAATTTGCTTAATGGAAATGGCAATTTTTTCTTTGGCGACATGGGTGGATGAGGTGAACGAGATGAGGTCTCCCTACAATGTAGAAGCTCCTGCAACAACACACATTATTGTCTACATCTATCCACAAATTCATCTATACATGGGAAAGATTTATTAAATAACAGAAAATTACTTAGTCTAAAAATCAGAAATTCGAGAACTAGTGAGCTAGTAAATCTATCAAATCCCTAACATAATCAAGTGAAAATGCAATGGGGTAAATTTTGTTATTAAATAGAATGTTTTTTTGATCTAATGCAAGTGGAACCAAATCGATTGAAGTTCGTTAGCATGCTATAAAAAATAGCAGAAATTTATTGTTCTTTGCTAAAAAGGAGTTCCATAAATCTAGATTTGGGAATAAGAAGACTAATCCAAGTAGCTCAATGATTACTATGACCTTTCAAATCTTTTCCAAGGATGAAATGATGCTTCTGATCCTGTAAAAGAACTTACATCAACCATTTAACCCAATCCTACAATAGGAAATCATTAATACTAAATGCATAAATGAAAAGAAATAAGAACAATAGATGCATGTGAATAATAAGTGAAAAGAAGAAAAGAAAATGATACAAAAGGGATTTGAGGCTCCTAGGATGGCCAAGCCCAAGGAAACTCAGATACCTATGGAGGAGAACAAGATTTAGAAGCTGAACGTGACACCAATATTCATTATTTTCATCAATACAATTACATCCCTACAAGAAAATACAATGGAGCTCCAAAAATACGTGTTCTCTCCATAATAAGACTAATAAAAATCTCTCCCTAGAGGCAAATTCGACTTGGTACTTATAAAAAATGATTAGGAATCATTTCCCATGAAAGGAAGAAGTTTTACCCACCAAAATCCCTTGATTAGTGGATCTAGTTTCCAATACTAGGAATCTGTATTAAATGGTAGGGCACATATTCCTAGATTTTCTCAATCATTGGAGTTCCAAAATCTGTGCCATAATTCCATAATATCTTGTTGATTTATTATTTATATTTGATCCTCTTGTAGTAGGGAGAAAGTCCCTAAATTATCTCCTCCTCCAAATCTTCATAATCTGCCCAATATTCTCATAATATTCCACAAAAAAAAATTATTATGCACATATATGAAATTATTCATAAACCTTCCTAATGAACATATTAAAGTTAAAAATACATTATCTAATGCAAAAAAGAGAGGTTTAATGTGTTGAAGGATGGGCATAGGCCTTAATTTAATTTTAATTTAGAGGCATGGGCCTTAATTTATGTCTAATTTAGAGGCTCATCACTCTCACATACAAATCTACTATCACTATCAATGTCACATGATGTTTCTAAATAAATTGGTATTATAAGAATTTTTTTTATAATTATGTTGCGGTTTGTTCACTCACGGAATTTGATATTTATAGTGTTGGTAAATCGAAATGTAGTATATGATTATCATGTGTTTTTATATTTGTCCAAATACAATCATTATTATAATTAAGTTTTGGTCATAGTTTTGTATTTCAATTAGTTGTTTGTGAGACTACATAATGTTTTAAAATTTGTGAATTTTTTAATAAGAAAATATAAGGAAACTATAAGTAGTGTGTTTTATGCTTATGTTTCCTCACATTAGGTTGTGTAAACTATATTCTTGTCAAAACATCGCTAGAATTCTCTTAAAAAAGAATCTTAATTGTATGCAAATATGATAATAATTTAGTTATATGTAAACATTTATGTGAAATACAATAGTATTAAACTATAATGACAACTATTTCGCCACATGATTGACAAACATGATGTTCTTAATGCACTATAAATTATATCAATATTTAAACAATGCACTACCACATTATTATGCCACATAAGAAATTATTGAACTTTTTAATGTTTTGAGCATCATGTTTACAATATAAAATCACATTGGAAAATCCCAAGCTTCACATCCATATAAACTAATAAAAATAATACAAATATCAAATATGAAATTTTCCTTATCCCAAGTCCAAAAATCCATTAATTTACAATTACTTTTAACTCTACAATAACATTTTCACCTTCTGTTTGCCATTTTCTAAATAATTCATTTATAATTAAACTTGCAACTAAATTTCAAAATATAAAAAACAAAACCACTTATTATTTTTATAATATTAACAAAATTTCTATCTCAAATTCCCAACAAAAAGTATTATTATTAATTATACAATAATATTAACCAAATTTCTATTTCAAATTCCAAACAAAATTATTATTATTAAGTATACAATACTGCTTAAATATATAATATTACTTGTTAAACTAGATAATAAGAGATGTACCATATTATTTTAAACATGGAAAATTTGAAATCCAACAAACCACAACCTTGCACTATGAAAATATGATGGAATATATAATGTTACATATGACAACGGATAATCACTACCTCTATTGTTTAATTTTGTATATAATTTTTTTAAAATTTATTTGGTTATTGTAAATGTGATTATTATTATTAAAAAAATAATATGTTTTATCTACAATATTATTGAAATTTATTAAATTTATTGTTAGCCTCATTCTCTTAAAAATCAATAATAAATCCAATTATTAAATTAAATAAATAAAATCATGAGAATTCCTCAAACTAAGGAGTTTAGGTTAGATGAGATTCTCTCCAACTAGATCTCCTAAATTAGTAAGTTAAGAAATTTTCTCAACCGAGTCTAAGATAGACGCATTATCTTAAGACCACTTAATCATGTATTTAAATGTATTATTAAATTATTTGTTAAATGTATTATTAAATTATTTGTTAAATGTATTATTAAATTATTTAAATAATGAGGATTATATGAACATGAGAGACCACATGATGGCTCTCTGCCTTTTCCGCGAGTTTAATTTTTGTGTTAATTCGCTGTGCATATGGTTATATGGCTTTGTGATTCTTCTTCATGTGGTGTCAGAGCTGGAGGCAAAGTCTTCTTGCTGGTGCGAGATGTTTAGAGCCAAGATTGTTGGTTGTGTGTGTTGTTTAGGAGTAGCAACTCCTACACAATGAAATTGGCTGCCCACAAGGGCCACAAAATCACTCTTCTGAACTGTCCATGTTTGTCTCGCAGTGCTAGGTCTGTGCATTGTTTCGTGTGGTTGCTGGAGTAGTCAAATATTAAAAGGGACAAGCCACTGCCAGGAGAGATTTGCTAATGGAAGGAGCATCATGAGCCAGCCGTCGTGAGGACTCAGAGTGCAGAGATAAAGAGGAAGGATCAAGAAGTGATGTGAGTTGTCCTCGGCAAGATGAAGGAAGGAATCGGCAATGGCTTGGTTCCGGTGAAATTTTCACCATATTATTTTGCAATTTTCTCTAATTGTTGAGTCGCGGATGGAATATCTGTTAATTTTGGATATATGTTCTTTGTACAAGATAACCATTGGAGATACGACACCAATTATTCAGCATCAAATAAGATGCAACTGTAGCCTCATTCTGTATTCTGCTTCGAAGGGATTCTACCAACTGGTTCCTGTCAAAATTCCTTTTAATCACCTCCTGAAGAATTTCTTCATCAATCTTTTTGCTTGTTGAATTGTATCAGGTGGGGGAACTGCCAAATAGCGTGGAAGTTTCTCTAGAAACCAGGGATGCTGATGAATCTCTGGAATGGTCATCCTTTTCATTGGATTGACAACAAGCATCCTTGGGATCAAATCCCGTGCTCCAGATGACAAATGACTCCGAAGTGTGTATATTCCACCTTTTATTTTCTTGAAGAGATTTGGAATGTTTTCATCATCAAATGGAAAACTTCCACAGAGAAGTGCATATAATATAACTCCGCAACTCCAAACATCTACCTCTAGCCCTGCATATAATTTACCTGATATTACCTCGTGGGTAGCATAATTTGGGCTACCACAATTTGGTTTAAGAAAATGTCCATCGCGCATAACATTACTAAGCCCAAAGTCTGCAATCTTAACAGTGCATTTGGAATCTAGCAATAAGTTTCTAGGCTTAAGATCACAATGAACAATCATATTTCTGTGGCAATACTCCACGCCTGATATAATCTGCGGGAGAAAGCATCGGGCCTTGTCCTCTTGCAATCGACCTTTCTCAACAATACTGTAAAGAGCCTCCACCATCTCCTTTGTCCTGTTACAGATCATGGCAGACACCTTCTTCCAGTCTTTTCCATACTTCCGATAAGCTTCATAGAAATTCTGTAAGTCCTCCTCGCTCCACTGTGGACCCAACATATCAGAGCAATTGACGCAGCCCTGTTATATGCTCCCTAATTTGCTCTGGTGTGAAAAATTTAGTCAACAAAACACCTTTGATTTTTGGTTTTCCTAATTTTGATGCCGTTGAATTATTAGGCGGGAGTACTGTTGTTGTGACTTCTGGCTTGAGTTGTCCAGATTTAGATATGGGATCTACTTTTGCAGAAGGGACTTTAGATTTTATTAGAGTTAGGCACTGTCCAACTTGCTGTGAGACTTGAGGCTACACCTGGGACGCTATCTGTGTCTTGCTTGAAGTTGGCATAGATGCCTGTGGAGTTTCAACTTGTGGTGACACGCAACTATGTGAGGAAGGCTCAATCTTTGCTTTCTTGAGAGAAGGTCGCTGAATTTGATCTTCTTCTTCCACAACATTCCCAGATCTTGATGCCAGAGATTCATGGGTCTCAACCCTATTATTAGCATTGGCAGACCTTCTCACGCCATTTGTAAGACCTATCTCCCTTGGGTCTGATGATTGTACATGTCCCAATCTCTGTTGCATTATATGTTGACAAACAGGACCACAAACAGGGAAACGTAAGTCACGACAAGTTTGATGGTGCCGTAGAAGAGTCCTAGATGCTTGACACTTAGAATAAGTGCATTCAGGATCACGACACTGTGTAATGTGTGCCAGTAATTAGCATTGCTTAGCAGCGCACCTCTTGATCACTCAGCAACCAAAACATGACAAGGCATGGTCAAGATTTGAGTTGAAAATCACTGAGGAAAAATTCATTCAATATAAATGCAGCTTGGTAAGGTTATAGCTCTACGATTTGGCTTTTCATTAGTTTACACAAGTCCAGTTCTGTTCAACGTATTGAGTTGAAGGGTGTGGAAGCAGAGTATTTATTGGTGAGTTTTAATAATTGTTTTGTTGGTCAATTTGGAAGAGAATATGATGGTAATGGGGTATTTATGGTTGAGCAAGAATCGATCTGATGGGTAATTAAATGCTTAGAATTTGAATTGTTAGATTTCAAAGGGATAGCAATGGAGTTTTTTGTATCAGATTGCATACTCTATAGAATTGTATCTGAATGAAATTGTTCGTATTGAGAGCATGGGAGACTTAGTGAATGCGCCCGACACGTTGAAGATCCAGTGACATAAGAAAAAGGATTAGTGCATCAGGGGCATTAATTTTTATTTTGGAGAGATGCACTATTTTTTAAATTTGGAGTGATAAGTGAGGATTTTTAAAAGGAAGCTCCTTGTTGTATTTTGAAGAATTTTTTTTAGCAGAGTGTACTTTTATTTTTGAAGACAAGTTGCTTCAAGAATTTGTGAGCTTGGCATTCTCATTGTTTGAAGAATTTCATTCACGATGTTGAGAAGGTGAAGGTTGATGTACTCCCATATTTAAATAAAAACATATCTTCTTGGTGGTGATTGTCTCCTAGATCCACCCGAAATTGAATAAGGGGATCTTAGGTACACCATGTGTATGTTTGTGATTGCCCATGATTCTTGATATTGTTTAATTGAGTTGTTTTTAATTTTTTTTTGAATAAAAATATATATCTAGTTAAAGTGATTTAAAATTTATATTAATTATTAATTTTGGTGTGCATTCATAAATATGTGTATAAATATAAACATGTCAATTGTTTGAGTTGGAGGTTTAAACAATGATTTACATCAATCTCAGTTTTTCTTTGCCTTAATATATCACATGGAAGAGGTTTTTACACAATGTGTCACATTGGGAAAAATTTTCAACTTGTGTGACATATTACATTTTGTCAAGGTTTTTTTCCGTTTTCCACTCCTCTATTGTGACAACATTTTTTTTGCATCATATCAAAGTTTTGTTAAATGCCATATATATGAGATTTGTAAATTTTTGAGTTTCACATCATGTTACTACATTATAGTTTGTGTAAGTGCAAAACATAAATGAAAAGAGCTTATTCCACCCAGGTTTAAAATATTTGACACATCACACTAACTGACCTTTAGGTATCATGCAAAATGTTGGAAAGAGATGTTGCACCCAAGAAAAATTATGTGTGATTCGAAAGCTCCAAAGACATGTTACATTGGAGTATCTTTTAGTGTGATACATCAAATTGGCCCTTGATGTGATGATTTAAAAAGGATTTTTTCAAATTAATGCACCTTCGTTATTTTTTTTGAGTTTCAGATACACTATCAAAAGTGTCATATATCAAGAAAAACAAATTCCGTACCACCATTATCATAGAATAAAAGTGGCTTCAATTTTTGAATAATATGAACAACACAAATTATTATTTGTGGGGATGATCCAATGGTTTTTTTGGTTTTTAGCATAGAACTACTTGTAAGAGGCTACCAATAATAGATGAGACAATTTGTAATCATGTATCCGTCTCCATATATGAAATTTGTTATTTTGAAATACTAACAATACAAATACTTGATGTTGTGAATTAGTCTATTATAGGTCCTAGATATGGCAACCTAGAAAGAAAGAAAGGAAAATTATCCATCGTAGAATAAAGCTCGAAAGGGAAATGGTTCCTATGACTAGGGATGCATTCACTTATCAAATTTTCTAAGAAAATACACTATTTAGAGAATGATTAGCTATTGCATCTAGCATGCAGTATGCACGAGGGCTTCACTCAATGAAGCTCTGACATATCACTTGCGTTCGTGACATACTAAACAATACCCTTAATTTGACTACATATTGGAAAATACCTCTAAAAATCATATTATTTAACCCCCTACCGATACGAACCCAATTTACCTTCCCAATTTATAAAACTTATACTTTAAATAGATATTGTAGGTATCCATTTTTCATTAACATTTTTTATACCCCTTTATATTTTTTCATTTACTTTGAGCTACATTTGTTGTACATGCTAATATAAAAACCCTTTACCCCCTATTATATGCTCAATATATTACATCATTTTTTTCTCAATATATATCCCCCAATATGAATGCACGTGGTATGGTATTCCCCCCCCCCCCCCCCCAGTGAAGCCCCCATGGAAGTATGGACCACCTATTTTTAGTGTAAATGCCCAGAGCTAGTAATGTTTCTTATGAGTCATAATGTATAGTTATTTGCAAAATAAGACTAAGGAAAAAAAAGGGAAGTCCAAAAGCTATAACCACCAATGGGAGGTAAATAAATAATTGCAACTCTTAGAAACAATTTCAACTCATTAGCGATATATGTCCAAGAGTATCTAACTGAAGGGGTCTTGCTTTTTGTAATTTGGAGGAACTATTTCCAAAAATTTGATGAGAAGAATCCCTTATGACCATTTTAGATGAGGAGTAATTAGCGTTGTGTGATTTTCTTAGTGTGGGTTGCTTCTAGTATTTGTATTATCACCTTCACAACAATAAGGCTATATTATTCATGTGTTAACAATTCTTCTATGGGTTTATGGTTTTGTAATTTTAATTTCTCATTTGTTATTGTTACTTTAAGTTGGTAAATGGAGACTAACAAATGAATTTTTGTCTTAAACTAATTTCTTCACCTACGACATTCATCATTTATGAGTTTCCACTTTTATTTAATTGTTAATTGATTTGTGCTAATTTAAATTATATTAGAAATGCTTTGTGAACAACCTTGTAATAGATCCACTAATCTCAGCTAGGTTTTCTACACCCCCTAACTCTTGAATTCACATGTCTCCCTCGTGGGGAGGTGAGGGAAACCCCTCCTTTAATAATATTGTGGCGAGGAGCACCACTAGGAACATCACGTAGACTCAACCATCTCAACTCAGTAATGAATAATCAATATTTCTCAACAACATCAAAAGACCAAGAAGAACTAGGAAATAATGAAATAGGCAAGGGACGCCACAAAACGTGCATAAAACAAAGGCTCGAGGAATACAAGCACTTGCATCCCACTAACAACAAAAACTCTGTTGTATGAAATCATATAAAAAAAAGATAACATATCAAGGACCATGCACTAATTTACAAATTTGTGGGAATTTGGCCCTTAAATAAAATACTCACAAGGTGGATCAGGAAATACTAGCAGAAAAAGGGAGATATAGAATTTAAATTAGTCTCGGGCTCAAAAGGATTCTTCACAATCATCTTCAATAACATAGAGGGTAGGGACAAAATATTTCAAGGGGGGCCTACTTTCTAAACTCTACAATAGTAAACTTGAAACCCTTGATTGAGATATTCAACTCATATACAAAATATTTCAATTCAACCCCGATCTAAAGTCTTCATGGAGCACAAAGATTCATAATTCAAATTTGAAATGTAGGACTCTGTCTTGGCGACTATGGAAGTGTATTGTTTCAATGTTTGATGTTAGTATGTGACACATGTACTGTGACAGTAAGATGGAGGAGAGTCATTTGAAGGGCGTAGGGGTTCAGAGGCCGAGGAACTGCCATAAACTAAAATGAAAAAAATCACATTCACCAGATTCCCAATTCATAAAACAGATACACTCTGCCAAATAAATATATCTATTTCCTTATTTATAATTACATCTATAAACAAAAATTTTAAAAATAAAAATATTTATTTCTATATATATATATTACATGTATAAAGTTGGATTTATAAGTATATTAAGTAGCATAGGCAATATTGGTAGACCATCATGTAGTTAATTATTTTATGCACTTAGATTTGGGAATTTAAACATAAAATTGATGGGATAGTAATTTTTAATTATTTAAATTATGATTTTGAATAACAAATAAAGTTAAAAATTATAAAGATGCTTTAAATTATACAAATCAAATTTATAATTCTCACAAACTTATTATTCCAATGAATATTTATACAATTCCCCATAAAATTAATAAAAAAGTATTAAAAAATAAAATATGCAAAAATTAGACTTTGTTCATATCAAATTAAAATATCCGCTTTAAAGTGTATTGTTAAGGCACTCTGTAATGTGAAGGTCATTGGTTTGAAATTTTGTGGGAAATTTTTTTTCCATGTTAAGGGATGATGTGGCCTAAGTTGCGTGTGATCTCTGTGTGATTTTGACGACTTAGATACGACTAGATTGCGATTTCTCATGAAAATTCCATTTAAAAAAAATTACCATATATATTTTTTTTTTTACCTTTTTTTGTTTTTTATAAATGTTATTGAAATATAAAAGTTTTGATCATTAAATATCACACACAATATTAAAATTTAATATTATATTAATTAAGGATCCCTTAACAACCCTATGCCCAACATGATAATTTTTTTCTAAATTATTTAATATATTATAATTTTGGGTTTTAATATTAAATTGATATATGGATGTTTTTTGTTTATATGATAAGTGATTTTCCCAGGTAAGAATCATACTTTTAAAATTCACACACACACACACACATAATCCCTCTAAACTTAATTTTTTAATTTTTTAGAATAAAATACATATTATTAAGCAATAAGGTTACATTTTCTTTTAGATATGAAACTATTAATAGTTTGAATTTAAATTATATCTATATATGTGTGTGGAACATCAAATAATTTATATTAGTGTGAAAATTAAATATTTACAATGTTGATAATTTTTATTGGCTTGTCGCAGAGAAACTAGATCAGTAGCCTAAACTCAAAATTTTGAGATTGTCTCTATTGTTCATGATCTACTGAGCTCATAAAACAAAACAAGCAAAGAAAAAATGTCTACACAAAGAAAACTGCATAAACTTAAAGACATTTCCAAATAGTTGGAAAATAAACGATGAGATTGAGCATGAACCATATATTCTCTCACTGAACTGAATTGTGCGCCTAATTTAGCAACCGAGGATCACTATTTGTATCTTATGTTGAGGGGTTTGTGCCTATGATTCGCTTAGTCAAAAGTGTGACCTTCATGCTAATGTTGTCTATTTTTTCTATGAGCTCGGCCATACAATGATACTTTCTTGTTGACTGTCAACCATGTTTCTAGGAACTCTTCCCATAAGAATTTTCATGTGCCAATAGAGGTTGATAGTCTGCATGTAAACAAATGCTTTGGCTCTAGTGGAATTTCCTACATAAAAGATCCAAATTTTGGTCTCTCGTTCAATGTGTGTCCTTAGCATGAACTTGTGAGTTTGTTTGACTTGCTCCTCTACATCAAATATTACTCGATGGACAAACTTAGGGATGCTATCCTTGTATCTTTCCATGTTTGCCTTGGCAAAGGATCATGCATGAGTGCCTTTCAGGGTTGGGGGACTATAGACAAGAGAGGGGGGAGCCTCAATTCTATCTCTTCTACCATGTCGAGAGGGTCTAACTAGATGATGCCTCACCATGTTAATGAATGGATATGTGGCAGGAGAAATTGAGGTGGGAGGGACAAGTCGAAATAGAAGGGGGTAAGCAGTGATAAATAATGGAGGATTGATCGAGGGACGAAAGCCTAAGAACAGGGGATGAAAATAGTAAGGGTTGGACCAAAACGAGAGGGGGAGCTAGCAATAGGACTAACAAATAATAGGGAAGAAACAACAAATAGGGAGGGAAACCATAGAGATACAGGTAAGAAGTAACCTCTCAAATACACAAGGTCAAGGAAGGGGATGGAGGTATAGAAACCAAAAGAGCTCACAGAGGATAAAGAAGTAGACATAAAACGTTGTAGATTCGAAATAGAATTGCAGGGTAACAGTAAGAAAAAACTGAACCTGAGAGAGAAGGTCATGGAGAGGAGTGACACACATGGGTGAGAAGATCTGGAACTATTGAGATGGATGGAGATAATTATATCCTTTCCTGCATGCTCTCCATGAAATGGCGCCAACAATTTATAGCTGCAAAGCCAGATTGTATCATGCCATGGCTCATGGATTATAAATGGATTTAAACACTTCCTCTTCACTATTTTTTGACCTTGTCCCCATTCCCCTATATAATGAACATGGTTCGGCCTATATTCTTCCATAATTGAAACACTATGTCCTTGAAAGTGAAAATTATAACACTAGTGTACCTTCCCAACTCTTTGCACGCTTATTCTCTATGTTGGTGCAGTAGACAGTAACTTACAATCTTTTTTTTGTCCTTTGGAGCAGCGGTATGTCCATGTAGGCTGCCATGTGGAGGTATCCTACTCTCCCTTATAACTTTGCGTTATCATCACTTACTCCTTTTTTTTCAAGTTTATTGTAACTAGTAACACTGAGGGTGATACTCAAGAGGTTGGTAAAGAATGAGTAAAGACATTGATACAGCATGAGGCTTTAGTCCTAGTCATTATTGAGTATATAATGTATTTCACTATATTATTTACATGGAAAAATCACTTTGACTTGAAATATAATCAACATGTCTTGGCACAATCCTTTGTATGCGCATTTGATCAAACTTAAGGTTTGTTCTATCTCTTGTTGGAGTAAATGTTGAGTAGACTAGGGAGATATGGGAAATTATCTCTAGAGTTAGGCAATTGTTTGTGTGTTGATAATTTTTTAATATACCTTGTGTTGTTGTCCTCTCAAGCCAATTGTTTGGGAAACAAATTGTACATTAAGAGTTCGTGGTTGTAAGCTAAAAGTTGTACATTGGATAGACAATAAAAATGACAAGACTAGAAAAGGCTATGGCTCCCTAGTATGTGCCTTTCTCACTAGTGGGATTGTTACTTCATTATAGCTTAGTTTGTGGCTTGCTATGATCCTTCTTCCAATGTCTTTAAGTCTTCTCTCATATGAGTCACTTTTGACTATGTTCCTATAGCATGTTTCTCTCCCTAATTCCAATGCATTCTCTCTAATGACAAAGCAATAGGTGGAAATTTCTTTGAACTACCCTCATTTTTGGAATAAAACGTAACTTGAAACTTAATCTAGTCACAAGCATGAAATGCCCCCATATTCATTACAATGCTATATCTTGAATGTAGGATAGGTTAAAATGTTGTCTTGATCTTTTATTTCATCTATTTTCTCTCTTAATATTCCATTGATCCTAATCCACCATGGAATTGTTATGATAACTACAAGAAATAATAAATAGAAACAACCATAACCCTAAAAGAGGACCACCTATCATAAAACAAAAATAAATAAGATTAAAGAAAATGAACATCCATTAATGGCATTTTTTGTAATATTGGATTTCTTACTTCAATATTGGCGACTGTTTTTTGTGTTATTAACTATATATTAAGAAATCAAATAAGTTTCAATGAATTATGTTAGGATGAACATCTAATAATGATATTTATGTGTGATATTGGATTTCTAACTCCTTCAACAATTGTTTTTTGTGCCATTAACTATATATTAAGAATTAAAATAAAATATAGTGATTTGTGTTTTAAGAAATAAGAAAAAATTTAGTGAATCATGTTTCATTATAAACAGGTTCTACAAGGTGCTACTCCTTGCCACTTAGTTTAAACATAGTTGAATAAAGTGAAAAAAACAAGATTCAGTTTTAGTATGTGACATATTGATAAACTTATAATATGTATATCATCTATAATGGTTTTGAGAAGTTGTCTAAAAAGTTTTCAACTATTTATAAAAAATAGATGTAAATTAGTCATTTATGATTTAAAAGTCTCTCGGTTATTCATTGTTGTCAATATTTAACTATATATGAATATGGTTGTCCATGATAACCGTGGAGGAGCATTGTGTCCATGGTTAACCATTGTTGAGGTGGTTTAAGGATGGATGAATATGGTTGTGTTGTTGCCCATGATTGACCATGATTGAGTTTATTTGACCATGGTTAATTATGGTCAACCATGGTTGATTATGGATGAACATGGTTGGCCATGGGTGACTATGGGCTAATGTGGTTGAGTATAGTTGTTAATGTTTAACTATAGATGAATATGGTTGACAATATTGACTATAGTTGATAATGGTTGAACATTGTTGAGTTTGATTGGCCATTATTGAGGTGGATTGACCATTGTATAGTTTGACCATTATTGGGCTTGTTTGACGATTGGTGCCAACATGTAACTATAGATGTATATGGTTGACCATGTTGACTATTGTTGATTGTGTTTCTCATGTGAACCATGAATAACCATGGTTGAATATGATTGAACTTGTTAACCATGTTATACTATAGTTATGACCCCATTGATTTACGCTACATAAATCTCATCAATAAAAGTAGAATTGATTATGTTAAAATTTTGAAAAAATCTTTATTTTTGTGCAAAATAGAACCTAATAAAACTTTAAATTTAATTATATTAAATTTAAAATTTAAAAATATCAAAAGTTATATTAATATAGCTTTAACACAATAAAATAAACAATATTATATTATATTAAAAATATATTAGTAAAATAAGTTATTAAAATTATATAATTACATTAAATATTATTATTAAGTCTTTTCTTCATGAAAATATCATTATTAAATTATTATAATATTATGATTATTAAAAATATATTTTATAATAAAAAAATAGATGATTAGAATTATATTAAAAATTATTTTGTAAAATTTAAATTATTTAATTGTTAAAACTACATTATCAAACATATTTATGAATTTTGTATATGATTTATCAAAACTTAAAAAGATGTGACACATTAAAATGTCTGGACTACAATCGCTGTGTACTTTCGTAGGGTTAAACAATAAATAGAGACATGCTTGCTTAGGAAGCCACCTTGAATGAAATACAACATACATTTATTGATGAAATACAAGATACATTTATTTTTTTGGTATATTTTTTTATTAAATTTGTTCAAAGTAATTGTTGGAATTGTAAGTTTTAATTGCATCATCTACACTAGTATAGTGCTTCAAAAATGTCTTAGAGTATTGAGTATATTTATGTATTTAGAAATTTATTTTAAACAATAAAAAATCATAATCTCTACCAAAATTGTATCTTCAATTTTGACTTAAAAAAAATCAAAACATTAAATAATTAAACAACTTCTTAAAAATTATGTTAAATTAATTAAATAAATTATTAAACACTATAATAATTAATTATACTGAATTATTGATTGTCGAAGATGCGCAAGGGCTGCGAGAGATGAACCCTAGAACCGCCGTCGCCGCAGCACCCTTGGCCTCCGTTTGGCCTCGGATCTCTGCCACCGAAGGGGAAGATCCACTCCAGATAAGAGGGCCGGAGCTGAAACAGGCACTGAGCAGAGTTACGGAGCCGAAACCCAACTGCGTAGATGCAGCCGCTGTCCGAGTTGGAGCCGATGTCCGAGTTGGAGCCGCTGTCGTTGCAGATCCGAGTTGGAGCCAAAGAAACCTCAGGAAGAAGATTTCTTCCCTCCTGCTGACGCCTTTGCGTAAAGAGATGGGAGACTCGAAAGATTCTGGCCCCGTGCTGCTCCAAGAATCTTTTGATAATTCCTCTGCCCCCTTTCAGGTTCAAATAGCACAGATCTTGGGCAAGACCATTATGCAATGGGTAAACCCTACAGATCTGGTGCAGAACCTCAAAGCAAATCTGGAGCACAGACTTGGGATCCCCTCAGCCCTACAGAGACTTATTTTCCAAGGTAAACAGCTCGAAGATCCTCTTCCTCTCTCTTTTTACAGCTTAAAAAACAACAGTTCTTTAGTGTTTTCCTTTCGCCTGAGAGGTGGAGCTGCAGGGCAATCCTCTTCTGCTCCTCCATACTCCTACAAAGCTGCAGTCCGCTCTGAGATACCCGCAACCCCGGAACCTCCCAAACCCAAGCCTTTCTTGGTTGACAAATTGGAGGAGGTTCCCTCTGTTGAGATCTCCTACTCTGACCTTGCAGATGACACCCAAAAATTTGTTGAAAGGGCCATCATCTGCAGATTCAATGGGCTCTGGCCACACTCAAAGGATCTTTATGACTGGATCAATGACAACTGGACTGACCGTTGCAAGGTTCATTTCTGTGCAAAGGGATATTTTATAGTGTTGTTCGATAACCCCGAGCACTATGAAAAGGCCTTAGAAGAAGGCCCTTGGTTCATGGGTTCAGCAGGCCTCTTCTTAACTCCATGGTTCCCAGACTTTGATCCAGCTTCTGCAGTCTTCACTAAAGCCCCTGTATGGATCAGACTTCCAAATCTCCCAATACACCTGTGGCGCACAGAAGTATACAGGCAAATAGGCAACACCCTGGGTTGCTTTTTAATGGGAGATTACAAGAGGGAACGGCAAGGTCTCTATACATATGCTAGAGTATGTGTGGAGCTAGATTTAAGCAAGGGATTGCCAGAGAAAATCAATCTCAAGATCAATGACTATGTTTGGACCCAGTTTCTAGATTACGAAAACACTGCCTTCCGATGCCGCCATTGCCACCTAACAGGGCACCTGTAGAACTCCTGCCCATTGCTGACAGCAAGAACGAAAAAGGGCATCTTCGCAAAATCCAAACCAAAGCGTTGGGCTCCCTGTCCACCGCCGCAAGCTGGGAGCTCTAGCTCCCCAAGTATGGAGGAAGAGGAAAGCGAATCAGAACCGGACCAGGCGCCTCAGCCGATGGTTCCGCCCACAGATACTAAGGGGCACACCCATGTCACAGAAATCTCCGAGAAACGGGCCCATGAGACCTCCTCCTCTGAATCAGAAAAGGAGTTCCCGAAGATAGAAAATTCCAGTCTTCAAGTTGTTCTAGCTCATTCTCCTCATGATGGCTGGACAAAAGTCAACAAAAAGAAAGGGAAAAAACAATGTGTTGTAGTTTCTGACCCTGCGGGGTAAAAGTCAGTTAGTCAGTTTTGCTCTCAAATTCTCTGATATAGCTCTGAGATTGTATCTTTCTACCGGGACCGAGGTTGATAGATCCATCATTTCCGGTCTGCTGGTTTTTTTGCTTCCCCTGATTGTACCATATTTTCTTAATAGATTTAGTCTTTACGCATAAAAAAAAATTATACTGAATTATTATTTATTATAATTATTTTATAGTGATACTGTTTCACTTTTTATATCTTGATTCGTTTTCTCAAAATTAACTAAGGTATTTTTTCATCGGAATTTTTAATTATTTAAAACATATTTTTGACTATTTAAATAAATTCAGCTATCTTTTAAATAAATTACTGTAATTAAAAAAAAAATTAAAACTCTTAATATATAAATTTTATAATTTGAATTTATTGTATCACAAAATATCTCCCAAATTTCAAACATAAATGACTAAAAAAATTATAAAATAATTTACAACTTTTATAAATAACCAGCATTGCCCATGCACGTTAGTCCTTTTCTTTGTTGGCGTAGTGACACACAATTCAAGAGCCACTGATTCGCTGAATTATCCTCGCAATTTGATGTACTCAGCTTCATTAATTTTATTCAAATCACGGTGATGATTAAGGCCTGAGACTATTTTTTTAAGTATAAAATAGTCGTTTTTTCGTATAAAATAGTTGCTCTTCTCCATTTACAGAAGCATATAGTTTAATGAATTTGTCATTTTTTTTTGGGAAATTTAATAAGATTTATTGACTTATTTGATTGCATGACTTATTACTCTCGGATAAGATGCCATGGTGCATTATATTAAAATGAATTAATTATTTATGATGATTGAGCTTTTATTAAGGTATAAAGGCATTAAACGGTGCACGTTGTTGTTATCTATAAATTTTTTTCAAAGATGGATAGTTATTAAAAATTATAATTTTTTTTAAAATGGATAGTAATTAAAAATTGTAATAGAATAAGATTTTATGAAATGATTATAAGTATATCATTAGGATTGTAAAGGTTTATTAGGATTGTAAATGTTTATTAAATTAGGTAATTAACAATAATATGTTTAATTCAACAACTAATTAAATTAAAGAAAAGTAAATTAATTTTTTTTTTTAAAATAATAAATTTTAATTTTTAATGTTCAACTATAAAAATTTTGCAATTTTTTTTTGGTCAAACCCAAATTAATATAGGTTTGACCAAAAACTCAATGCAATATTTTTGCTTATGACCGGGATAATAAGAATTAACATTCATGAATAACATTTTTAAGTAACATTGAATTTATTGCTTGCTTAACCTTTGTTTCTTGCATTATTGCCTATATGATGAAAGAAAAATAAAATTCAATTTACAATTTTACTATTTACTATTTAAACAAGGGTTACATAATAGCTAGTACATGCCACTTAGTTTAAACATAGCTAAATTAAAGTAAAAAACAATAAAAATACAAAAATTTTAAATTTTAAAATGTTATTAATCTGAAAGATTGGTATCTACATAATGGATCACAAAAGCCTTAGATCTAATGTTATAATTAAATTAATTTTAAACTGTAATTAAATGCATTATTAAATTTTGTAAATTAACATTATTTGTATTGCAACATAGAAATAATTATTAATAGTTTAAATTTGGTTTTTTATAGTTTTTGGATATGCTCTTATGAAAATCTTATTATTAGACCTAGGTATAGAGGTGTTATCATAAATTTGTATTATACTTTGGTTTGTGAATATGAGAACTTTTATATTTATTCGTATTACAAACCTCTTATTAATTTGAATATCATTCATTCATTAATAGTGTAAAATATATCATATATGTTCCCACAAAAACCTAAGTGACCTCTACCCCTTGAAAATATAACGTAAAAATAAAAATATATCTCTCATATTCCATTCATAAATATTTTAAAATTACATTTGTGATTTTATATAATCATTTTAAATTATATATGTAATTTTAAATAAGATATTTTTTATTAGATTATATTAATTAGTAATCATTTTTATAAATAAGAATATAAAATGACTATACTCATTAGTAATAATTTTATCACCTTCCCAAAACAAATTGTATCATAAATAACCATCTTATACTTTGATGTGATCTATGTACTTCTCCTTAATTAATAGAAGTAATGGGCACATTAATAGAGGCAAAGAGCAATAACATGTTCAATTTTATAGCCAATCAAATTGAACATAAATAAATTAAATTATTTTTAAGAAATCATGTTTGTCAATGTGTAATGTTATACTTGCAATTTTTTTTTATCAAACACAAATTAATATAGATTTGACTAAAAACCATTGCAATATCCAACTAGCCAAGAATAATAAAATACTATAAGATAAAAACTACTCGGTAACAATGTTCCATTATAAACCAAGAAAAATCAACATTAAATTTGTTTATTATAAAACCTCTAACACATATCCACATTCCGTCGTTTCCCATGACAAAAGTGAAAGGTAGGTTTAGATAAAGAGTTGTGATGGTGGAACTTTTAAATATTTTGAATATTTCAATCAAGAAACCTCCCGGAATATTCCAACCAAGAAACTTGTGCTGATCCCCACCTTACTAGTGTTTTTTTGGGGTTATAAAATAACATCACAACACTGGTTGAGATACAGCGTTTGGCCAAAAGGAGCGAGCCGTCTGCTGCAGCTTCTTGCTTCTAGTTTTCAGCTATTCGTCTTATTCATTGTCTCAGCCTATCAGTCCATCCATTCATCCCAATGGAAAACCTAGCACAACACTGCAACAGAAGCACGATGCTTCATCGTCTTCTGCCTCGACCTCTTGTCCCCGATATGATGTTTTCATCAATCATCGGGGGCCCGATGTTAAAACCACCTTCGTTAGCCATCTCGACAAGCGCCTTCATGAACATGGATTGTGGCCATTTCTTGACAGGCCTAAACTGCAGGCCAGACACAACATCAAGTCTCAAATCGAAGCCGCTATTCGAGTGGCTTCTGTCCACGTTGCAATTTTCTCTCCGACTTATGGGGAATCCACATGGTGCCTCAATGAACTAGTTCTTATGGTCAAGTCGGGGGCTCCCATTGTTCCAATATTTTTTAATGTCGAGCCTTCGGAGGTCAGGTGGAATGACAAAAAAGGAGTATACGCTGAAGCCCTGAAAAAACTCGAGCAGAAGACAAGCAGCGACCCTCAAACTAATGGAGAGAAGCCACGCCATGACTCCACTATCATTCAAGGCTGGAGAGTTTCTCTTTCTCATGTCGCAAATCTGAAAGGTTGCGAACTGAAGGCCTTTAATGGGTAAGAAATTTTAACTATTTCGTGTCCGTTTTATTTATTTTTTATTCGTATTAATATATAAAAATAGTACAAATTCATGTTTCTCTTCCATCTTCTTATGAAACTTCTACATCAATCTATTTGGTATCAGTTTATTTTCCCTTTATGATTATTCTATTACATTTTCCTCGTAATAAAACTTCATAAAAAAACAACCAAAAAAAACGAGTCTTAATGTTTCGACATAAATCTGTCAATGCTTCTAGCTATCCTAGATTTCTCCCTTTTGCTTCTATGAATAGTTTATACTACCAATGTTAATCAAGTGTCCCTGTTCATAAGCAGTAAAAGTAAAATTTATCTGTTGGTTTCATCATTTTTTTTTGGACAACAGAGCAGCTATCCAATTTTGTTCTCTCTCAATTAGATTGAAGTTAACCACTTGAAAGGTACTCACAAGGACCAGAATGTTGCATATTCAATTTTTGAGAATAGAGGGACTGAAACCTGTGTTCTTCTTCACCCAATCTATGATATTTTTTTACATCTTCACAACCATTGATATTTTTTTGCATCTTCACAACCATTTCACCACTTTGAATACACTATGCCTTACTCTTTAGTTGTCCTCCTCCTCACCAAAAATGGAATTGATGACTATAACAGCTCCACATTCACACCTCCTCCCTTTACATGCTCCCTCAAAGAAACGCACAGAATAGCTGTAAATGTGTTAGAAAACCTGCACAGATGAATCTAGCTAGTAAAGGTTGAACACACAGCTTTGCAGAGCAAAAACACTAAAAGAAAATCGAAAGAAGAAAAGAATGATTCATTAGAAAATAGGTTACAATGCTCATGATATAGCATTACTGGGTGAAGATCCCAAGGTAATGCACCATAGTGGTGATCAATGAGAAGACTCAACACCTACAACAAGTTCCAGAGAGAACTAGCCAGTTGCGGAGCGAAAGAAGGATTAAATCATGCAGAAGAACTAACTAGTTGCGGAGTTAAAGAAGGAGAAAATCATGCAGAAGAACTAACTAGTTGTGAAGTTAAAGAAGGAGTAAATCATGCAGAAGGAATATTTCATGTAGTCCCATGCTCTAACTAAGAGTCCACATGTAGGTGTGTAGTAGTTCCAACACCCCCCCCTGAACACCACTATGAGGAAAAATAGAAAATGGGCCCTGGTAACTAAGGCCAAA
This sequence comes from Pinus tabuliformis, assembly GCA_031772625.1. Lineage (NCBI taxonomy): Eukaryota > Viridiplantae > Streptophyta > Pinopsida > Pinales > Pinaceae > Pinus > Pinus tabuliformis. The sequence continues at coordinate 1,778,712,566 of CM062816.1, read as the reverse complement.
GGTCACCCAAAATACAGTGCAACTTGTACTAAAATTGAGGAAAGAGGGAAAACCTCATGGGAAAAACCCTTCCTCAAAATACAATGTAATCAAAAGAAAAGAGGAAGAAAAGACTGTTGCTAAGCAAACATGTCCTTCACACCAAGACGATTGCACAGACAGCGAAACTTCTGCTCAGTGAATGTCTTGGTGAAGATGTCTGCAGTTTGTTCTGCTGAAGGACAGAACTGCAAATCAATGACCCAATCATGTACTAAGTCTTTGATGTAGTGCATATGGATCTCTATGTGCTTCGTCTGCTGCCACTGTACTGGATCCCTGCAAAATTTGAGAGTGCTCTGGTTGTCACACCAGATGACAATCAGCTGGTGGAAATGGATGCCAAACTCAGTGAGGAAGTGTTGTAGCCACAGAGCCTGAATGGTGATGTTGACTACTCCTCTGTACTCAGCCTCAGCTGAAGAGAGAGCAATAGTAGCCTGCTTCTTGCTCGACCAACAAATAGGGCCAGATCCTAGACTGAGTGAATACCCAAAGGTGGACTTGCGATCAATTTTGTCTCCCGCCCAATCAGAATCTGTGAAGCCAAGGAGATTCAATGTAGTGCCTGTTGCATAGTGAATCCCGAAGGTGATGGTACCCTGCACATATCAGAGGATGCGCTTGGTAGCATTCCAATGTAGCTCATGCGGCTCCTGCATGTATCTGGAAACTGCCCCTACTGCATATGAGAGATCTGGTCTGGAGTGGGTGAGGTACAATAAGCTCCCCACTAGATGTTGGTAGAGAGTGCTGTCAACTAATGGAGTGTCACCTCCATCCTCAAGGCGGACCCCAGACAAAAAAGGAGTCGGTGCTGGCTTGCAGTCAGTGATGCGAAACCTCTCGAGGAGATCCCGTGCATACTCAGCTTGAGAGAGTTTGATCCCTGTGGCATCCTGGCTGATCTCAAGACCAAGAAAGAAGTGTAATGGACCCATGTCCGTCATAAAAAACCTATCATGCAAGGCCCTCTTAACTGTAGCAATGGCTGAAGCCGAGCTGCCGGTGTTTAGGAGATCATCCACATACAAAACTAAGATAAGAAGAGAATCATGTGTCCTGAGCATGTAAACATTCGGATCAGACTTACATCTTTCAAAGTTTTGTGATAAGAGAAAAGAATCCATCTTTGCATACCAAGCTCTCGGGGCCTGCTTAAGGCCGTAGAGAGATTTCTTCAATCTGCAGACCAAAGATGAATCCTGAATGAAACCATGTGGCTGCTCCATGTAGATCTCCTCAGATAGGTCTCCGTGAAGAAAGGCATTCTTCACATCCATCTGATGTACTTCCCACCCCTGGGCAGCCGCAATGGCAAGTGTAAGGCATATGGAATCCATCTTTGCTACTGGAGCAAAGGTCTCATCATAATCAATGCCATGCACTTGTTGGAAGCCTTTGGCTACTAGCCTTGCTTCCGTCTGGTGATTTGCCCATTTGCAGCACTCTTGGTCCTGTAGACCCATGCTTCATCGTCTTCTACCTCCACCTCTTGTCCTTAATATAATGTTTTCATCAATCATATCAACACACCTTCGTTAGCCATCTCGACAAGCACCTTCGTGAAAATGGATTGTGGCAATTTCTTGACAGGCCTGAACTGTAGGCCGGACACAACATCAAGTCTCAAATCGAAGCTGCTATTCGAGTGGCTTCTGTCCACGTTGAAATTTTCTCTCCGACTTATGGGGAATCGACATGGTGCCTCACTGAACTAGTTCTTATGGTCAAGTCGGGGGCTCCCATTGTTCCAATATTTTTTAATGTGGAGCCTTCGGAGGTCAGTTGGAATGTCAAAAAATGAGTATACGCTGAAGCCCTGAAAAAACTCGAGCAGAAGACAAGCAGCGAACCTCAAACTAATGGAGAGAAGCCACGCCATGACTCCGCCATCATTCAAGGCTGGAGAGCTGCTCTTTCTCATGTCGCAAATCTGAAAGGTTGCGAACTGAAGGCCTTTAATGGGTAAGAAATTTTAACAATTTCGTGTCCGTTTTATTTATTTTTTATTTGTATTAATATATAAAAATAGTACAAATTCATGTTTCTCTTCCATATTCTTATGAAACTTCCTACATCAATCTATTTGGTATCAGTTTATTTTCCCTTTATGATTATTCTATTACATTTTCCTGGTAATGAAACTTCACAAAAAAATAAAATAAAATGAGTCTTAATGTTTCGACATAAATCTGTCAATGCTTCTAGCTATCCTAGATTTCTCCCTTTTGCTTCTATGAGTAGTTTATACTACCAGCGTTAATCAAGTGTCCCTGTTCATAAGCAGTAAAAGTAAAATTTATTTGTTGGTTTCATCATTTTTTTTGGACAACAGAGCAGTTATCCAATTTTGTTCTCTCTCAATTAGATTGAAGTTAACCGCTAGAAAGATACTCATAAGGACCAGAATGCTGCATATTCAATTTTTGAAAATAGAGGGACTGAAACTTGTGTTCTTCTTCACCCAATTTATGATATTTTTTTACATCTTCACAACCATTGATATTTTTTTGCATCTTCACAACCATTTCACCACTTTGAATACACTACGCCTTACTCTTTAGTTGTCCTCTCCCCACCAAAAATGGCATTGATGACTATAACAGCTCCACATTCACACCTCCTCCCTTTACATTCTCCCTCAAAGAAACGCACAGAATAGCTACCCCATATATCTTTGTGTTTGATAATCCTCACTCCTTTGTTCCTCTTGCTCGGACCCATCTCCTCATATATTGATATAATCTTGTATATCTTTATGTTGGATAATCCTCACTCCTTTGTTCCTTTTATTCAGACCCATCTCATATATTGATATAGTCTTGTTGATGTCATTTGGAACCAACCCAGCTTTCTGATATAAGCTTGTTGATGTCATTATTAATTTTATTCAAATCACGGTGATGATTAAGACGTGAGACTATTTTTTTAAGTATAGAATAGTCGTTTTTTCGTATAAAATAGTTGCTCTTCTCCCTATAGGGGCATATTGTTTAATTAATTTGTCAATTTTTTGGCAATTTAATAGGATTTATTGACTTATTTGATTGCATGACTTATTATTCTTGGATAAGGTGCCATGGTGCATTATATTAAAATGAATTAATTATTTACTATGGTTGAGTTTTTATTATGGCATAAAGGCATTAAACACTTCACGTTGTTAGGTTTGTGGTGAATCATCAATTTTTTTTTCAAGGATTGATAGTTATTAAAAATTGTAATAGAATAAGATTTTATGAAATGATTATAAGTAAATTATTAGGATTGTAAAGGTTTATTAAATTAGGTAATTAATAATAAAATGTTTAATTTAACAACTAATTAAATTAAAGAAAAGTAAATTAAATTATTTTTTAAAAATAATAAATTCCAATTTGTAATGTTCAACTATAAAAATTTTGCACTCTTTTATATAATTTCCCATTTCAACACATTTTATGGTGTTGATCTTGTAAAAATATACATGCGTCTCTAAGCTTAGATACATATTCCTCCTATTCTTGTTTGTGCATGACCGTCAAGCCTAAATCTATCACCCCTCTCCAAGAATTACCATCAATGTTATCATATTGTGCTATAGAAATCTAGTGTAATGTATGAATGCCCCTACCATGAATGAAATTCAAAAGCTAAGCCGATAAGGTATGAACTCAGATCATTCCCACCATAGCATCCAAACCGATCATAATCGTGGCACCATCTCCAATTTCCCATCAAATAAAACTCATCATACAAGGAAGTAAATTGATCATGCATCACCAAATATATGAGTTTTCTATTTTATTCCTGGCCCCAAGTGTTATCCTAGACTTAAAACAATTATCAAACATGTGTTTATCTTTCATGATGAGAGACCACATACCTTGACTTGTAGTAGCCCTCAACATATTCTTAATAATAAGAGCTTTATTAAAACTATATATACTTATAATGCCCCACCCTCCTTCCTCTATGGGCCTCCTATCGCCTCCCACTTTATCAAACGGTACTTTCCCTTTAGCTGCACCCATCCCATAGAAAACGACCCATAATAGCCTTCTTCCTATGAATAATTTGCTTCGGCAAGAGATATAAATACATCCAATATACTACAATGTTTTGCAATACCACTTTCAACATGATCAATCTGCCCCCCATGAATAACTACCTATGTGTCCAACCTTCCAGTTTTCTCTCAAACCTATCAATCATCCACTCCCAATATTGAATGAAGTATCCATTTGATTTAATTTTGTAACCAAGATAATTAAACCCTTTGTCAATAAAATTCTGATTTTTGTTTCCACTTCCTCATTTATATTATCATTTATCGACATAGAATTACCACCATTCATATTTATACCTATAGTTGAACTAAATTTGGAAAGGGTCCTGTGAATTCCATTTTGTCACTGAAGTCTCCCCCGAAAATAACACTGCCAACAAACATCATATAGGTGAACCACTGATGTCTGGACACCTTAGTCCCAGAAATATATCCTTTCTCTTTAGACTCCCTCATCTTCCAGCTAAGATAATCAATAACTATCAGGAAGAGAAAGGGCCAGAGGGCACATCCCTAACATAGCCCTCTATGAGCATTAAAAAATCGCGTTGGCAAACCATTGATAATGATCATGAAGTTTGTAGATTGAATGCAAGACATGATCCAAATAATGAGTATTTGTGACATACCTTATTTTATCAGAACCATTTTTAGTAAATACTAGTCAATACAGTCATAGGCCTTAGACAGGTCTACCTTAATCATACAGGCTCTTATTTTCCAGGACTTGATAGAATGCATGAGTTCCTAAGCAATACCAACAATGTCTTGAATCTATATGCACTCTAGAAACCCAAACTTTTCCTTGGAAATGAACCTCGACAAAAAAGGTTTAATTCTACATCCAATCAGTTTGGAAATCAACTTATCGAATTACACAGAGAAATCGACCTATAGTCCGTAAATGTTTCCAGCTGCTCCTTTTTGAGGATCAAAATGATGAACGTCGCATTAACAGCCCCAAGATATATCCTTTATTTCATGTCCATTTCATGTCCATTTTATTTTCTTGATTGTATTTGATATTAATTAAATTTGATTAAGTGAAGGACCTTGAATCAGTGACAGACCTACGGTATTGAGTATATCCTATTACATGTGACCAAATTTTGGGATTTTCCATGTCACAAGTTTTGGGTATTTTCTGATGTTTCCACCATGTGGTTTTTAAGAATAAATTATAGTGCATATGTGTTGTTGTTAGATGTGTGATTGTTATCCTTATTCCTTTATCAACACTTCATATTTACATAGGCGTTTCTGATTGGTTATGCATCTAGGAATGAGCAGGATCTCCTAGATGAAGTTGTGTGAAATGTATTGAAAAAAGTTCGAAAAACATCGCTATTTGTGGCCAAATATCCAACTGGTTTAGATGATAAGCTACAAGACTTTAAAAGTACAGTGTTGTCACAGTAGGGGTAGGAGCATGACGTCCAACCACTTTGGTTAAGTCGATCTTCAACCGTAGATGCTCTGAGTATGATGGATCCTCTTTTTTATCTGATGTTAGTGAAATTGCAGCTAGAAAATATCTGGTTGATTTGAAAATGAAGCTCATTAAGGACATGAGACACACGGATACTAAAATTGAGATTGTAGACCAAGGTGTGATAATCCTTAAACGTTACCTAACTTGTTGTATTGCAATGATAGTTTTAGATAATGTAGAGAAGGTCGATCAATTGGATGCATTCTTACCAATTAGGGATGTTCTTACTTCCAATAGCTTGATACTAGTTACCTCTCGAGAAAATCATGCTCTCCTATGCTCAGAAATAGCAGATTCATCAATTTATAAGCTCACGGGGATGAATAGAGAACACTTCCAAGAGTTGTTATGCTCCTATGCCTTCAATCGGCCACATCCACCACTAGGATTTATAGATTTGGCGGAACGGTTCGTTTGGGCCTGTGATGGATTGTCGTTGTCATTGAAAGTGACCGGGGCTCTTCTTTATGGAAGAGATGACACATATTGGAAGGAGTTATTGGATAAACTTCACAAGATACCACCCGTTGACATACAAGAATCGCTGAAAATTAGTTATAATTCACTCGACCAAGAGAACCAGCAAATTTTCTTAGATATGGCCTGCTTTTCTATAGGAGAAGATATGGATACAACAAAAAGAATATGGGGAGCAGTGGGGCTTTCAAATTTAGAGAGCAAATGTCTTTTGGAACTGGACAACGAAAATTGGATAAAAATGCATGATCAGTTTAGATATATGGGAAGATATACCACGGAAATATCAATGCCCCGTCGTCTTTGCTACGATGCGACCAACAATAACAATATTAATAAGTTATTTGAAGATTCATCGTGGTCTATAAGTGATTCAAACATTCCTCTTTGGTTCGAAATTTTTAAAGTTGTTTTGTTCAATGCAAAGATCTGTATCCTGGATATTATTTATCTTTTATTTTTATGATTGAATAGGTCACAACCGAAGTTCGTGGGATTTCAACGGTTCATCGTGTACACGGTTTCCATTATCGATTCGATGTCTCTTTAGAAATGTCATGGTACAAAAGGTGTAGTGAGGAGTTGTTGGGAAACTGCAAGTGAGCACTGTTCAATACAGATCGTTACCATGGTTTGTGAATTCTTGCAAGTGAAGATTGTTATGTAGAAGCTATATTGAGGAGGGTGCGGTCACCACATCTCATATGGCTCCGCTGGTATAAATGCCCCTATTCTTCCTATAAATCGGTTGCGACAGAGTAGGCAAGCTCAACTTCTATTGTGGAAAGGTAAATCTTTAGGTTACAACGAGGATATCGCAACCACACAGGGACTTCATTAAACGCAGGAAATAACTCACGGCAAAATAGAGTAAAACAAATGAGGGTTGCAGAAATTTACTTGTGAAGGCTTAAGACCACATCGCAACATAACATACTTTTGATTATAATATAAAACATAGGAAAATACATTGGCGTGATAAATTGGAGGCTGCTGCTCCAAGTAAAACACAAAAGACTTACTGTGATTTACAATTCACTGGGTTGTGGAGTAAACTTCTGTAAAACTGGTTTTCACGCGCCCACCAAAATTTCCTCCACGATTTTCTCCTCACTACCTCACAGACTCTCGCTCCCTAACTTTCCCAACATGCCCAACATGCCCAACATTACAAATGACTTTTACTTGCATATTTATTTTAACATACAAATTTGACATTAATTACATGACAGAGAAAATATTTAATACGCAACATGGGCGACTTTACTTAGTAAATGGTTTTCTAAACTGGCAGGTGTTATGGAGTGTGGGAAACATTTGTGGAATGAATGTTTGCCCATATCTAATTAATAAACTTCATTAAATGCTTTAACCTCTGTGATGTGTTGTGGAATGGTCCGCTCTGAACTTCTGTTCTGACTTTTTTCATTCTGCCTGCAAACAAAATCACAACCATGTAGTGGTTGACTGGGCAAACAAGATGGTTTTCCATGTGTTTAAGGCGGTGATTGGGATTATTATTTCCAACACTCCCCCTTAATCGAAACTTCCATCATTAACAATTCCCAGACAATCTCAAAGATAAACAAATATTTCACGTGCCAATGGCTTTGTGAAAATATCAGCAAACTATTCCTGTGACCTGTAGTGCTGCAACACAATTTCATCATTGTTAATCATCTCTCTAATAAGATGATATTTAGCATCAATATGCTTGGTCCTCTTGTGAAAGACCAAATTCCTTGACAATGCAATTGCGGATGTGTTATCGCAAAAAATAATTGTCGCTCCCTCTTCGTCACGGCAGAGATCCCTCAACATCCTTCTCATCCAAACTGCCTGACACATTGTTGCTGTTGCAGTGACATATTCAGCTTCTGTTGTTGACAATGAAACTATTGATTTCTTTTTGGAAGCCCATGAAATGGCTCTAGATCCCAAACAAAAAACATAACCTGACGTGCTCTTTCTGTCATCGACACTTCCTGCCCAATCACTGTTAGTGTAACCAACCAACCTGAAATCACTTGTTGTAGTGTACAAAACGCCATATTTTTTTGTCCCATTGACATACCTTAATTATTTTCGCTGCTTGCCAATGTGTCTCCTTAGGTGTGTCAATGAAACTCGACACCAAACTCACTGCATACATTATATCCGGTCTAGTGGCGGTCAAATACATCAAGCTGCCTATCATGCTCTTGCATAATGTCGGATTAACATTGTTGTTGCAATCTTCTTTGCTCAAATTCAACTCCATGACAGTTGGAGTTGGTGCGGGCTTGCCGTTCTGCATCTTAAACCTCTCCAAAATGTCTGCCACATACTTTGCTTGAGAGATAAAAATGCCATTTTTTGTTTGCTTCACTTCTATGCCCAAAAAATACCTTAACAACCCCAAGTCAGTCATTTCAAATTCATTCTTCATGACTTGTTTGAAATCAGCAATGAGAAAATCATCACTGCCTGTAAAAATTAAATCATCTACATATAAGACAACAATGAAAATCTTACCATCATTCTCTTTGATGTAGAGAGTAGGCTCACTGTCACATTTGTCGAAACCATTGTCCAACATGTAGGCATCTATCTTGTTGTACCATGCACGCGGTGCTTGCTTCAGCCCATAAAGATCTTTCCTCAACCGATACACTTTGTCTTCTTGGCCTTCTACATCATAACCAGGCAGTTGCCCAACATACACTTCCTCTTTTAGCACTCCATTCAAGAACGCTAACTTTACATCCATTTGATACACTTTCCATCTATGTTGTGTGGCAATCGCCACAACTGTACGCACCCTCTCCATCCTCATAATCTCTTCCATGTTGCTGCTTGTATCCTTTGACAACTAGCCTTGTTTTGTGCCTTTCAATATTTCCATCAATGTTGCTTTTGGTGTTTCTTATAGACATATTTGGGCACTGCAACCCCAATCACATATGTCCATAAACCAAGGGCTTCTAAACCCCTAAAAGTGTTGTTTCATACCCTAAAGGAACAAGGTCAGCTGATTACATCATCTCCCAGGAGTTCTCCATGAAACACTACTCAAAACTGGTCAAAACAGGACCATACAGACTGCTCCATGCATAGGGTGCGATGCATCTCACTTATTACACACGGGGGGTGCGATGCATATTGGAAATCCCTTCTGTAGGGTGCGATGAGTGAGAGCAGACAAATGCCAAAAGCAGTTTGCTAGGTGGAAACTCAGAGAATCTTCTAGAAACTGCTCATATGACACTTGCCTCTCTGAATTTGCCAAGGGATGAATTTGCCAAGGACTATCAGTGAAATGACACTAATCAAAACCCCATAAGCTAACTCACTCTCCTGAAAACACCTATATATGGATCCCTCATCCAAGAGATCTAGAGGCTGTAATTTTGTATTTTGTAAGTGTTGTTGGTTTCTCTGTGCAACATTGTATTGTTGTGTGATCTAAGCTTTTCATGAGGTGAAGAGGGCTTTCATGCTGGGATGATGGCATTGGGTCAGACCAATGGGTTGTAATCCTCTCTTCTACTAATTCTATCAATAAAGCTATTTGAGTTTTCCTCCATATTCTTGTATATCTCTGAATCTTGTATTGAGATATGCATCTGTATGGTTAATATACATCTGATCCTATATTGTTTATGGTTATGGATATATATGCTTTGATGGTACTATGCTGCTTTGACTCTATAGGTGTTCTTTGAAGTGGGACAAGTAAGGAAGGAGTGGCGAAGTTCTATCAAAGGAGGGAGGAAACAAGCAAGGAGCCAAGCGAAAGACTGGGGTTGGTTCTCTCTCATCTATCTCTCATAAGGAAAACACAAGTGACTTTAGTTTGTTTGTTTCTAATATAGCTACCCATCTTAGTGGGACTAGCAGCTCTGAATAGACACTAGTTTTCCCGATAACAAAATGGCGACTCCACTGGGGATCGAATAGTTTGATTGCTTGTTTCTATTTGTTTGCTTCATAAACTATAGACGGAGCCTAAAGTTAAGCCAGCTAGCCTTCGAACTGCATTTTCTATGCAAGTGCAAAGTAGATCAACACTGCTTCAGTCAATCTCCGGGTTTGTTTATGAACTGAACAACTGACTTGCAAACATCCTAAGTGCCCTGGTGGTAGCTCAAGTAACCTCATTAGATCATCCCCTATACTTTGTATTTACTGACTATCATTAGCTCAGCCCAAATCCCTGAACTAAGCTGCAAATTGTGACCAAAAACCAAGTTAAAGTCTCGTCCCTGGACCATCGCACCTCCCGTGTGCAGTAGGTGGGATGCATCCCTGTTTCCCTGTGTTACAGGTGCGATGATCAGATAAGACTATTTCTACCTCCAGATTTTGGTTTTTTCTTCACTGTCTTCAGCTTTATTCAGGAGTTTTGTTGTCTGTGATCAGTATACCACTGTTGAAACTCCCTTCCTGTGCATTATTCAGCCTCCATTGTACGAAGAATTGTGAATGTTTTTTATGTATTTTTCGCCATTTACAGTTCTCCTTTACAAAAAGTAGCTTAATCGAACTGTCGTATTTTGATTTGAAAGTGTCGCAAGTGTCGTTTTCAGTCAAAGAAAAGAATCCTACTCTTTTTTATGGCCGATTACACTGTTACTCTTGTATTTGATTTGAATTAATAGTTAATTTCAAGTGTCGAAAGAAGTTTTCAATTCAAAATCGCAAAGTGTCGTCCTTGTCTTCCTTTCATTTTTGAAAAGAAAGTTGTCAGTACTGTCGCTTTGAAAGAAAAGATAATTCAGATTTGTACTTAGCATTCTTTTTTTCATTCATACATTAAGAAAGCGAAAAACAAATACATGCATGTGCATTTGCATTTAGACTGTTTGTTGATTTTGATTTAGGACAGTGCATCTAGTGTGTGATCTCTGCTCTATGTTGAAAGAGTTTCGCTTCTCTTTCCTTAGTAGCTAGGATTTTCATTGCAAAAAGAAGAGTAAACGACTGTTTATCATCTTAGATTGCATATTTAGGAATTGTATATCTACATCACGTGGTGAACCTTAAAGGAAAACTTCTTAAGAAAGATCAACTATAAAATAAATTCAATGAACATAAAAATGCTTTGGAACCTAACGCACAACATCTAGAAGTCTAGGCTAGAGACGTATTCCGACGTCGTAAAGCCCAGTAATTGTCGCTTCCATCGTAGGTTGGATGATTCCTCCTCTTTGAGATGACAAATTCTAGTATGGACTTGTGCTCCCACGTATCGTCGAGTATATATTGGGAGACCACATTAGGCTATATCCTTTATCATTAGGAAGTGAGTTTGTAGAAATTTTGAATAATAAACACATATTCAACAGAGATTATCCTGATCATGTACTATTTTGGAATACATACACAATACATAAGCTCCTCTATGTTGATCATCAACATAGCAGCATCAATAACAATAAAACATCAAGAGCATTCACACATTAACACAGTATGTAACCCGGGGAAAGCATCTCGCTAAAAACCCCACACTCTCTGTATATTAATGATTGAGAACATGTAACATTACAAAGTACAATGCTTATCACAAGAAATCCAGTACCAAATCCACCTGTTACACACAATACAGCTCAGATTTGATCTCCAAATCTATTCCACTGCTTGCCTGCCTCCACAGCTCAATACCTGCTCAAGAATTGATGAGAATGGTTTACCAAACTCGTATTTTACCTGCAAAGAATCACTCACACTATGGAAGACATGAGCATAGGCTATAATTGCTTGGTATTGGCCAATTCATTGGCATACTGAATCCCTTTGATTGTGCAAATCATCATGCACAACTATAGTCACAATTGATAGCAATCTGATCCTCTAACACGTGTCCCTGCTGAACTGAACATGCACTGACATGCAACTGAGTTAACTAATGTATTCTATAGTTGCATTATGAGTTAATAACTTGTGAATTAATCAATAACTAATTCACCCAACTCATCTCTAGTCTATTTGCTAGTTAGACTAAATACAACCAGTTTAACAAAGCTAAACTGAACACAACTCCATCAACTGCACCTCCAGTCCACTAAACTCAACTCACTTGAGTTCTAACTGAAGTCCTGCATGTAAAGATCAGTCATCCCATAGGAAACCACATATTTCCTTCTGGGATCTGCATGTACCACATCCGTAGCTCATCCTGAAGTGCTCCAAGAGAATAAGATTAAGTTTATAGTCTAAATATTATTATGAGACACTAATATTTCACTGTTCTATATTTAGACTGAGCAGTCACTCCGCTGTGATCTAAAAATAGAAGTCCATCTATTTTTCCCAACTTGAACAATCATCCATAAACAGCAACCTGCAATCCATAGACATGATCCATATGTCTAAAAATAGACATAGTCTAAAAATAGACTTGCGCCAAAAATAGCCTGCGGACCCACTTAGTGAAGGTGACTCTTTTCACTAAGCTCCATCATCTTGTTGCAATCTCAACACTCCCTCTCGACAAGATATGGATTATCAGCAACCCCTATCCTGCCTCGGTGGTATTCGAATTTGTTCCTGGTGAGAGCCTTCGTCAGAATATCAACATCCTGATCCTCCATTGGAATGTATGAAAGTAACATGATCCTCCGCTGCACACAATCTCTGATATGATGGTACCTGATGTCAATACTGCCATATACTCGGCCTCTTGAGCTCCCTGCCCAATCTGCATCCTCCTGTCTGTACCAAGATCCATATCCCAATGTGCCTCTCAAGTAGCGCAATACATGCTTGCCCGCCTTCCAGAAGAGCTAGGTAGGCTTAACCATAGCTTGTGAAAGCTGGTTAACTGCATAACATATATTGGGTCATGTATTGACCAAATACATCAGCGACCCCACCAAATGTCGATAAACAGTGGCATCCACTTCTTCTCCCGAAGTGGCATCCTCCTTCCTCCAACCTCCAGGAAGAGGAGTATCAACAAGCTTGCAGCCATGCATGTTGAACTTCTCCAGTATCTCCCGAGCATACTTGCCCTGAGAAACAAACAGTCCACCAATGCGCTGCCATATTTCCAATCCTAGGAAATAGTGAAGGAGGCCCAAGTCCTTCATCTCAAACTCTGTAGCAAGATCCTTCTTGCATGACAGTATCAACAGCTCATCACCTGTTAGAATCAAATCATCAACATACAGTACAATGATAAGAAACTTACCCTCCACCACAATCTGGTATAGGTTTGGATCCGCCTTGCTCTTGGAGAATCCAAGTCCTGTGAAATAGTTGTCTATCTGTATGTACCAAGCACGTGGTTCTTGCTTCATCCCATACAGCGCTCTCTTGAGCTTGCACACATGCGACTCGCTGCTGAAGACCTCAAAGCCTTCGGGCTGCTCAATGTACACCTCCTCCTCAATGACTCCGTTGAGGAACGTAGTCTTCACATCCATCTGATGAATGTGCCATCCCATCTACGCTGAGAGAGCAAGAATCGTCCGTATGGAAGAATACCTTGCGACAGGTGCAAAGGTCTCCTCATAATCGATCCCCTCTATCTGTGAAAAGCCTCGGGCAACAAATCTTGCCTTGTACTTCTCCACACTCCCGTCAGCTGCCTGCTTAACTTTGTAGATCCATCTTGAACCCACCACTGATTTTCCTTATGGTCTAGGAACAATCTCCCATGCACTGTTTTTGACAATAGAATCATACTCTTCCACCATGGCGTCTACCCATGTAGGATCCTCCACAGCTTCCTCGAAAGAGGATGGCTCAGTCACAACACACTTGCTCATAAGAGCCATGTATCCAGTGTACCGTTCAGGTGACTGTCTCTGCCTGCGTTGGGCTATAGGTGGTCCTACAACTTTCTCTACATCTTGAGCCAGTCGCTCAGCTTCTGTCAAGCACTTTCCCCCTCTGATGGTTGGTGCTGCATGAGTGGTCTCTTCCACTCCATGAACCTCGTCCTGTGGTTGATCCACGTCCAGAAGCTCATCCTTAGGAACTAATAGCTCCTCATCTACATGCAAGTGTAGCTCCCTCTCAAGCGAACACTTCATGGCTTTCTCCTCCTGAAATTTTATATCCCATCGCACAACAGTTTTACCACTGTCTGGCAAATACACACGATATTGTGGGGTGTATCAGTGTACCCCACAAATATCCCAACCTCTGCGGTCGGCTCTAGCTTCTTCCTGGCATCCTTCGTCACATGCATGTAAATGGTAGCACCAAAAATACTCAAATGAGAAAGATCAGGCTTCTTACCAGAATAAGCCTCCTCAGGTGTACTCATGCCAAGTATCCTATGAGGACAACGGTTCTACACAAAAACTGTTATATTGCATGCTTCCACCCACAATTGAAGGGGTAGGCCCTGATCATGCAACATCGCCCGTGCAGCACCCATGATCATTCTGTTCTTCCGCTCAGCTACCCCATTCTGCTGTGGGTTATGGGGAACTATGAGCTCTCTACGAATCCTTTCTGCCTTGCAGAAATCCTTGAACTCGTCCGAGATGTATTCACCACCGTTATCGCTCCTAAGAGCCTTCACCTTCTTCCCCGACTCCTTCTCGACCAGTGCCTTGAATTCACAGAACTTTGAATATGTTTCGCTCTTCTTCTGCATGAAGAAGATCCAGCACTTACGAGAGAAATCATCAACAAAAATCACATGATTTACCTGTGTTTTGCTGTTGAAGCAACTGAGAAAGGTCCACACATGTCTATGTCAATTCTCTCAAGGATCGTTGTGGCGCGACTATCCTTCTTGTGAAAGGTTGCTTTCAGAAACATCCCCAAAGTACACCCCTTGCATTGATCTGACTGCACAAGAGTGCCTTTAGGAAGACCTGTAGTGATCTGCTGCAGTATCTTCAAGGCTCCATGGTGAAGGTGACCCAATCTCCTGTGCCACAACTCGCCATCATCCCAGCTCACCAATCCTTCTGCCTTGCCTGCCATTTTCGCGCATCCATCTACATGCAACTGATAAAGGTTCCTTACTCGAGATGAGATGATGAACTGATGAGATTCTAACATCGCCACAGAGATGAGATTCTTCTTCAATCCTGGAACATGCATGAATTCCTTCAATACGAAGGGTTTACCAGACTCCCTCTCAAAGGAAATGGTACCGATACCAGTCGCATTGTATCTACTATCATCGCCCATCTCGATGTGCACTCCAAGATCTTTGTCATCCAGATCAGAAAACAAATCTCTATCTCCCATCATGTGAAAATACGCACCACTGTCCAAGAACCACACCGATCCCATCACACTTGAAACCAAGCATGTGATCAATGAAAAATCAAGCTCAAACTGTGAGGCTAGAGCCTCTCCTGCTGAAGATCCAGCAGCTTGCTTGTTCTTCTTCTTCTGCGGATAATTAGTGGCATAGTGTCCGTGCTGGTGACAGTGAAAACACTTCACCTTGGACATGTCCTGCTTCTTGCCTTTCGCACCAGACTGAGAAGCTTTCTTACTCTTCCCTTTCTTTGCTTTGGCAGCCAAAGTGCAATTTTCTTCATCAGTTCCCTTTGACGAAGATCCATTCTCATACTTATTGTTTCCGAGTTTATCTTTGAGCGCCGACTTCCTCTGATCGCTCTTGTTTTGGAATAATTCTGTTAATGATTTCCACATCAAATATGGAGTAGCCTTTCCATGGAGGCTGGACACAATGTGATCCCTCATGCCCTCCAACAGAATTCTTCAACATTTTGCACTCTTCTTTTGCCAAGCATCAGCTTGAGTAGCATCAGTAGGCTTTGGGACATCCATCTCTATGAACTCCTTGAGCCCGTTATCATCCAATACTGCCTCCATCCTGTCCTTCCATGCAATATAGTTTGAGCTTCCCTCAAGAGCATACTCCAATCGCAATCCGTTGAAAGACATTGTTGCGTTGCCACCAAGAAAACACTACTGCAAATTCGAATTCCACCAACAACCAACTCAACCGCCTCGGATCTAAGATTCGTGAGAACACAATATTTCTTGTACAGAGAGCAACTGTATGGGCATTCACCGGATATCTCACCTTCCAAAAGAAGGATGAATCCAGAGGCTACCTAGCCCGATTACAGACTCTGCCTAAAGAAATAGAATGTAAACACTTCCTGAATAGTAGATCAGATGATCAACAACTCTGTTACCATGTAGGAATTTTGAATAATAAACACATATTCAATAGAGATTATCCTGATCATGTACTATTGCGGAATACATACACAATACATAAGCTCCTCTATGTTGATCATCAATATAGCAGCATCAATAACAATAAAACATCAAGAGCATTCACACATTAACGCAGTATGTAACCCGGGGAAAGCATCTCACTAAAAACCCCACACTATCTGTATATTAATGATTGAGAACATGTAATATTACAAAGTACAATTCTTATCACAAGCAATCCAGTACCAGCTCCACCTGTTACACACAATACAGCTCAGATTTGATCTCCAAATCTATTCCACTGCTTGCCTGCCTCCACAGCTCAATACCTGCTCAAGAATTGATGAGAATGGTTTACCAAACTCGTATTTTACCTGCAAAGAATCACTCACACTATGGAAGACGTGAGCACAGGCTACAATTGCTTGGTATTGGCCAATTCATTGGCATACTCAATCCCTTTGATTGTGAAAATCATCATGCACAACTATAGTCACAACTGATAGCAATCTGATCCTCTAACACCTGTCCCTGCTGAACTGAACATGCACTGACATGCAACTGAGTTAACTAATGTATTATATAGTTTCATTATGAGTTAATAACTTGTGAATTAATTAATAACTAATTCACCCAACTCATCTCTAGTCTATTTTCCAGTTAGAATAAATACAACCAGTTTAACAAAGCTAAACTGAACACAACTCCATCAACTGTACCTTCAGTCCACTAAACTCAACTCATTTGAGTTCTAACTGAAGTCCTGCATGTAAATATTAGTCATCCCATAGGTAACCATGTATTTCCTTCTGGGATCTGCATGTACCACATCCATAGCTCATCCTGAAGTGCTCCAAGAGAATAAGATTAAGTTTATAGTCCAAATATTATTATGAGACAATAATATTTGACTGTTCTATATTTAGACTGAGCAGTCACTCCGCTGTGATCTAAAAATAGAAGTCCATCTATTTTTCCCAACTTGACCAATCATCCATAAACAACAAACTGCAATCCATAGACATGATCCATATGTCTAAAAGTAGACATAGTCTAAAAATAGACTTGCGCCAAAAATAGCCTGCAGGCCCACGTAGTGAAGGCGACTCTTTTCACTAAGCTCCATCATCTTGTTGCAATCTCAACAGAGTTTGCCGCCCTATCGATCGCAATGCACTCAACATAGCATTCGGGAAGATTGACTGCCGTACCATAAAAGTATTCTGCAGTTTTTCGATTGGTTTGGTAATCCCTATGTCTAGATTTCCAGAGTAGTCTCTTTCGTTCCTTTTCAAACTCCTTAAATGAAAATGTTCATCTGAGCACTTGTCACTTCAGGCTCATTAAAAATCGAATGCGACTAGAGTCATCTTTAGCTTTTTCTTGACTCTTAAAAATTGAAAAAGCAAGTTGTGTCAAAGCGTCGTAAAATTTATTTTAATCGGAATAACGTCACTGTTCCCTCGTTGATCGTAGGTTGAGAAAATGGAGTCCACCAATCAAGGATTTCCCCTTGGGGGAAATGCTAGTCCTTTCTCCTCTTGGGGAGATGTTGGTGCACCTCATATGGCCACATTGTCCCTTCCGGGACTGACAATTGACCTACCAGTATGGTTCTTCTCGACCTCTATCGTTCAAAGCGTCGTGATTCCTGAGCAATCAAATTAGCAACTAGATGATACTAGAGTTACCCCCCAACCTTCTACTTCGTTTATTTCTCCCTCTCCTTATTCCTCTTCACTTGGTGAAGCTAGTAAAACTAAAAAGCAAGTAACTGAGAAGAAGAAGAAAGGGAAGGAGAAGAAGAAGAAGGAGCCAACGACAAAAAGGGGCAACCGTACATTGTCTAGCAAAAATCCACACACTGCACCGTCCAAACCGAAATCTCCATGTGTCATCTGCAAAGGGGACCACTATCATCGAGATTTTCTTTGCATCCCATGGATCTTAAGGGACTGGTCTCCCCGCTTGCACAATCCGGTGTCATCAACCTCTGACGATCATGTTGAGAGTACACCTTCAACTAGTGAAAACGAAGTCAATGGACAAAAAGGAAGATATAAATTTCCTTGTAGACTGTGTGAAGGCGATCATGCCATCCACCGTTATCCCTTCCTAGACGAAGCTAAAAGAGTCTTGGATAACCATCCTGCTTCACCGCTACGGCTTCCTCCTAGATACAAGAAACTCTTGTCAAGTCCATCACTAGTTGAAAATCCGACTGACACGCCTTTGTTGTCGGTCAAAGCACCTATCATTGAAGATGAATCCTCTGAGTCCACATCGGACCAAAGTCAACAGGTTGAGACGGCATTCGACCCCATCTTATCTTCAGAGGATCCACGTTCAGATGATATCGTCACCAAAGAGAATGAGAACGACACCATTCAAATTCTTTTTGTAAACACAGACTTCGATGAACATGGGGGAAATCTACCTGTTCCTTTACCGCAGGAAGGAAGTTCGTTAGAGATGTATCCGGCCATTTATTTGGTCCCACCTCCAAGCAACCTAGTCGTTTCCTTCGATTGGAATCTACTAGGCAGACCCCGTCTACCATCTAATGTACCATTCCGAATCATAGTGAAAACTTACAGAATGGTCATGGTTGGTACCATCATAGATGAAGGGGCTTCTATGAGTATCCTTTCCTCAACTGCTTGGAAAGCGCGTGGTTCACCATCGCTTCTGCCTGAGATGCGAAATCTGACAGGCTCTAACAAAAGAACCAGTCGACCATTAGGGATCCTTCCAAATTTTCCTATAACTTTGAGAAAGAAAACCATTTATCTGAACATGATGGTAGTCCAAGGACCTTTAGATTACAATCTACTCCTTGGGCGTGACTACATTTATAGCATGGGAGCTATTGTTTCCTCACTCTTTCGAGTGATGTGTTTTCCACATGAAGGCAGAGTGGTCCAACTCGTAGACCAGCTTTCATTCCCCGGTTCACACATAGCTAATAGTCAAATGCCATCCCTAACTGGTATTTTTGCGCAAGGAATGTCTCATCAATCTCCAATCCGTCCACTTGATGAGCGCGAGTGATTCGGTGATTGTGACTAAAACCCAGTGGGCATGCACCCTGGTCTGCTTCGGCAGGAAAAATTTAGGTATAGGGTAGGTTTCCATGGAGAATATATGACTAGTCTGACACACCCATCCGTTTAGGAAAATGGGATTAGACTGGAATAATATACTTCCGTCAGAAGGTATGCCTTTCCCGACAAAGCAAGTGTTTTGTCTGCAAATTGAAGGGTAACCTGGAAACTCTACTTCGCTATACATGGGGGCATGCAAACCATTTTGCATGAAAGTGAAAAGCGACCATTTATTTTCTTAGTTTGTAGGTTCTTAACCCTTTAAACTCGTAGGATTGGTCGTTCCTAGCTTACATAATGAAAGGATCAGGAGCAAAATTTTGAATGGGGCAAGCTCCCTAAAAAATGAACCTATCGATGAGACATCCTTATTATATGACTGGCAGGAGCAGTTTTACGTGAAGTTCAAGCTTTACCTAGCAATGAGCATATGTTCCACCAGAGTTTAAGCTCATTAAAAAATGAACCCACCTTTGGTAAATAACCATTGCGATCACAATATTATCAGCTTTTGAGCCTTGGTTGTGTTCTTACCATCACCTCCACTCTTTTTTAGCCGATCATACGCCTGCATTTGATTGTTTACCCCTTATGAGGAACAACTGCGACGAGTGATCCTATTAGCCACTTTATTTACACTACCGTGATTGAAAAGAGTTCCAAACATTACCTGGAACTAGCTGCTATCCAACTCGTTAAAATATGAAAAGATTGTCGAGAAATTCGCCTCTCCAGCTCGTTAAAGTGATTGGAAGTGCCATCCCTCCTCTAGATTTTAATCTTTTTGGACTTGAGGGATTATTGCACAAAAATATCGAGCGTTTGTCTTGTTCGGCTCGTTAAAACTATCAAAAAGTCATCCCTTTCGCATTGTTTTATACTTTTTCGGACATAAGGGATTATATTACGAAAAAGGAATATTGGAGTTTCCTTTCCGTCTCTTTTCAAACTCTCTAAAATTGAAAAGAACTGAGTTATCATTGTCGTTAAACTCGTTAAAAAAATAGCGACAAACTTGTCCATGTAGACAAGAGCGAGTCTCATTGTCGCTAGGCTCATTAAAACATAGCGACGAGTTTGCCCGAAGGGAAAATTATAGAACAAACATATGTTATCCTCCTCAAGCTTGACAAAAATAAAGAGGTACTGGTCAGAAATGACCAGGGAAAATTAGGAAGAAAACTTGAAGAAATTTTATTAGTAGCAGGTCACTCTTGAACATGACACTTTCATTCCATCACCATGATTGAGTCGGGTTGGGTTATTTCATTCACTGGTCATATCACCATTGGTCCACCGTACCATCCACTTTTTGGGTTAACGCTACCAATCCATTTCAGTGTCACCAATATGTTCAAGAGAAGTTGCTCAGAGAATTCACCAACCCAACTTGTGTCTCATCCGCTGCAATACCTTCACACTTCAGTCTTTCATGACTGCCACCCTGAACCTTGTGTCATTTGATCGTTTCCACCTCCATAAAATCATTTGCTCTGTTTCGTGTCATAGATGTGGGATTCATTAAGGCCCTCCTACGATGGGTCACTTCTTGTCGACATCAGCTCATTATCCAAGAAGTCAACTTAGGAACAACCCTTTCAGTACTTTGAGGCTTGCATGCCTCAATGGCAAGTTTCTCACTTCCGACGATAGGTTTACATCAATGGCCTTCGACCGAAAATTTTTATGTGGTGTTCGACATCAGCTCATGTATTCACACCACGTGAATTGTACTACAGTACCTTGAGGGTCATCATTATTATCGGTGATTCCTCTCGTGCCTGTTAACAACTTACATCATTGGCTGGTAATCAAGCGATGTCTTTCCATGTTCGACATCAGAACATCTTTTCACATGGATCGACTTGTACTTCGGGCGAATATTGAACGAGTTTGAAGACACCGGATCTAGTTTCATCCATCCAGGCTGCGATATATTCAAGAAAATAAAGACATCAAATGTACATCACAACTGCACAGATAATCATCCAAACTAAAGGATGATGGCTCTACCAGAATCGTCAGTCTACCACATAGACGATTGTTTGTCTTATGTACATGAATATGAATTTATAAAGCTGAGCATGGGAATTTCCGCCTCAGCTAGATCATGAAAATGTTATGAAGATAATGTAATGTATTGTATCTTATTACAGGTCACCTTCCAGTTCGAAAAACCTCGGATCTTCATTATAAAGCATTTCACTCGACATCAAAAGGATTTACGACCTCATGCTTTAGGAGGAAACTGTTATAGACATATTTGGGCACTGTAGCCCCAATCACATATGTCCATAAACCAAGGGCTTATAAACCCCTAAAAGTGTTGTTTCATACCCTAAAGGAACAAGGTTAGCTGATTACATCATCTCCCAGAAGTTCTCCATGAAAAACTACTCAGCACTGGTCAAAACAGGACCATACAAATTGCTCCATGCATGGGGTGCGATGCATCTCACCTATTACACACGGGGGGTGCGATGCATACTGGAAAGCCCTTCTGTAGGGTGTGATGAGTGAGAGCAGACAAATGGCAAAAGCAGTTTGCTAGGTGGAAACCCAAAGAATCTTCTAGAAACTACTCATATGACACTTGCCTCTCTGAATTCGCCCAGGGATGAGTAAGAGATCTGAAATCTCCAAGTGGAACCAAGGACTATCAGTGAAATGACACTAATCAAAATCCTAGAAGCTAACTCACTCTCCTGAAAACATCTATATATGGATCCCTCATCCAAGAGATCCAGAGGCTGGAATTTTGTATTTTGTAAGGAAGTACTGTTGGTTTCTCTGTGCAACATTGTATTGTTGGGTGATATAAGCTTTTCATGAGGTGAAGAGGGCTTTCATGCTAGGAGGATGGTGCTGGGTCAGACTAATGGGTTGTAATCCTCTCTTCTACTACTTCTATCAATAATGATATTTGAGTTTTCCTCCATATTCTTGTATATCTCTGAATCTTGTATTGATATATGCATCTGTATGGTTAATATACATCTGATCCTATATTGTTTATGGTTATAGATCTCTATGCTTTGATGGTATTATGCTACTTTGACTCTACAGGTGTTCTTTGAAGTGGGACAAGTAAGGAAGGAGTGGCGAAGTTCTGTCAAAGGAGGGAGGAAACAAGCAAGGAGCCAAGCGAAAGACTGAGGTTGGTACTCTCTGCTTCTCTCTCATCTATCTCTCATAAAGGAAAACACAAGTGACTTTAGTTTGTTTGTTTCTAAGATAGCTACCCGTCTTAGTGGAACTAGCAGCTCTGAATAGACACTAGTTTTCCTGATAACAATGTTATAGACCCACTTCACTCCATTGACTTGTTTTCCTTGCGGCAAGTCCACTAACTCCCATGTGTCATTCCTTTCTATTGCTTCCATTTCTTCCTCTATTGTTGCAACCCACTTTTCATCTTTGACTGCATCTTCAAAGTGGACTGGGTCATCTACATGACAAAACAAAGCAAATAATGAATTCAAACCAACACTGCCATCAACTTCATCTTGCTCATAGATTTCATTTAAATTTCTGAATTTTAATCTTCTTGTGCTCGTTGAAGATGGGCTTGACATGTCACTTGGTGTTGCGCTTTGCAGCATGCTTGGAGAAGCACTTGCTTGACTGTGCGACGCTATCCTATTATTTGTTAATGGTGTTGTTTGCTGCCTGTTTTGTTGAGCTTGAATAGGAGTAGAGGGAGTCATTGTTGAGGAATTGCTTATTGCTGTAAATTCTTCTTTTTCCTCATGTGGTATACATGCTTTCACATTGTCTGTCTTCTCTAAATTTCCATTCCATGCTTCCTCTTCTATGAACTGCACATCTCTACTAATTACGTCGTAAGGCGTTTCCCTCTGGGAAGAACTCCCTTATATGCCACCGTGTCCTATTTTCGACCATTGATTTGATGTGTTAGATGATTAAAAGAGATTGTGCCGTTGGATCAGATCATTATAGTTGGAATTTTAATCAGCGCTGGTTGAACTCCCTGTTTATCTCAGGCTGGAGAGATTATCGGCTCGAAACCCTTCGCAGACAGAGATTACCGGCTCGAAACCCTTCGCAGACAGTAGTGATGGCTTCGCTGGAGTTTTGGCATCTTCTGAATTTTCTATAGTTATCTGTAGACAAATTTCCTGGCTGCCTGCTCAGTTTGAAAATCCCAATTCAGTGCGGATAGACCGCTTCAATTTTCTGTCCGAGTGCAAAGATCTGCGGGCCCTGAGCGGAATTTTGGATTCCCTCAAATCTGAGGGTTTTGTTTTGCCATTCAGTACCCGCAAACAACTTTGCTCTCAGCTGCTCCGCCGAGCCCTTAACGCCAATTCCGTTGTCGAGGCCCAGAGTTTGGTGGATTACGCCAAATGCATTGTAGATTTCAGTTTTCATGCCCTCAGGGAAGCAATGTTCGAATTAGGGTTTGGCAAATCCTCGAATGAGAAGATGCTTTATGTTGTGGAGGAGAAGATTTGCAGCTCCATTTTCGATCAAGATCGTCTTTTAGAGGTATTTAATTTACCTCATTTAAGGTTCAGGATTGAATTTTAAAGTTCAGTAGAGATCGACCAGGTTCGTGATTCATATCTTAGAATTTAAACTGCAACGATAGGTTGGGGTTCATGATTTCGGTTTTAAGGATCCATTAACATTGTGTTTAGAGTATAAATGATGTATTTTAAACTGCATATCTGACTTAGGAGTCTAGGGTTTAGACTTGAGAACGCCAACAGCAAACGGCTCTGTTCTAGAGTGCAGGTTTTAGATTTTATAATTCGAAGGTAGCCGAGTGTTAACGTTTAGGATTTATTATTAAAAATGGGGTTTCAGGGTTTAGCGTTTAAAGTTTATGTTCAAAAGTTAATGGTTATTTCATTTTGGTGATTTTTAGTATGTGCTGGAGAAAGAGGCAAAGGAGGAGGAGGAAGCTTTGATGAAGTCTAGACTAGCAATTTATCTTGGAAATGGATTGCAATCTAAAGATTCAGAGACCAGGTTGTTGGCACTTAAATTGGCATGCTCTTGCTGCTTCAATTCCAGACTCATTTTTTCAGGCTTCTACCTATATTTGAGACGACACTCTATCATGAGGATTGTTCCATGCGTGAATACGTGCTGGCATGTCTGATGGATTTGATCTTTATCCACCATTCAACTATTCGTTTACAAACTGTCTTCCATTTTATTTCCCCCTTCCTGTATGCTCCAACACCTACCCTTCAGCTTGCGGCTGTTATTGGTTGCGGTAAGTTCTGTTCATCTGTGTCTAGAATACATTTGTTTTGATGCCACATTTTTGTGCCTCTTTCTTCTACATACTTATTTTGTTTTTTTGGGTTTGATAGCCTAGGTATAGGATCTGCTTTGGCATCCTACTTGTTTTTAGACTGATGTGCTTTTAAAGTCCGATTTACCTGCTTTTATGTTCATTGGTTTCAGATTAATAAAATTATCAAAGCTTATCTTTTTCCTCACGTTAGAATTTTGGTGAATTTCATTTAGTTATAATTTTGATGAAATTGATAGTGTTCATAATATTTCCAGGGCGCCTTCTCCTGTATGATTGCTTCCCAGACGAAATAGAGTGCTTATTGAGTATAATGCTTCAGCGCCATGTTTATAGGCTCCCGGATTACTGTTCCCTGTGAGTATCTCCACTCTTAATTGAGAGCCACGAGAAATTGTTTGTCAACTTTGGATTCCTATCTGAGTGAAATCTGTTATGCATCAGCACAAGTGCTAAGAATGAAGAGTAGACTGACAAAATAGTCAGCCTGCAAGCATGGAACAATTTCAACCAGTAGGTTTTTACTATTTCATTCATTTGACAGCTTGAGAATGGGCAGCATACTGTAATCGGTAATAGGGCCTTGGAAGGGTATTAAAGGTGACAGATGCCACAACCAAGTATACTGATAAAATCCTTGATGTATCTCGGGGCACTATGTACATTATCTGTATCTTCATATAGGTACAAAGGATTGCATTTGCACCATTTTCAAATTGTTTTATATTTTAGACCCGGTGCCATCTGAGAAATGGACCAAGCTGAGTATCATGATGTATATTTTGTATAACTACGACACATTTGGTGTGGGACTGGCTCTCTTTCCCAAGGGTAATAATCAAATTGTAAATCTCTCCTTGCAGAAAGTTTAAAGCCCTGGTTGCCCTTGTGTTGCACACAGATAGGGCACTCCTCAGACAATTTAATTACCTGCACCAACACGACAATTCCAATCCAAGGGTCTCTTTGAGCCGTTCAATATTTTAACATATTAAATTGTGCAATCGGATTACGAAGAATCTCGCTTACTTCCTATATATTTCCCTCTCCCCTGTATTTCGAACCCATCAAAGTTTTATTTTGCGATTGAAGCGCTCCTGAGTATTTGTGCTTCTGCTTTGAATCCCAACGGTCTTCAGTTCGAAACAGAGAACGTTCATGTCAGATCAGGACATCCAGATCCCCACCTTTGGTAAGTTCATGGGCCTCCTCTTTCTGGAATTAGGCATCGATTAATGAAATTTTCTGAATTCTGGATGTATTCGCTGGTTCTGAAGATATGTATTGGTTGCCCTAAGTTTAGAGGTGCCTTAGGTTATTCGGCAATCAAGGATGTGCAAACCAGTCCTCTGAGGAAGGGTTAGGGTTTGCTTAGCCTTCGGGGCAAGGGTGTGCTGTCCTTTTATTCTCACCACCCGGGGGCCTTTGTTGGTTACTTTTGTGACCGTTGATTTCAAGGCTTTTTTTGGGTCACTGAGATTGCTATGATTGAATTTGTAAATGTTAAAATTCACGATGGAATTCTTGTAAGTGATGATACAGACCACCTAATCCAGGGTACAATGGGTTCCTAATAATCACCAGGTTATGTTTGACCTCTCAGTTGCACCATCCCAATATCAGAATTATTACTGATGCCTTAGCTAACGACGGCTTTATCTGGGTATGGATATAGTAAGCTTCAGCATGTGTGGTCCTTTTTGGCGATCTTTCTTTTTTCAGACAGGATTTTATGCCCCGTAGCTTTTATTCTATTTATAATCTTTAGTTTAAAAATTGTGAACAGAGATCAAATCAGGGTTTATGTGCTTCACATTTGACTTCAGTGTAAGCGGTTGTATGCTGTATGAATTCCTGGGATCTGATTACATTCTCAGTATTATATGACAACCTTTTGGCTCACAAGAGT
The DNA here is from genome assembly GCA_031772625.1 of Pinus tabuliformis. Lineage (NCBI taxonomy): Eukaryota > Viridiplantae > Streptophyta > Pinopsida > Pinales > Pinaceae > Pinus > Pinus tabuliformis. Next base: position 1,778,686,061 of record CM062816.1, on the reverse strand, counting down.
GAAATAGCTCTGAATTTTGGTTTATAAGTGATTGGAGAAACATGACCGAATTCCTTTAAATTCCAGAAGGATTACATTTGGGCTAGACTATGTTAGGCATTGCAAGTGGCCCAGTTTTGGGGTCTTCTAAGATGAACCATGCATCACAATCACTTTTGTTTTGCCAAGCTGCGGCAACAGGGAGTTGCTCTTTCCATAAAAATAAGACAGTGCTTAAATTTTGTCCCAACCGTTTATTGGTGCTGTGGAAGACTAGATCTTTGGTGCGTCGCCTGACACACCATTGCATTCACCATTGAACAATGATCTCATTGGTTGTTCAGCTGAAATTTCTATTTTTTGAAATTGCTTACTTTATAACATGTTTTTAAAGGCAACACAACATGTTGCAACTTGCATGACAAGTAATGTCCAACTGTGGGACATGCAAGGACAATGGGTTTAAATTTCTATTTACAATTGTGCATCAATTACATATAAATAATGACTTAACTTAAGCCCAAATATGTTATAACCAAAATATAACAAGGGAGTCTTACTAAGATTATGTTGGATATGTTACAGTTGGAGAGTCTTCCTGCAACGGTAGCAGGGGTCTGGTCTGATGATCCTACCATGCAGTTAGAAGCACCAACTCAATTCAGGAAGCTTCTCTCTGTTGGTAATAGTCTTGAGTATATGTATCTTTATTACCATTTTCTTTTGTCTTTAGGAAATGGCCATCTGAAAAAATATATGTGACAGAAGGCAGTCCTCCAATTGAGGAAGTTATCGCTGCGGGTGTGGTCCCTCGACTTGTAGAGTTTCTTGCAAGGGATGATTTCCCTCAGCTTCAGGTATGATCTGTTTTTCAGTTGAGATTCTAAGTATTGAATTGACATTATATTGTGGTAATCTAATATCGTTTTAATTTGGTCATATTATAGTTTGAGGCAGCCTGGGCTTTAACAAATATTGCGTCCGGAACCTCAGAGCATACCAGAGTTGTGATTGATCATGGAGCTGTGCCCAAGTTTGTGCAACTTCTTAGTGTTGCCAGTGATGATGTCAGAGAACAGGTTGCATTTTGGACCTTTCCATCCATTTATGTTACTTAGAAATATTTTTGAAATTTGCCATCTCTATGTTCAATGTGCTTTCTTTACAGGTCTAAGGGTTCTTTTGAACTAATTGAGATAGTAATGTTCGTTTCATTGTAAGGACCATGTATTACAAAACGTAATGTCGGTGATGTACATTTATTAAGCTCCATGGTGTGGTTTGCCTCTCACAATTTTAATTTGTTTGATGGACAGTAGGTTTTAGGTTTTGAAGATCTATTGAGGAGTGGTATTTGCAGTCTCTGCTCTAGCCAGGGAACGGACTATTCAATTGACGTGGGTGTTTAGAGGGAAAAAAAAGTTATGGCTGAACTGGAGCATTTGCTGCTAGAAGCAGCTGGTCGAACATCTACCAATGATGGAAAGAAAAACCGAAATCCTGCGAAAGGGAGACTGGAAGATTCTGATTCAGATGATGGCAGTGACTCGAAATACATTGATGACGATGATTCAGATGATGCTGGGACAGCAAATAGGAAGGCTTCTGGGTCAAGAATGCCCCTGAAAAATAGATTTGATTCTGGTGACAAGGATGATGATGACAGGGGTTGTTGTGATGATTCCGATAGCGAATTATCGATAGGAAGTGATTTATACAAAGATGATGAAGATAGGGAGCAGCTTTGAAGATATTAGAAGCATAACAATAAGGAGATCAAAACTTTCCAAGTGGTTTATGGAACCATTCTTTGAGAATATCATTGTGGGCTGCTTTGTAAGAATTGGGATAGGAATGTCCAGGTCAGGACAGAGTACTTACCATCTTTGCATGGTAAAAAATGTTGATGTGACAGACCCTGATAAACAATACAAGTTTGAGAACCGCACCACATACAAGTATTTGAATTGTTTCTGGGGTAGCAAGAGCAATGCAACAAGATGGCAGATGGCCAGGGTGTCTGATTCACCTCCACTTGAGAAAGAGTTTTCAGATTGGGAACGGGAAGTAGAACGCAGTGGTGGTCGGATGATTAGTCGAGCAGAAGTTGAGGAAAAAATAAATGCGCTAAAAAAGATAAATCAATTTGTGTATTCTGCAGAAACTGTAAAACAAATGTTGCAGGAAAAGAAGTTGGCTTCCAAAAGGCCATCGAATGTGGCTGCTGAAAAGGACAGGGTTAGAAGAGAGATGGAGCTAGTGGAGAGCAGGCATGATTATTCAGAAGTTGAGAGAATTAAAGTGAGATTGAAGGAACTAGAAGTCCTTTCTCTTCAGAGCAAAAGCAAGGATGCAAAAGCCTTGATGCTAATAGAAATGAATAAGAAAAACAAGGCTGAAAATTTCAAGAACGCTTTTGAGATCAAGCCTCTAAACCTTAATCTTAAAGCAGGTGAAGCAGGGTATGATCCTTTCACTCGGCGTTGGACTCAATCTCAAAATTATTATGATACAAAGGCGAAGGTTGCTGAAGACAACACTGATGCGAACAAAGAGGCAGATGCAGCCAAAGTAGAGGAAGCCATAGCAATAGAAACTGTTGAGGATGATGGAAAGCTTGTCGACACTGATGCTCCTGTATCAGAAGATGCAAGGGTGTATTCTTTGCATGATTTTGAACTTCCAATTTCACTTGCTGGACTGCAGAAGTATGGGGGTGCTCAAGGGGCCCCTTTAGTTTTTATGGCTAGAAAGCAGAAGATTGAGTCAACTTGTGGAGTGCAAGTTCCTAGTAATGATGGAAGGAGGCATCATCTGACATTAACTGTGAATGATTACAAGCGTAGAAGAGGCCTGCTGTTAAAATAAATAATGATATTTTCTCTGCTTGTTGGTTTCCCCATTTAATTTTTATATGAAAGATTCGGAAATTTCCTTTTGGGATTGCCAGAAACATATGCAGAAAAGCCTTAAAGTGAACATTTTTGTAAATTGTTTCAAATTCTATATGTAGTGTGCCAGTATAGGCACTTTAAAACACAACTGCAATAACCTAGTCAACCAAGGATTGTCTTTTAACAGTAGCAACATCATGGATTGTTGGCAGGCATGAAATCAACAATGTGTTAGAAATATAGGCTGTATTTTCTTGACATCTAAAGTTCAAGGGTGTTTTTTTGTCCCAACCATTCTGCTAAAAAATGGTATATAATGTTCCAAAAGGATTCCTTTCCTCTAAGTAACACTATTCCACTGTAAGTTATCATGCAGTTGGTGAAACATGGCATTTTATGTTGTTTGAGATTGATGTTGAGTGATGCCTTTTTCTAAATTATTGTTGAAATATGTATTGTTTTTCATATTCATGTAATAAATGCTATGTTTTATTAATTTATGTTGTTGTAGTATAGTTTTCTTAAATGCTTTTAGAGTTGTGGTTGTTTTGTTGTGCTTAGTTGTTTATTCTTGCTTTCGATTGATTGCAATTCTATCTAATAAGCAACTATCTTTTACATGGTAAAAAAGTTTGGCTGAATCAAGGAAAACATTCGAAAATCTGGAAGAACTTTGGTACAGCCAAATAATTTGGTTCAGTTGGGATTCGTATAGTCAATCTGTTGTTTGTCCAAAACTGAACCAAACCAAATCCAATTTTAACCCAAAAAAATCATCTTCCCAAGAAACCCTAAAGAATTCTTAAGAAAATGTATTTTAACTTTCAAGCCACCAATGAATATGATATTTGCCCATTTCTTCTCCCTGTCCTATCAATGCCTGTCACTACTCCCTCATTTAGGAAATAGCCATGGGAGATTTCAGGAGACTATGTTGCTGCTGATGCCTAGAGAGGTTTGTCTATTCTGTTCATGTGTGAAGTCTCGAGGAGACTGCATTTGTAGTTGGGAAACTGTTACCTGCACCTTAAAGGCCTGCTTAGACCTTCATAAACAAAGTTACACTCAAATGAAGCATGCCAACCGAGCCAACATACTAAATAAGTAGATTCCACTAGGTATTTAGTCATATATTCTCTGTTTGCTATGTGCTTATTTAATTTTTATTTTTCAACTTGAAAGGGTGTACCTAATGTCTGTGCATATCCTTCTTACTTCCAAAGCACCTAGAACAGGTTACATGACCTGCATTATCAAAAGTAGAATCACAACACATGCAAACAAATACATACGCCCACCAAGCACAAGAAAATAGTGTGATGGATATCAACTTTTAAAAATCAAACTTGTAATAATCTCAATAATAAATCTAATGTTCTTTAGAGAAGACCTGCTACTTTTTGCTGGGTTTCGTACAGTTTATTGTGTATGATAAGGAAATACATTTTCTTGAAGGGATTGCATCAGAAGGCTCAACGGACCTTTGAGCATTTTTGTAGGGGTTTATGTTATCCAATCATTAAAATTTTTGATAAAATTAGTCTGGACTATCCACATACCTATTTTTTTTCAATAAATTTGAAGAAGTTCATGTTTTTGCTTTAATAATATGTATACTCCTGAATTTTCTGAACTGTAGTTCTGTGGGCCAATTGTTTTCTGTATTGTATGGTATCCACATTTGAATTTAGATTCTATCTTGATAACTATCATTTCTTAGTATGTTTTTATGAATATATTGCATTGTAAGTGTTCTTTCTCTTCTTACATTGGACAAGAGAATACAACTGTCTTTGAAAATGTGAAGTTGTTGAAGATGCAAAAATTCCCTTGCTTTACATGAGCCAACTTGACCTTCAATAGAAACGTTGCTAAACACAATGAGAAGTTTCATGTTTCTTTAGAGAGCATCCCGAAAGGCTTTTGTAATTCCTCCATTGTTTTGTTTGATGCCTTGCTGAGGAATCATTGAGACTCGTCATGGTTTTGTGGTCCAATCAGAACCTATTCAATACTCACCTTCATTGACTATATTAGTTGGACACAAACCCTGTCAACACTCTCAAGCCAGTAGGGCTCGGGCACAATGTTAGTTCCTCAATATGGTGATCAAAGTCTGTCTTCAACATTACAATTGTCTTCACGCATCCTTTTTCTAAATAAATCTATATTACATGCGCTTGAAGGACTAGCTTTGAAGTCTCTATTCTCCGGCAATGTTCAGGGCTAAGTTCATGTAGGCAATTCTATGTTGAAATTATACTTGCATACCAGAATCTTATATTGGCAATGTTCAGGGCTAAGTTCATGTAGGCAATTCTATGTTGAAATTATACTTGCATACCGGAATCTTATATTGGCGGAAGACCGTTACTCAAATGTCTGCCAAAAAGAGCACCCATTCTGACACACCACCTATGCAAAGGAAGAAGCCTCACAAGTGTTTGGGCTCCTTTTCTCTATCATGGCTGGGGAAGTAGCCAAGAGTAAATATCTCTGCAGGCATGAAGTCCAATAAAAATAATGTATAAGACATATTTGACAACCAAACAATTGCATCTAAAATGAAAAATATGTTCCCGACCTTTCAGAAAATGTGGAGTCTAGCGGAATGTGAGGCCAACACTATCATCGAAATTCCAACCAGATATGAATCTTTCAGTCTTATGGTATTATGGGACAATAACATCACTGATATATGAACTATATATCAAGCTTTCAATCCCAAAATATAAGTGTTGGATGCTTCACTGCAAAGCCTAGAAACCTTCTTTCAAATGTAACAACTGGATGATGCACAGAAGTTGATGCTAATAGAAGTCCGTATGGAGCGACCAACCCTTAACATGGTGGTGGGCTCTTGTACGAGAAGCCTTCTTTCAAATTTAATAACTGAATGATGCACAAAAGTTGATGCTAAAAGAAGTCAGTATGGAGCGACCAACCCTTAACATGGCGGTGGGCTCTTGTACGAGACTTAGTCAACTCAAATTCACCTCCTACACAAACTTTGATATGGTTCAAGCAAGAAATGCAAGATAGGTTATACTTGAAGGGGAAAGCAGAGGAAATCATGAAGCAATGGATTCACGTAAGGCAAGTACGTGGTAAAAGGCATCAAACAATATTTTTGATGGCTTCAAGTCCATGGTGATCAACTTGGAAGTTCCTCGACTCACTTCTCAAAGGACTCTCAACCAAAATATCCAAAGAAAAATGGACCTGCTTAGTATAAATGCTTTGGAGAATTCTTTACAAGTAGCTTTCGAGTTTGAGGCCAAAGCTTCAGAAGAAAATGTACTAAGCCTCCACCAACTAAAGCAAGGTTCTCGAAGCCTTATCTTTTAGAACTGTCTCTATTAGTAACTCAGAGCAGCCTTTAAATCAGGGAAATGATTACACAATAGATAAAATTGGCCAGCACTTATCAAAAATTCCATCCAGCCAGATAGTCGATGCTCAATCCTACTTTATATTTTCTAAGGACAACCAATAACTCCACGAGGATAACATGATCCCTATTTAGCAAATACACCGGCTGCCCGCTCAAATGGCTGGTACCTATAATCATAGCCCTGTGGATAAAAACTGATGACTACGAGTTACATTGGCTCTATATATTGATGACAGTTTCTTTAGCTTTGCCAACAATCATTGTACTCTAGTATAGACTAAATGGACACTGGAATTTCCATTATCCAGAAGATGGAATCTTACCCAAGGCATTCACAAAAGTTGTTGCCAACCCACAACTGGTTGAAAATAATCTCCATCATCATAATAAACTTTATGCCCATAATATGCACAAATGGTAACACATGATACATCTCCCAAACCAATGGAGTCCAACTAAAGTCTAATCCGAGATCCTCCATTCTCAACACTTTATACATAAAAAAACTTGTATGTAATCGGCCTCTCTTTGCACTTTTTGGGGCAATTGCTAGTTATATTAAGTTACTTGAAAAATCGGTCTCCTACAATGTATTTTAGGTATCAGAGGATGGAAACGGTTATTTCCATTGATTGAGGAATCATTTAGGCAATTTCAGTCTTGTAGAAAAGATTTGTGTCGGTTCAGCCTGGGCTCGAAACTTTTTCGATGTCATCTAATTAATGAATGCATTAGGTTGACCATAACAAAATATTCATTTTCAGAATACACATTATCGTCCACCCTTGCTTTCAACAATGCCCATTCACATGTCGCTATTCTTCCCCACTCTATGCCTTACCACTCTATGCCTTACGGCGTTTCCTTTGCAACATAAGGTGCAAATGCTAGTTATGACTTTCTTGGTTGATGGATTGTAGAGCTTGTATGCCTTGGATTCATCATTGTATCTAACAAATATACATTTCTCCTCCTTGTTGTCCAACTTCTTCCTCAATTCATTCAAGACATAGGCATGTGCCACACAACCAAAAACTCTCATGTGAGTGACACTATGCTTTCTTCCACTCCATGCCTCTTCAGGAACTACATTCTAGACACTTTTGGTTGGACATCTATTCAAGATATATGTTGCACAAGCGATAGCTTCAGCCCAATAATCATTTAACAAATGCTTTGCCTTCAACATACTCCTTGCCATTTCCATAATGGTATTATTCTTCCTTTTCGCCACACCATTTTGATGAGGTGTATATCTTGTTGTAAATTGCTTGTGAATTCCATGCTCCCTGCAAAATCGAAGGAAGTCATTTGAAATGTATTCTCCACCTATGCCAGTCCTAAGGACTTTTATGTAGTGTCCACTTTGCTTCTCAACAAGAGCCTTGTATTGACGAAAGTGCTCAAGCACTTCACTTTTCTGTTTTAGGAGATAGACCCATGTCTTCCTTGTGTAGTCACCTATGAAGGTCAATACATAGTGGCTGCCACCAATTGATGGTGTCTGCATTGGTCCACATAAATCTGAGTGGACAATCTCCAAAGTTGCCTTTTCCCTTATTGACTTTCGTGCTGGAAATGTCTCCCTATGTTGCTTGCTCAAGATACATCCTTCACATAGGCTGTCCATTTTTTCTATGAGTGGAAAACCCTTCACCATGCCTTTCCTATGCAGCAAATTCAAACCTCCAAAGTTCAGATGTCCAAATCTCAAATGCCATAACCAGTTTTCATCTTTTACCTCTATTTGATAGTTCACTTGTGTGACAACTGCCTCTTTTCTTCCATCCTCTTGTGAGTTCATTGATAGTTGTGCTTGTGCACCTTCTTTCAAATCTGATCTTATCTTTAGGGGAAACATTCTATTGTTTGTCATATGAACCTTTGCAATCAGTTGTCTGCTTGGAGGCCTATCCAAAATTGTGCACTCATCATTTTTGAAAAAAACATTGTAACCCTTTTGCATGAGTTGTCCAATGCTTATGAGGTTATGCTTCAGACCAGGGACAAAGTAAACATCTAAGATGTACTTCTTCTCCCCCTTCTTTGTTAGGATATTAACTCTTCATTTTCCCATGACAGAGACTTTGTTATCAGTCCCTATTGTCACTTCAGATTTCACACTTTCATCTAGATTGGAAAACATTTCTATGTTCCCTGACATGTGGTCGCTACACCCTGAATCTAGATACCATATATCACTTTGTTTTTCTTGTGCTACATTACAAGCTAAAAACATGCTATCATGGTTCTGATTTTCTTTTGTGAAATTTACACTTGGCTTGTTACTAATGTCATATTGCTTCTTTCTACATTCATTTGCATAATGTCCATACTTCTTACAATAATGACATTGAACTTGAGATTTATGATACCTCTGACCTTGTGCTTGATTTTGGCTTGGGCCTTGACTTGGATTTTGATTACTGCCTCTTCCACTTGAGCTTGAAGGGTTTCTTCTTTTACCGAGCTATGTGGGCTTCTTCCTCTTCCTCTAGCATATAATCTTCCTCTGCCTCTACCTTGACCAAATGAAACTTGTGTCTTGAAGGCATGCTCCAATGATGAACTTGCTGCTCTATTCAGTCTATGTTCATGAGAAATCAATGATGCATTAAGTTCATCCACTGAAAACTGCGAGAGATCCTTTGTCTCTTCTATGGCCACAACAATGGCCTCAAACCTTGCTGGCAAACTTCTCAAAACTTTCTCAACTATTGTTCTTTCCTCAAGTGTCTCACCATGAGACCTAATTTGAGTAACCAACCCACTTACATGTGTAAAAAACAAGTCTATATTATTAGACTCTTTCATACAAAGTTTTTCAAAATCTCTACTCAGCATTTGCAGCTTTGTTGTCTTGACTTTTGCCATACCTTGTTAGGCTCGCTAGAGGGTGTCCTATGCTTGCTTGGACTTCATTGCTGCTACAGCCCTTGGGAAAATACTTTCATGAACTACTTGAAAAATATAGAACAGAGCTTTTGAATCATTCTTCCTGTTGTCACTTAACAAATCTCTTTCTGCTTGAGACAGGGCATTGCATGTTGCTCCATCTGCTAGTTCTTGAAAACCATTCTCCACCAAATCCCAAATGTCTTGAGACGAAAACAGGCCCTTCATTGTAATAGATCAATAATCATAATTTTTGCCATTAAATTGAGGTATCTAAGGATTAGTCAAGCTTGTGCTTGATGTTGCCATTTCTGAGTGTAAAAAGAAAAAAAAAATTCTACCTGTTGGTAAATTCGCTCCAAAGGAAAAAAACAATCTGCCCTCAAAACAATTTTAAATTGCTAGTAAAAACACTTGTTTTTACACTAACAATATTTAACGTGCACTATGATACCATGTTAGAAAAATAATTTACGAGGGCAGAGGAGCTCAGAAATTGGTTGCTACAGAGTAGGCAAGGTCAACTTCAGTTGCGGAATGGTAAATCTTTAGGTTGTGGCGAGGATATCACAACCACACAGGGACTTAATTAAACAACGCAGGAAATAATTCACGGCAAAACAGAGTAAAACAAATGAGGGTTGCAGAAATTTACTTGTGAAGGCTTAAGACCACATCGCAACATAACATACTTTTGATTATAATATAAAACATAGGAAAATACATTGGCGTGATAAATTGGAGGGTGCTCCTCTAATTAAAACACAAAAGACTTACTGCGATTTAAGCTTCACTGTGTTCTGTAAAACTCCTTCACTACTTCACACACTCCTCCCTAACTTGCCCAACATGCCCAACATTACAAATGACTTTTACTTGCATATTTATTTTAACATACAAATTTGACATTAATTACATGACAGAGAATACAACATGGGCGACTTTACTTAGTAAATGGTTTTGTGGAATGTGGGCAACAATGGCGGAATGAATGTTTGCCCATATCTAATTAATAACCTTCATTAAATGCTTTAACCTTCTGTGATGTGTTCCGGAATGGTCCGCTCTGAACCTTCTACTGTCATTCTACCTGCAAACAAAATCACAACTTCTGCTATCATTCTACCTGCAAACAAAATCACAACGGTGTAGTGGTTGACTTGGCAAACATGATGGTTGTCCATGTGTTTGAGGCGGTGGTTGGGATTATTATTTCTAACATCTACTCTCCAGTTTTAAATTTTCCTAAGTCCATAGGACGACTAAAGATCTTTGAAAAGATTGTTGTGGATTATGATGGCACTGTCCAAATCAAAACTGTGCGAGAGGAATTTTGTTATATGCGCTCTTTGACATATATGGTCTTAAGACATTTCACAAGAATGAGATCGTTTCCTGATTCCATGGGAATGCTAACAAATCTTTAGCACATCGATTTGTCTTATGCTACCAGTTTGGAGATGCTGCCTGCTTCTATCGGAAAGCTTCCAAACCTCCGGTCCATCGATTTGTCTTATTGTTCCCGCTTGGCGATGCTGCCAAATTCTTTTGGGAATTTGACTCGACTCAAACATCTCTCTTTGAAGGAATGTAGGAGTGTGACAATTTCCAAAGAGACACTTGGAAATATTACGACGCTGGAATTCTTGGATCTTTCGTGTTGTTCCGAGGTGAAAGAATTGCCTCCCCAGGTCGCACATCAACGGTTCTTGAAAAAATATATTTGGTGGATGCAGAGTTAAAAGAATTGCCGAGCGATATTGGAGAGCTATGCAACTTGGAGATTCTGGATTTAGGGGACCATTTGTTGGAAGCGCTGCCATCTTCCCTCGGTTCCCTCAATAGCTTGAAAGATTTGTGGGTGATGAATTGCCCGGGATTGAAATGCTTGCCGGATACTTTTGGACGGTTGACTCAACTGACAAATTTGAGGTTGGTTTCTTGTGGGATACAAAAGTTACCACAGGATGTTCTCCTGCTAAACAATCTCGAATACTTTCTCATAGAAGATTGTCCATTGGGCGAGCTTCCATTTAAAACAGCAGAACGAGAAAGAGAAACAATAGCAGCGTTGAATGAATTGGACGACTCCAATGGCAAATGTATCTTTGGCTTGGAGAGGCTCGGGGAATTTGAACTGGTTGGAGTAAAGATAAGGGAGGTAAGCTTTCCTGAAGGAGTTTGCCGAAACCTTAAAACACTTCGCTTGAGTGGCTGCAAGGAATTGAGGCAAATAGGAATGTTTTGTGGTCTGAAAAGACTTGAATCGCTTCAAGTCTATGACTGTGAAAATGTAGAGGAGCTCGCTAGTCTTGATTTAACGTGGACATCTTTGGAGTTCTTGAGTGTGAGTAGACGTAGGAAACTCAAGAGCATACAAGCATTGGAACACCTCCCAAAGCTTAGAGATCTAGGTGTTTTTAATTGCAATGAGAAGATCTGTGGAACATCTGACATCTTGGGAGTGGTTGCAGGTCCTTGGATGTAATAAACTCAAGACCATACAAGGGTTGGAACACCTCACAAAGCTTGAAATACTATTTGTTGCTGATCTCGCTGAGATAGAAGATTTGCCAGCTTTGGAAAATTTATGGTCTTTGACTGTTAATCGATGTCCCAAGTTCAAGTGCATGCAAGGGTCGGAGCAGCTCAGAAAGCTTCGAAAATTAACTGTTGCAAAATGCCATGAGATAGAAGCGCTGCGAGGTGTGGAACATTTAATTTCCTTATGAGAACTTGATGTAAGGTACTGTCCCAAACTGCAGTGGCGTGGGAGAGTACTGGAGCAGTTGCGCCAACGACTGAAGGAAGAATTCAGATATGTAAAAGAAAGCAAAATGAAGAGGCTGTGGTCTGCTATTTCTGGAGCGAGAGATTGTGACGGGGTATTGCATTTCTTTCTTTTATGTTAAGGCGTATTGCATTTCTTTCTTTGTTCTCGTGACCTTGCTCTTGGTTGGTATTAAGTGCCTTAGTATTGGGTTCATTTGTTGTTAGATTTTATTTATGCCATGGAACTCACGTTGTTGATATTAAAACTCTTCGTGGTTGTCACGGTAAGAGGTGTTATTAGTGTGAATAGCATTAAAGAACGTAAGTTATACAAGTTAATGTTGGGGTTGGTATTTTTTTAATAATATTAAATAATAATAATTTATTTTCATAATATTAAATAATAATAATAATAATTATTTATATTATTTTTTAATAATTATAATAAGTTTTTTATAATTTTAATTTAATTATGGGTCATTATGAGGAGGAGGCGGTTAGAGATTTAATCTTTATAAAATATGTTATGACGCAGGAGCATAGGCTCGAGAAAATACTTTGTATTTTTATTTAAATCTAGGGGTTTCATGTTTTTGAGAAATTATTAATTTTATGTAAATATTTATGAGATTTTGAGTGATTAATTATATTTTTAATTAATTATATGGGAGGATTTGTTAATGTTTCCAAATAATTGGAAAACATGAGAGAAATTAGACTTGAGATATTTAAGAATTAATTATGAGCCTAAGTCAGATTTAGTTTCAAGGTTTTAGGGATAAAAATCTAGATTATAAGGGTGTTGAGATATTTGGGGATTTTGTTGAGTGATTAAAGGGTTATGAACCAAAATTGGTTCAATTCAATTTGTATAAATTTATTAGTTTCAAAGGAAAATTAAAGTAGGTAGAATAGAATAGAGAAGAGAGGTGAGGCTTGGACAACCAAAGTTATAAGCCTCCAGGCAATTGGAAGGCCATGAATGTTGAATATCTCGCAAAGACAAAGTTTGTAAGTATTCCATTTGTTAATGTGAAAAGTGTTTTTCAGAATTGTGTATCGATTTATATGAACAAGTGTACATTTCATTTTTGTAATTGGGGTTGTATTGAGAATGCATTCAGATAAAAATCAGACTTGAATTAAAAAGAAGGAGTTGCAGCTCACAGGTGAGTACTGCACCTAGAGACTGCACTCAAACAAAGAAGAGACTCTCTCTCCGTTCACTCTACGTTCCATCAAATGAATATTACAATATTAAATACATCACTAGAAATCAGGTAGTTGCAAACAAATTCCTAAACTCTAGGAACAAATCCTAAACTAAGGAGATACGTTACAACTATGTAACCATTTCTCCATTAATACAAAATAATATTAATTATTTTTAACTCCCCCCCTAAATGGAGAAAGGATTACCCTGTACTCCTAGCATCCTTCTAAATAATTCAAACTTTACACACCCTAGAGGCTTAGTAAAAATATCAGCTAAGTTATCACAAGTTTTGCAATACTCCACACATATTTCTTTTGACTGTATCTTTTCTCGAACAAAATGAAACTGAGTGTCAATATGCTTAGTATTTTTATGAAAAACTGGATTGTATGCAAGCTTGATGGTACTCTGGTTGTCAGTTTTGATACTAGTTGATTCTTTCTGTTCTTCTCCTGCATCGTTGAGAAGTCTTCTCAACCAGATAGCTTCACATGTGGCTGCACACAATGCTTGGTACTCAGCTTCACAAGAAGATAGAGCTACAGTACTTTGCTTTTTACTGCTCCACGCTATAACCCCGGATCCAATACTAAATGCGTAACCTGTGATAGATATTCGATCATCTAGGTTACCTGCCCAATCGAAATCTAAATAACCTGCTATAATAACATCAAAAGTGTCAGTGTACAAAATACCATAATTACTAGTACCACTAAGATACCTCAACACACATTTTGCTGCAATCCAGTGACTTTCGAGTGGTTTTGACATGAACTGGCTCAACACACTAACAGAATATGCCAGATCTAGTCTAGTTGTCGTCAAATATATCAAACTGCCAACCAGCTGTCTGTACATAGTGGCATCCACCTGTTTAGTGCCATCGTCACTGCTTAACTTTAAATTATGCTGTAATGGTGTTGCTGTTGATCTGCACTGCTCCATTTTGAACCTTTCCAGCAAGCTTCTGGAATACTTCCCTTGAGTGAGAAAAGTTTGTCCAGAATCTTTCCATACCTCCAATCCCAAGCAGTAATGAAGATCTCCAAGGTCTTTCATCTCAAACACTTGTGACATTTGCTGCTTGATTTCTTTGATCAGATTGTTAGCATTTCCTGTTATGATCATATCATCCACATACAAAGAAATCAAAATAATTTGCCTCTGTTTATTTAACTTGGTATACAGATTTGGATCGTTCAAGCTCCTATGAAAGCCAAGCTGTATAAAAAATGAGTCAATTTTCTCATACCACGACCTGGGTGCCTGTTTTAAGTGCCTTATTCAATTTACACACTAAATGCTTCTGCCCCTTTTTCACAAAACCTTGAGGCTGTACTAAATAGATTTCTTCCTTTAAGTCACCATTCAGAAATGCAGACTTAACATCTAGCTGGTGTAGCTGCCATTTATGTTTTTTTGCTAAAGAAATTAGCATTCTAATTGTGTTTAATTTGGCTACAGGAGCAAAGGTGTCATCGAAATCTATTCTTTCTTGTTGTGAGTAACCCTTTGCTACCAGTCTAGCTTTAAATTTTTCTATACTCCCATCTACATTTATTTTTGGTTTATACAGCCACTTACATCCTATGGGGGTTTTACCTTCAGGCAACTCAACTAAATCCCAAGTATGGTTTCTATATATTGATTCAATTTCCTCATGCATTGCAGCCCTCCATGCATCTGATTTACTTGCTTCCTCATAATTTGCAGGTTCTACAATGTTTAATATTTTAGACATTAAAGCATAGTCTCTCAATTTAGCAGGTAGTCGAGTCTTCCTACCTGATCTCCTAGGTAGGGGACTTACCTCAACTCTGTCTATTTCAGCGCTTTCCGGGCTTGCATCATCATTTATTACATTATCTGCTACTTCTTCTTCTTGTTTCTGCTCCTGCTCTTCATCTTCCTCACTGTTTACTTCTATTAGCAATGGAATGTGGCTATCACTGTTAGAATCCTCCTTTCCTTCTTCAACCTGTTCATGAAAAATAACATCTCTGCTTGCAAAAACCTTGTGAGTCATAGGATTATATAACTTATATGCCTTATACTCAGTGCCATATCCAACAAATATACATTTCAGGGCTTTGGGGTCTAACTTCTTCCTATCTGCCTTGGGTATATGAGCATAAGCTTTTGACCCAAATATTCTTAAATGACTAACTGCTGGCTTGAGTCCAAATAATGCTTCAAAAGGGGTTTTGAAGCCTAGACATTTAGTAGGACTCCTATTCTTTAAATATACAACAATGTTAATAGCTTCTGCCCAAAGACCATTTGATAGACCCTTACCTTGAAGCATACTTCTTGCGCACTCCACAAGAGTTTTGTTCTTCCGTTCTGCCACTCCATTCTGCTGTGGAGTGTGTGGCACTGTAAATTGCTGCACAATCCCATGATGCTTGCAGAAATTCATGAACTCTCCCAACCTGTATTCTCCCCCTTGATCCGAGCGGAGAATTTTTATCCTTTTTCCTGTTTGGTTCTCTATCATAGATTTAAACTCTTTAAAGTACTGAAAGGCTTGACTCTTTTTACTTAGAAAGTACACCCATGAAAATCTAGTGCAATCATCTGTAAATAACAGAAAGTAATATGCTCCTCCTAAAGACCTAGTTTGCATAGGTCCACAAATATCTGTATGCACCAGTTCTAAAATGTCTCTTTCTTTTCTGTTAACATGCAAAGGGAACTCTTCTCTATGCATTTTCCCTAATGCACATCCATCACATTCCAGCTTAACATTATGAAAAACAGGGAGTCCATCGACCATACCTTTCCTCTGAAGTAGGATGAGGTCTTGCAAATTGAGATGGCCGAATCTCTGATGCCAGAGATTTTCGACTGTTGATCCAGCTGCAACCATTGCTTTTCGTGGCATACCCTTTGCATCTAATCTGTACAAGCTCCCCACGTGCACTCCTGTTGCAACTGTTTCCATCTGGCTATCCTTAATGGCACAATTATTCTTAAAGAATTGAACTCGCATGTCCTGGTCAGTAATCATTGAGACAGAGACCAATTTTTTCTTAATTCCTGGAACATATAATACATTTTTAAGGTGTCTAATGTCACCACTAGGTAGCTTCACAGGAATGTCACCATATCCTTTGATCTGATACCCACTATCATCTCCTAGATAAATTTTCGATCCACATGTAGTTTCTTCAAGAAATTCAAAGCAGTCCTTCTTACCAATCATATAAGAGGATGCGCTAGAGTCGACATACCATATGTCGTCCTCATCTCCCTTTGAAGCTGAAAGAGCACAATCGACTGTAAATAGTCGAAGTTCGTGGTTGTGGTCCTCCTCTTCCTGAACAAAACAACCCTGATGTTTTCTTTGTTTTCTTCTTCGTTCATCTACCTGCCTCTTATAGCATTCTTTAATCTCATGACTAGGTTTTCCACAGTAAAAACATTTCTTAACATAATTATCAGTCATACCTTTAAATGATCTCTTTTGAAATGTGTTGGCTCCTTTCTGCTGCAGTTGCTGATGTTGGTGTTGATGCTGGTGCTGCTTCCCTCTGTACTGTCTTCTTTTTTCCATCAGAGCAAGGTCATTGCTCTGAGTTTTTAAATTCTGTCGTCGCTCCTCCTCCTGGAGCAGAATTGCTGTCAGCTCATCAAATGAAGGGGCTTTCTCCCTCGCTGACAGCCCTGTCATGAACGTCTGGTATTCATCAGTCATTCTGTTCAATGTGAACGTGACCAGATCCGAGTCGGATACCTTCTCTCCGATAGCTCCCAATTTGTCACTTAGGTCTTTAACTCTGGCCATGAATCCAGCAACGAACTCATTCTCCTCCATCTTCAATGCAAACAACTTGCCTTTGAGTGACAGAACACGATTTTTATTCTGTGTCTCGTACAAGTTCTTGATCGTTGTCCATATATCAGCGGCCGACTTGCAATATCTGATATGTGGGATAATATTGTCCTTAACAGACATCTTTAGTATAACTTTTGCTTTCATTTCTCTTTTATCCCAGTCTTGTTCTTGGGTCGTTGTTCCAGATCTCTGCTCATCTCCCATGATGATCGACCATGCATTTACACTCTCCAGCAAAGTTTGCATTTTGAATTTCCAGTTGGAGAAATTCAATCCATCGAGTTTACCAAACTCGTGGAGATATGATTCTATACTATTATTCATTTCTATCCAACTGAACACTTCAATTGGCCACCATTGGGCAAGTCCGATCTGCTGCCACCGAACAGATCAGGAACTTCAATGTGCCACCACCGGGCAAATCCGATATGCTACCACCAAACAGATCAGGAACTGCAATGTGCCACCACTGGTCAAATCCGATCTGCTACCACCGAACAGATCAAAAACAACTCCAATACGCCACCACCGGGCAAATCCGATCTGCTGCCACCGAACAGATCAAGGAGCTGCACTACGCCACCACTGGGCAAATCCGATCTGCTGCCACCAAACAGATCACAGGGCTCTAATTCGCCACCACCGGGCAGGTCCGATCTACTACCACCGAGTGGATCAAGGAACCCCAATTTGCCACCACCCAGCAAATCAAATCTGCTGCCACAGAGCAGAAATTTCCACATGCCACCACCAGGCAAGACCGATCTGCAAAAAATTGCAGATTTTTCAAAGAGAAAGAGGTTGGCGCTTCTTTCCAGTCAAAGGCGCTACTCAACAGCTGGCGCCAATGGAGCTTTCTGGCGCGCTGGCGCGATTATCAACGTCAAATCCGTGCCAATGGTGTGACTATTCCTTAAAAACCCACTCCAGCTGCTTGTTCTGCTACTGAATTACGCAACTGTGCGCGAAAAATCCACGCCAACTTCTGCTGCTTCTAAAAAATGTGCGCCAACCCTTTCTTCAGCTCAGAGATGATCAGTCATCTGAGACCCTACGCTCCAGGTGTTACTGCAGTCCACCTGATCTTACAAATACTCCTACATGCTCTACTACCACTACAGCTATGTAATCAATGATGCATCCCTAAGAGAAAAAAAATTAAGGCTGTCTCTACCCTATGCTCTGATACCAAGATAAAAATCATACTTGAATTAAAAAGAAGGAGTTGCAGCTCACAGGTGAGTACTGCACTTGGAGACTGCACTCAAACAAAGAAGAGACTCTCTCTCTGTTCACTCTACGTTCCATCAAATGAATATTACAATATTAAATACATCACTAGAAATCAGGTAGTTGCAAACAAACTCCTAAACTCTGGGAACAAATCCTAAACTAAGGAGATACGTTACAACTATGTAACCATTTCTCCATTAATACAAAATAATAACATTTAGATGGTGAGAGTTTAGTTGGGAATGGTGAGCCCATTAAAATCGAAAGATGTGAGTTGGGTTTAATCACATGAAGAAGTGATTGTTGGGAGTATAGTTTTTATGAACCATAAAATTTGTGAACAGATGTTTGAGAAGCTTTCGCAAATGAATGGTGTAGAATTAGCCCGGACTGGGTGTCTTACTTGGGCAGTTATTGAAGGTGCATTTTTATATGCATGAGATTGGGAAAGATTCTGGGTTGTGCAGGTTTAAGTCTGTGTCATGTTAGAATATTAATAGTAATCTTCATAAATCAAGAATTAAGCTTTTATCTCTAAATTAGTTATGTTCATTTAATTGATTTAGCTCAAATTAATTAATTAAAAAAAATCAACATATATTATAGATTGATGTTTATTTGTATTTACCAAACATTTAATTCATATGGCTAATTTGCAGATTTAATGATTAAAAACATATCTTTTTCCAAAAAAAATATTTTTACAAAAAAAAATTGTGTTTAAGTTTGAAGAGAAACATATTTTAATAATCAAAACTTACCTAAACTTATTTTTATTTTAAAATTTTATAAAATTTTATTTTCTTTCTAGAAAAGGCATTATATAAGCGTGTGCTCATGCTCAATTTAAAAAATGAAAATAGTTTATTTTTTAATTGAAAAATATTTATTTATTAATGATAATGTGAATGAACATTAGTGTAAGCACAAGAAACTAGTTTATTTTTTAATTGAAAATTATTTTCTCATTAATAAGTTTAGTATTTTGCAACTTAATGTAATCAAATGAAATAAGTGTTTTTTTTTGTAATTTGGCAAGACTAAATCTATGACTTCACATCAACAAGTGTTTTAACAAAGTACCTCTCTAAAACCCCATGGACATCAAATGAAAAAGTTAAAAATTATTAAAATGAATAAATTTTGTTAGATCTAAGACTTTCGTCATCCACCAATTTAGAAAAATGTCTTCCAGATTAATCACATCATAAAGATTGGGTCTAACATAAATTTGATGAAAAATTTTACCTCAATTTTAATAAAAATTGTGATTTTTTTTTATCCAATAATATTTCATTTATTTTCAAACCAATTCAAAAATAGTTCTTTCATTAAATTTTAATATCGCTTTCATTTTTTTCTTTTCTTTTTTATTGAAACATTAAAAATATTATGTTAAACATAATTTTATTTACAATATATAAAAC
Organism: Pinus tabuliformis; assembly: GCA_031772625.1. Classification (NCBI taxonomy): domain Eukaryota; kingdom Viridiplantae; phylum Streptophyta; class Pinopsida; order Pinales; family Pinaceae; genus Pinus; species Pinus tabuliformis. The sequence continues at coordinate 1,778,666,413 of CM062816.1, read as the reverse complement.
TTATTAAAAATAAATAAATGAGTTTTATTTCCATAATTTTATTTACCATATATAAAATTTATTAAAAAAAATAAATGAGTTCTATTTCCATACCATTCGATGGATAGAAAGACAAATAGCATGCCTTTTGGAAATGAAAGCATTTGAAATAGTCTTTTGTTGTGAAAAGTAATTATCATATCATACATTGAATAAACAATTTTTTGAGATTAATATTCTAATATGGAATTTAGCCTTATAACATGTATATGTTATTTTAGATATAAATGTTAAGTTAAAATGATAAATGTAATATATTGGTGTAGAAATTAAGAGTAGATGAAGCAAAGAAGTAAAATTATTGTTATATGTATATGTATATGTATATGCATATGTATATGGAAGTTTTAGTTAAGTTAGAAAAAGCATGATAAATACTCAATATGATTAATTACACTTTGTTTAAAGGTAATTATTCATATTATAATTATTAAAAAGAGGGATTAAATAGTGTATTTTTAAAATAAAAAGAGATTTAAATCCTCTCAAAATGAAGTTCATGTGAATAGATAATGTTGTCTAAAAAAGGTTTATGTATATAATGGTGTTAATTTTTTTTCAAATAATTAATTTTAAAGAAAAAAACAATTGAAAAAGGAGTATACACTGACTAGGATTTGAACTAGCGAGCTTTGAGAATGGAGTGCCCTAACAATACACCCCTTCATTGTCAATTCAAAGTTTTATGGACCTTATTTTTCCTCTTTGAATTTTATTGTTTTTTATTTTTTGTTCTTTTATTATTGTTTCCAATTTAGTAGTCACAATTTTATCCAACAATAAATTGGTATAAACATAAAATTTGAATATATTACAAAAATAAAAATATATTTATTTGATATTATAAATTAACAAATAGGTAAATATTTATATAACTAACTCAAAATAATGATCAAAGTGATTGGAATAGTGTTGGCCATTGATAGGGACTAATAATGATAAAGGAGACATAAAGATTGTGATTTCATATATAAAGTGATGAATTATTAAGAAATTAATAATAATTTCTTTTCTTTTCAATCGTTTAAACTAGTTATTTTTCTATTAGTTGATATCAAAGCTGTAAATGTGTTAGAAAACCTACACAGATGAATCTAGCTAGTAAATGTTGAACACACAGCTTTACAGAGCAAAAACACTAAAAGAATCGAAAGAACAAAAAATAATGATTGATTCAGAAAATAGGTTACAATGCTCATGATATAGCATTACTGGGTGAATATCCCAAGGTAATGTGCCATAGGGGTGATCAATGAGAGGAATCAACACCTACAACAAGTTTCGGAGAGAACTAGCTCGTTGCGAAGTGAAAGGAGGAGCAAATCAGGGAGTAAATCATGCAGAAGAACTAGCTAGTTGCGGAGTGAAAGGAGGAGAAAATTAGGGAGTAAATCATGCAGAAAGGATCTTGCATGTAGTCCCATGCTCTAACTAAGTGTCCGCATGTGCCAGTAATGAAGGTCCTAGGTGTGTAGTACCTCCAACACCCCCCCTGAACACCACTATAGGGCAAAATACAAAATGGGCCCTGGTAACTAAGGCCAAAGGTCACCAAAAATACAGTGCAACTTGTACTAAAATTGAGGAAAGAGGGAAAACTCATGTGAACCCCCCCCCTCAAAATACAATGCAGTCAAAAGAAAAGAGGAAGAAAAGACAGTTGCTAAGCAATAGTGTCCTTCACTCCAAGATGATCGCACAGAGAGTGAAACTTTTGCTCAGTGAATGTCTTGGTGAAGATGTTTGCAGTCTGTTCTGCTGAAGGTCAGAACTGCAAATCAATGACCCAATCATGTACAACTCTCCGATGTAGTGCATATGGATCTCTATGTGCTTCGTCTGCTGCCGTTGTACTGGATCCTTGCAAAATTTGAGATTGCTTTGGTTGTCACACTAGATGATAATGGGCTAGTGGAACTGGACGCCCAAGTTAATGAGGAAGTGTTGTAGCCACAGAGCTTGAATGGTGATGTTGACTACTCCTTTGTACTCGGACTCAGTTGAAGAGAGAACAATAGCAGCCTGCTACTTGCTCGACCAACAGATAGGGCCAGACCCTAGACTAAGTGAATATTCAGAGGTGGACTTGCGATCAATGTTGTTGTCCGCCCAATCAGAATCTGTGAAGCCAAGGAGAGTCAATGTAGTGCCTGCTGCATAGTGAATCTTGAAGGTGATGGTGCCCTGTATATATCGGAGGATGCGCTTGGCAGCATTCTAGTGTAGCTCATGCGGCTCCTGCATGTATCTGAAAACTACCCCTACTGCATATGAGAGATCTGGTCTGGAGTGGGTGAGGTACAATAAGCTCCCCACTAGCTGACAGTAGAGAGTACTATCAACTAATGGAGTGTCACCTACGTCCTCAAGGCGAACCCCAGATAGAAAAGGAGTCGGTGTTGGCTTATAGTCAGTCATGTGAAATCTCTCGAGGAGATCCCATGCATACTTAGCCTAAGAGGGTTTGATGCCTGTGGAATCCTGGCTGATCTCAAGACCAAGAAAGAAGTGTAATGGACCCATGTCCATCATCAAGAACCTATCATGCAAGGCCCTCTTGACTGCAACAATGGCTGAAGTCGAGCTGCCAGTGATCAGGAGATCATCCACATACAAAACTAAGATAAGAAGAGAATCATGTGCCCTGAGCATGTAAAAATTCAGATGAGACTTACATCTTTCGAAGTTTTGTGATAAGAGAAAAGAATCCATTTTCGCATACCAAGCTCTCGGGGCCTACTTAAGGCCGTAGAGAGACTTCTTCAGTTTGCAGACCAAATATGAATCCTGAATGAAACCATGTGGCTGCTCCATGTAGATCTCCTCATATAAGTCTTCGTGAATAAAGACATTCTTCACATCCATCTGATGTACTTCCCACCCCTGGGCAGCCACAATGGCAAGTGCAAGGCATATGGAATCCATATTTTCTACTGGAGCAAAGTTCTCATCATAATCAATGCCATGCACTTGCTGGAAGCCTTTGGCTACTAGCTTGGCTTTATGTTTGGTGATTTTCCCATCTGCAACACTCTTGGTCCTGTAGACCCATTTGCATCGAACAAGTTTCCTTCTTGAAGGAAGGGGGATTAGATCCTAGGTTTGGTTCTCAGGGAGGGAGTTATACTCCTCATCCATGGCAAACTCACAAGATGGATGCCCAATAGCCTCAGCATAAGACTGGGGATCAGAAGACTGAACCAAATGACAATGTCAGGATGGTGTTGGTTCAGTGGCAGTGAGGGAAAGAGGAGGCTCAATAAACTCTGAGCTAGTCCTCTACGGATCAAAATTATCCCCCACAAGACCATTTCTAGCAGTTGGGTGGTCTTGTGCATATATCTCACTTAAGCTCCTTGTTCTCTGATTTATGACAGGGGAAGTTGATTCACTGCTGGAAGCCCGATCTGGGCTTGGATGTGGATCATCATATGCATGCACTAGATTTGTATCTGAAGACTTTGTCTCTGAATTTGCATGCTCTACCTCGGCATCTGCATGCTCTGTATCTGCATCTAAGTGTATTGAATCATCATCTCAGACATGAGGTAGATAAAAGGTGTCTGCATGCGGGAATTGAGGTCCATGTGAGAGACTTTCCTGAAACTTGACACTTCACTCAATGATGAGCTTGTTCGTAGAGGAAATCAGGAGTCGGTATCCCTTCACACCATCAGGGTATCCAACAAAGAGGCACTCAATGCTCTATGGATCAAGAACTTTCCTCTTTTCAGAGGGGATCCTGGCCCATGCTCAGGAACCGAAAACACGGAAGTGGGTGACCTCCGATTTAGTGCCGCTCCAAGCCTCAAAGGGGGCCTGGTCCTTGACAGACCTATGAGGAGATCTGTTATGGATGTAGTTATTACAATAAAGTGCTTCAGCCCATAGCTTATGAGGTAGTGACTTAGCATGTAGCATGTAGGAAGCCATCTCTTTGAGAGATCAGTTCTTTCTCTCAGCAACTTCGTTCTGCTGCAGAGTGTATGGAACTGTGTTATGCAATTGTATGTCAAACTCAAGGCAAAGGTTTTGAAGTGCTATGTTAACATATTCTCCCCCATTGTCTGTATGGAGGGCTTTGATCTTTCTCCCTGACTATGTCTCAACTAGTGCTTTGAAATCTTCAAAGTCTGCAAAAATTTCAAATTTGGCCCTGAGAAGATACACCCAATTATACCATGAGAAATCATCAATAAATTTAAGCACATACCTTGCTTTGTTGATGGAAGGATGAGGAAAAGGCCCCATGAGATCGCTATGGATTAGATCTAGAGGAGAGGATGCTCTGTGAGTCTTGCCAGTGTCAAACTTTTCTCTAGGATGTTTGCCAAGGACACACCATTCACAAACTCCTTTGGAGAAACTGATATTGGGCAAGCCTTCCACCATCTCATGCTTGCTTAGCTACTGCATATACCTGTAATTTAAGTGACCAAACCTCTCATTCCAAAGCCTACTACTATCATCAGCATGTGTAAGCAATAAGGAGAATTCAGATTCAATAAATTCAGAAAATGTATACAGTCTATCTCCATTGTTTACCTCACTAGTTGTAATTTTGGAGTTGCTATGTAGGTCATATATGTTCACTGCATCTAGAGTGAATTCCACTCTCTTTAAGATGCCAGAATGAGTGATCTGATAAATTGAAAGCAAGTTTACCAAAAGTTTTGGAACATGAAGCACATCTTCAAAGCTTTCGTGTAAAAGTTCCACTCTACCTTTTCCGGTGACCTCAAAAGGTTAGTCTTCTCCCATGAGGATGGGAGGTCCTTTGCATGCATCCAAAGGGGAATATACTTCCTTTGTAGCAGCCATATGATGTGATGCACCAGAATCTATAATCCATGCATCAAGGGAAGAGTTAATTGCAACTAAAGCATGAAAATTGTTACCTTTCCCGTGTGGCGAATCCTTAGTTTTCTTCTTAGCGCCCTGAGGGATGTGTTCCCCAAGGTTGTGCTTCTTAAGGATTTCTGCCATTTGGTCAATTTTTTTCTTCATGCAAGAGGATTCCGGATGGAATCCTCGATGACAGTAGGTACATTTGTCTCCTTTCTTCCCTTTCTCATTTTTGGAGCTAGAGGAGTCATTGAAGGGCTTGGTGTACCCTTCCTTATTTGGAAGGGAATGCGATTTTCCCTTGTATTTTTGCTGCTAATTTTTCTTATTTGAATTAGATCTATGATTTTTATTGTGGCTGCCATCATGCACAGCAAGTGCATGCGCTTTTGGAGGTTTGATTTTCCCCATGCCAATGAGTTTATCTTGCTCAAAAGTGAGGGACTCCATGAACTCTTTGAGAGAAGGCATAGTGTAGGATTTACCTATTGCGAGCCTTACTGAATGAAATGTAGACACAAACACGGAGTATTCTGGTCTGAGCTTTGACATAATAGAGAGAGCTTGGTGACTCTCCTTCTTGGATTTTTCAATTCAACAAACCTTGAGTTGCAGCAATAGATCATTATATTTGGTGAAGAAGTCTTGAATTCTGTCATAGTTCCATGGATCCAATGACAACAGCTCCACTTTAAGCCAATGTCCTTTCATCTCATCCTATTTCCTGTAGAGTTCTTCAACCTTTTTCCAAATCTCATTGGGAGTATTGCAGGTAGATAGATGAAACTGCAACTCTGGGGAGATGCACATGCATATGGATCCGTGGGCCTCATCCATGCGGTTGAGGTACTTGGATTTCTCTATGGCTGAGGTGTGTTCCACTTCTGCAACCATAGTAATCCTGTAAAACCCTTTATGGTGAAGGTATCGAGCCATTTGGTCCTTCCATTCATGATAGTTGTACGGTGTTAAGATCGATGCTTTGGGAAACTTCATTTTTCTGTCGATCTTCGATCTCCAAGCTGTAATACCTGCAAAATAAAGTATTGGTGCACCTTTTATCTAGCAACCTGTGGGCTTTGATACCATGTAAATGTGTTAGAAAACCTGCACAGATGAATCTAGCTAGTAAAGGTCAAACACACAGCTTTGCAAAGCAAAAACACTAAAAGAATCGAAAAATAAAAATAAAAAAAATAATGGTTGATTCAGAAAATAGGTTACAATGCTCATGATATAGCATTACTGGGTGAAGGTCCCAAGGTAATGTGCCATAGTGGTGATCAATGAGAGGACTCAACACTTACAGCAAGTTCCAGAGAGAACTAGCCAGTTGCGGAGTGAAAGGAGGAGCAAATCAGGGAGTAAATCATGCAGAAGAACTAGCCAGTTGCAGAGTGAAAGGAGGAGAAAATCAGGGAGTAAATCATGCAGAAAGGATCTTGCATGTAGTCCCATGCTCTAACTAAGTGTCTGCATGTGCCAGTAATGAAGGTCCTAGGTGTGTAGTACCTCCAACAAAAGCTAGCTTCCTTAGCTGTCATAAGGGATATGTTCTCTCTTTTTTTAGGTTTCCAAATCTATTATATGGATATGTTCTCTTTTTTTTCGAACTTATATGGATATTACATGGGAACTATTGTCTTCAATTAAAGGAATTTTGAGGTCTAAAATGGGTCTCCCATTGAAAATAATAAAACAACAATTTAAATAATAAAATAAGTGATGAAATTTTAAAGAAAAAGAGAGTTTTTTTAAAATCATATTTTCAACTTATCTCTTTATAAGTTTACTCAAATTTCAAGTGCATCCTATGAGTACCCACTTTGCATATTTTTTAGTAGACACAAATTTCTTTTTAAATGCATGTAAAAAAAGTGTTTTCAGACACCGTTTTGACCTCAATTCTCCTAATGCTTTTTCAAGCTTCCATAGCCATTATAGGGATATGTTCTCTTCTTCTAGAGTTTATATACTTGTTAGAAAGATTCATCATATTATTTTGATGAAGGGAAAACATAAAGAAGGCTTGACTAAACTTTTCTCAAGGATGGTGGTGGGCTCCAGTATTGCAGCAATGATGCTGCAACTCCTGGGACTCCCTTCTTTACTTTTATCAACCCAGTAGTTCGTAACAAACTTGGAAGCGACGGTGCTATATGCATAAGTACTAGCTCTTACTGCAGGCTGTCACTTGATCAACTGGCACAAGTTCGCTAGAAGCTTAAGCCAACTTCTATGAGTTCTCAAAAGAAGCTTCTAACTGTGATGGATGAAAACTAACTCAAAAGAGGTTAGTCTACTTGCAGAAATGAGATAAAAGCTGAAAGGAAACACAAACCCTAGCAAACCCTAGTTTTACCAACTAACCCTACTTGTGCAAGAAAAGAGATGAAAGCTACTGAAATGGATGCCATTGACTCTTGAAAAGGTAAGATTCATGTGGTTAAGCTACTTCTGAAGGAAAATGTGCAAGAATCATCTTTTTGTATTTTTGATTAATTTTATGCAGAATTATTATGCATGTGTTTTAACTATTTTTGACTGTGCAGAGGTTTATTGGCGAAAGGAAATGGAGTGGGAATTTGCAGGAGGTTGGGAAGGTGAGAAGAGGACCTAAGGGGTCTCTAGCACCCTTCTAGAGAATTCCACAGTGATTAGATCTTGAAAAACTGCTCGCGTGAACTTCTACAGGAAGTCTGCAGGGGATCTATAGGAAATTCTACAGGAAGTTCTACAAGAACAGGCCGAAAGTGGTTTTTAGAGGGTTTATGGTGAAAAAATGGTGGAAAAGTGGAAATGAAGGATGGATAAGGATATTAAGGGATCTAGGATCTGATAGATGAAGCTTAGGAGTGAAGAAGATAGTTGGAGTTGTTCAAAGATGAAGAGAGCAATGTTGCACAAAAATGTAGAAATTAGGGCAAGTTGGGAAAGTATGGCGAATGGGTGAAGGAAATCTTGAGAGAGAGACTGTAGCAGGTTGTATGATGGAGGAAGAGTAGGTTAGAGTGTTTTACAGGTGTTCTGCACACTTCTTTTTGAAACTTATATAAGTAAAGACTAAAAAGAAGAGATTTATCTACTTTGACCTAATTCTGACCTAGAAACCAAAAACATGATGAACAGAAGTTTATAGATAGGAAATCATGCAAGAAAGCTATGGAAACTAAGCAAGAACAGATCTAAGCATGAACACACAACTGATATCAACTTTTCCAACTTAAAACCTAACACTAGCAATTGCATTGGAAGGCAAAAACAATGTTTTTGTGGCAGCAAGTGTGCCTTGGTCTCAATTCATGGTCCCAATGAGGGAGAAAGGAGATCAAGGATTGCTTGGTAGCCTTTTTATGGATATTTTCTGTTATCAAACTATCAAATCTACCTGAAGCATGAACAACTATATTAATCATCAAAAACAACCTAAGTAACAAAGAAAGATTTAACTTATATAACAGAAATTATGCCATGAATGCAATAAGAACACATAAAAGTACACAAAGGAGGTACTGGGCACTTGGGCTGGGCCCAACCCCAAGAGCTACAGCCTCCTAAGAAATCTCAGAGCTGGTGCAAAGCAGAATTCATCTTCATTGATAAAAAATAATAGTCATGTCACAAAACTGTTTACAGAAAGAGCTCGAAAATGAGTTGAATGTAGAGCTGCACTAAAGTGCAAAAATAAACTATTCAATAGCTAAACTACTAAGGCTTGAAGCCTTCCTACTTATGCAAATGAGGACTCCCAACATTCCTCCTTAATTTTAGGAGCTTGGCTGCCCAAAACTGCAGTTAATCAACAACTTCACTAGACCTGCTCGGTTGCCCCTTGAAATCATATTTGGTGGGATGTTGAACTTCGAGCTGATGGTGGAGAACTTGAGGAAGGGGCCATTTAGTGTAGGAGACACCCATCCTATAAATCCTCAGTCTTGTTCCTTCGTATTTGGCTGCCAATCTGCTCATAGATGCCTGATCTTGGTCCAAAAATGTCCAAAAATCTGCAATAAGCACATATTAGGCTTTGTGGTCAAGTGACTATTCCCATTCATTAAATTAACATAAATATATTCAAAAGCATGCATAAAACTATGGAGAATGGTGGATTAAATGAGAATAATGGGCAAAATGAGCCCATAAAGTTACCCATTTTTGGGGCTCATCATCACCCCCTGCTGAATGTGTCACTCATCCTATGAGAAACTAATCCAGTTCATCATCTTTGATTGCTTTGACTGCCTCTCTGACATCCCAGGCCTCTGAGGTGATGTCCTCTTCTCTGTTCTTGCTGTTGTCTCCTTCTCTGTCATAGGTTCAACACTCTTGTCAAATTCCTCTTTTTCCTTTTGTTCTTCCTCTGTTTTGCCTTCTGCTTAAATGGCCTGTGTTCCCTTATCATTGTTCTTCTCAATTTCTTCAGTTTTCTCCCCTTCATCACTACTGGATGGGCTTATGTTCTCAGCCAAAATTATGATGTTCTAAAGATTTCCCAAGCAATGGGGATAGTATAGGTGTGCAAAGCATCTTCCACCAACAGTTTGATGAGCCCATGGTGGGCCAACTGATCTGGGACTCCTTCATTTAGCTTTGTACCACATTCAATTAAGGACTGAAGGAGGAAATATGGGATGCTCAGTTTTCTAGCTGGAGGCAAGTCCATCCCATACCTTAATTCATGTAACAACCTGAAATGATATCCATAAATGATGTTGAACCTCCCTTCACATGTGATATACTTCATTATTTGATAACTGACTTCACTCCAGAGAGGAGGAAAGCTTTTCCTTTTGAACCCCGTTTTTATCTTCTACAGGATGCTCCTCAGGCAAAAAAAATGTTTTCTTAGCAACTTGTCCCAATGATCTCTCCTCTTTGCTCCAAGGGAGCCCCAATGGTAGACCGTTAATTCTACTGATGAGATCAGGTGTAAGTTCTAGCGTCAAACCCCTAAAACTAACTATGGCATGTGTCTTCAAATGTGGTCTTAGGGACATTAAAAACTCTTCAGTTACCTCCTCATCATAACCCTAAATTCTATCAAAGAAGGATATCCAGTTTACCCTGGTGAAAAGGTCCACCACCTCAGGGTGCTCGTGCAATTTGCTAGAGTCTAAGGGTTCTTTCCTTATGAATCCTCCTGGCATTGTGTTGAGTGCTCTTTTTGTGTTTTAACCAGAATAGAAAATTCTTAGGTGGGAAAAACAGTCAATCACTGAAACAGAGGATAGCTGAATTCGTTTTTTTTCTGAACCCGAGAAGTAGTATCCCGTGTGTTCCTTTACAACATTAAATGGAAATAATTCCCCTATTTTAAACTGTTGTCACTGTGAATTTAACTTTTTGTTTTTGAAAAGAAATATTTTTTTCTACAAAACAAAGGATAAGGACACATGTTCTGTTCTCAGCATGTAGATAGATATGCACATTCGTTTTTTCACACACACACACCCACACACCGGCTGGCCTTTACTGCTGCATGTATCTTTCTTACAGGTGAATTTGAAAAAGGATGAGGAGATTTCAGATGCAAAGAGAAAAAGAAACTGTGTGGACTCAGGGAAATATGCAGGCAGACTTTCACTTTTTCAATGCACAGGCAGACTTTCACTCTTTTTTTCAATCTACTGTCATGTTCAATTCACCACCTTACTCAAACAAATCATGCACAGAGAAGTTTTCCCAAGCCTACCTCGTTTTGAGCTTGAGTTTCGACGAAAATCCTGGGTTTCCTTTTTGCAGAGTTGTTCTATGCCTTTCCTGTAGAAATCTCCTGGCTCCTGTAGAATGAAACTATGCTTCCTGCAGAGCCCTATAGGCGGGAGATTTTCAAAAAATAGGTAGAAAACTGGCGGAGGATGACTGGTTAGCTGCTCTGGAAGTGGTAGATGCATACTTCAGTCGAGGATGTCATGAGTGCAGAATGAACAAAGAGTGGTGAAGTTTCGACTGAGCTGCCTTTTAATTGCGGGCATGATTCATGGTGAGGAGATGAGATGGCCGGACCAACCCATTGATCCAACATCACGGTCATAATGTTTCTGCATGCTGTCTGACTGCCATCACCTCCCTTCTCCCATTATCCGCCGCCACCACTACCAGTCCCGAATATTTCTTCCTGAATGGACATACCACATGTGCTGGATGTGTATCTTACCAGCAGTTTTGAATTTGATGGGGGCTCGTTTGGATGCCACGAGGAGGTGTAACTGATCGAGGGTGGCCAGTGAACTGGCCACCGATTCCATTCAATCCAAACCATTCCCATAGTCACGCAGCCTTAAAATATGATTCATGTAATTGAGGAATAGGTTTAGGCACTTACCTGTGCAGTCGCGGCCGTGTTATGCATATTTCGGATGTTGGAACCCATTTTTTCATTGTTGTAGCTGCTTGCATTCTGCATGCTTGGCCTCAGGCAGTTTCTGATGTTCACATGTTCAAATAGAGCTCCATGCATGTGTCATGTACCATGCTTTGCTATCCCTATCTCTGGTGTATGTCTTTCAGAGGGATCAGCTGCTACAGGAATCCTATAGGATTTCCTTCAGCTGCTTCTCCTTCTGAAATTCAAGCTAAAATGAGCAGGGCTACAACTGCTGACGAGGGTCTCGGCTGATAAGGAATCTAGATGGAAGGTATCAGATATGGCGAGTGAAAAAAACTGCTGCTTTGATTCATCATTAAAGAAAGATTTTTTTTGTTTGCAGCATGAAGGAACTAAGATTTCTGTGTGACACTGTGCAGGGACATAAAAACGAGTGCAAAAAGGGTGACATATGGCGATGGATGGAAGCAGGAAGGTTTACAGGCCTCATAGATAGATTCCCAACCCTCAGGTCCTCTTCTGGGATTAATTCTGGCTTTTCCGTAGATTCTACAGGATCCTCCTGTAGAAGATACAAAATTTCCTGTAGAAGGTGAAATCTTAGCCCGAATGAGACCAAATCTTAGGAAAGGGTAATGGTCATGGAGGAATGGATTGTGAGGGATGCATGCAGCCTGGTCATGTCTTTTGTTTGTGTCTTGTGTGATCCTCCTAAAACCTGTAATGACCTTCTTGCAACCTGCAATTTATTCAACATAAATTAGGTTTATTTTTTCCTTCCTCTTTTTTTTTTTTTGAGACAGCTGGGGCGCCTCTAGGAGGTTTTCACCCTCACTGTCTGCCCTGGGCACCTCCAAGATTTTTTCACCCAAGAATCTTTTATTCCTTTTTTCCTTTTTCTGTGTTTTTTCTTTTTTTTTGCTTTACTCATGGTGTAGGTGGAGTGGAGACAGGGACCTGCTCCACTACCAATATTGATTTACCAAGAGTCTCAATGAACTCCTACTTGGAAAGGGGCTTCCTGTAGATCTTCAATCAATTCCCCTTGACAAGCATGGGGATGGCTTCTTCATCAATGGTCCGAATAAGGACTGAACCATTGTCATTGAATGTTTCCACTGTATATGGTCCCATCCATCTGGTCCTCAACTTGCCCTTGAAATCCTTGTATTTGGAATCATATAACAATGCCCAATCTCCTGGCTGAAATTGCTTTTCTTTGAGGTGCCAGTCATGCCATATTTTTCTTTGAAGTTGGACTACCTCTGAGTGGAGAAGGGCATGCATTCTCTGTTCATCTAATCCATTTAGCTGAAGCAATCTTTCTTTTTGTGCATGGCTGAGATCTAGGTCCAGCTGAGCTGCCAACCTCAATGTGTTATATTCAAATTTTATGTACATCAAAGCCTTCTTCCTGTAGACTAGCTCATAGGGTGTGATGTTGTAGTTTTCCAAGTTGTGTTATAGGCCCAGGTGGCCTCAACCAATCGATCTGCCCAATCTTTTCTGCTGCTGCTCACCACTTTATTTAAAATCTCTTCCAAAGCTCTATTAGTGACTTCCACCTGTCCATTTGCTTGCGGATGATAAGGGGTGGAAGTTCTGTGCTTAATCTTGTGTTGAGTGAGCAGGTATTCAATCAGGTTAGAGGTAAACTGACTTCCTTGATCTGTGACTAATTCTCTTGGGTAGCCAAACTTGTAAAAGATATTTTCCCTCAAAAACTCAGCTACTTTTTCTTCTATTGCTGCCTTGATTGCCTTGGTTTCTACCCACTTCGTCAAGTAGTCCGTGCACACAATGATGTAAGACTTCTGTTTTGAAGGAGGGTTGATAGGACCCACAAATTCCATGCCCCACTTCTCAAATGGCTCGAAAGTCACTTGAGGTTGTAGAGGCATCTCATCCCTTGGAGTCGGTTTCCCCATCCTTTGACATCGGTCACATTGGCTAATGTATCTTTTGACATCTTGATGAAGAGTGGGCCAATAGTATTCTGCCTGCAAAATCTTAAAAGCAGTCCTCTTTGCTGCAAAGTGGCCCCCACAGGGCCCATCATGATAGGTTAGGAGGATGTCAAAAACTTCCTCCTCCCTAACACAACGCCTCAAAATTTGATCTGGGCCAAGTTTAAAAAGATTGCCCCCAATCCAAGTGAATGGGGCACTTTTCCTCACGATCTTGCTCTTCCTTTTCGAGAACAGGTATGGCGGGAACTGAGCTGAAACCAAATAATTTGCTATATCAACAAACCATGGAGAGAGTAATGAAATAGCAAATAGGTGTTCATCTGGCATTTGATCATCCACCATCCCTTCTTCACTTGTAGGCAAATCTAGTCTAGACAGAAAATCAACAACAACATTTTCCTTACTTGGCTTATCAACAATGGTCAAATCAAATTGCTGCAATAAAAGTAACCATATAATGATACGAGCATTTACATCAGGTTTATTCATCAAATACCTAATTGCAGCATGATCAGTATGCACAAATGTTTGATAGCCATTGATGTAGTGTCTGAACTTGTTTAGGGAATGGATTACAGCCAGGAGCTCTTTCTCGGTTACAGTATAGTTTAACTCTGCCTTGGATAGGTTTTTACTGACAAAATATATGGCATACGGTAACTTCTCTTTAACTTGTCCTAAGGCTTCTCCTATGCCTTTATTCGAGGCATCTATGTGAATGTGGAAAGGTAGAGCCCAGTTTGGACCTCTCAGGATTGGGGCAATTACCAGCTTACCTTCCAACGCATCTAGAGCCTCTTGATAGTTGTCAGTCCATATAAGCTCAACATCCTTCCCCAAAAAACCAAACAATGGAGAGGCTAACTTATTGAAATCTTTAATGAATCTTCTATAATATCTTGCTAAGCCTTGAAAACTCCAAACATCTCTTACCTTTTGAGGAGGTGGGACCTTTTGGATGATAGCAATCTTGTTGGGATCCACCTGTAATCCTTGTAAGAAATTGTATGACCTAGCACGGTCCCTTTAGTCATTAGGAATTCACATTTATCAAGACCGAGGGACTGGTTCATTTCAATAAACTTGGCTAAAACTTTCCTCAAGTTACTCCGAGCTTCTTGGAAGTTATAACCATAAGGGGTAAAGTCATCCATATAGATTTCCACTGAATCATGAACGACCTCAAAAAATATGCTCAGTACTGCTCTCTGGAAAGTGGTGGGAGCATTGCATAACCCAAAGGGAAGGACCCAGTAGGAAAAGGTACCCCATGGACAAGTGAAAGTGGTTTATCTTGGTCTTCCGGGCTAATTTGGATCTAATTATACCCGCTAAACCCATCTAGGAAGGAAAAGGACTTCTTCCCTGCCAGGCCATCTAACACTTGATATATGGAAGGCAAAGGGAAATGGTCCTTCTTGGTAGCTTTGTTAAGTTCTTGATAATCTACACAGATTCTCCACTTCCCATTTTTCTTGGGCACAAGCACCAAAGGAGAAATCCACTCGCTGTCAGAGATGGGGTAGATGAATCCTGCATCCAACAACTTTTGCAGTTCTTCTTTGACAATGTCCTTAAGGGCTGGATTCATTCTCCTCTGAGGCTACCTGATTGGTTTACAATCCTCTTTAATGTAAATGTGATGGGTACAAACTAAAGGGTGGACTCCTTTCATCTCCTTATAGCTCCAAGCAAAAGCATCCAAATGGTTGTTCAATAAGCTACACAACTCCTTCTCTTGAGAGGGGGATATGGATGAATTGATCTTCAAGGTTCGTTCAGGGCCAAATTCCACACTCTTAACTCAGAGAGCAGTCAGATCAGCCACACAGAGATCTACTAAAGCACTGGCTTGGGTGTCTTCTACCAAATCTTCTAATGGCAGTGCACTGGGAGGTGGATTTTGAATCAAATTCTCAATAAGGTCATCCTCAGTTTGAGGACCTCCCATGGTGGCTTCCACTGTGCACAATGGTGTAGAGTAGACTTCATCCTCATCTTCCTCCTCCAACTAGAGAGGTAAGTCATGTTATAGCAGAGGTTGGGCAGGAGGATATAGGACTAGCTACTTGGACATATGCCCATTCTTAATGGTCATGCTCCCAGCTCGACAATTGATGTAAGCATCTACGGTAGCTAACCAAGGCCTTCCCAAGATGAGGGGGTACCCAGTGAGATTTGCCTTTGGCTGAAGGACCAAGAAGTCCATAGGGTACTCCCAAGAATCAATGGAGACCATGACATCTTCCATAATCCCCTCGGGGGTCACGGTGGAGTGGTCTGCTAACTACAGTACTGTCGAGGTCTTTCTTAGGGAGCCTTGAAGGTTGAGCTTGAGCATAGTGTCCCTGGTCATCACATTAATGGCAACCCCTAGATCAATCAAGGTGTGGGGGATTATGGTGCCATTGATGTGGACATCGACTATAGGACTCCCAGGGTTCAGATATTTTGGACAGATTACTTGTCCCAACATCAGTTCGGAAAATTGTCCTATGACATTGATAGTTGGGGCATCTCTCTTGCACCTACCTGGGTGCCTGAAACACTTCTCTTTGATCAATTTGTTGTAGACTGGTACATCTTTTATGGCCTGGAGAAGTGGTATTTTGACACATAACCGTTTAAGTTCTCTCAGAATTTCAGTCTCTTCTGGCTTTGGTTGTGTGGTTTCAGTTAGTCTCTCAGAAAAGGGTGGAATGGCTTTGGGTTCACTTTCCTTCTTAGGAGGAGGTTGGCTATTTGGGAGGAACTTCCCAGATCATAGGTTGATCTCCTGAATCTCCACAACATAGGTAGGGAATGTTGTCTCTCCAATATATACCTACTGGGCCTATTTGTTATTGGGGTTCGGGTTCGATTGAGCAGGTATCTGAGGTTGTATTGGAGGAGCGGGAGGAGAGTTGTATTGGGGCCTCCACCCCTGATGAGCTGCATTCCACTGAGGTTATGGCTTAGCATGAGAATGAAATGAATGAGCAGCAGGTTGAGTATGGTATTGAGATGGATACGACCAAGGAGGGGGTGTGGACTAGGAAGGATGAGCAGGGGGACCCCAAGAAGGTATGTGAGTGGATTGATTGGGGTTGTAATAAGTCTGAGATGTCCCTTGCATTCCCTGATGGTAAGGTCTGGGTCCATGTGGCCTCCTTTGGTTCATGAAGTAGAGTGATTCAGTGGCTCCTTCAGCCCCTTGGTACATAGCTTTAAATCTGGGTAAGGATGGGCACTGATTTGTAGGGTGGTCTGCCTCACAAATGAAACACACCTCTACGAAGTGCAATGGACACTCGTTCCTAGGATGCTTCCTAGTGCATCTGGGACAAAAGATGGCCAAATCCCTCTCAGATTCCTCTTGCTTCTATTGGATTCAAAAGGTATCCATTTGCATGGCAATGGTCTGTCTCACCTCACTTTTGAGGTCTTCCACCTAATTTGCAAACTCATTTTTGGATAAGGTGGTACTGGCTGAAAGTTGACTCCCCCTACCTCTCTTTCGAGGTGCCCTAGAATGGTTTCTAAACACAGTCTTTATGTCATCATAAGGTAGTTGGTAGATGTCTTCCTTAGCCAACAAATGGAGGGTATCTAGAAGGTCTTCAGGGACTACTCGGAGCAGAACCAGCTTCAGAGATTCGGGGTCAAGTGTGCACCTGGCCCTTTTATAACTATGTTGGAACCTTTCTTCATAGTCTTCTAAAGTTTCATCACTTCCCATGGTCATCTGAAAGATTTCTCCCTTTGTTTCCTTTAACATACAGTAATCCCGGTATTTGTTGTTAAAGGCTTGCTGCATCTGAGCCCAAGTTGTGATATTGTTTCCAGGTAACCCCATGAACCAGTGTAGTGCTGCATCCTTGAGGGTAGAGGGAAAGAGTTTCAACTTTTGTTGGTCTTCTGCATAGTCACAAGTTCGACAAAGGACAACAAACTCAAACAAGAAGGTATCAAGGTCTTCAGTGGTCAATCCATGGAAGTGAGGTAAGGCTGAGGGACTTATGTTTTTCATTTTTGTGTCCCCATTGGTCTCTTGGATGGGAAAGACACCTTCTATTCTCTCCTCATTTCCTAGACCGTTTCTGTGTTCAGCCATGGTCTCAGGAGAAATGTTTTCTTGCTCTTCTTCTATTATAGGATCTTCGTATATCTCTGGAGGTTCACCTATAGGTTCTTCTGGATCACTGCCACCAAAGAAGAGAGAAGGGTGAGTCAGTGATGTGGTGGAGGTGTTGGGTAGGAATTTTCCAGAATTGTCTCTGTTCCTACGAGGCATGAAATGAAATATTTTTGGTTGGTTTTTGTGTTTTTTTTGTCTTTTTTGTTTTTTGTTTTGTTTTGTTTTGTTTGTTTGTTTTTTTTTTGCTTGTACCTGCAAATCTGAAATTGATTGAACAAAAAATTACAACTAACTAAAATAAACCTTGCTGGAATGAAAATTGCAGAATTGAAATGAAAGCATGAAATGACTAATCTATGTTGCTAAAATGAAATTGCAGAATTGAAATGCTAAGCTACACTTGCAGAATTGAAGTGAAAGCAGGGCATGTCTAGTCTATGCTTGTTGAAATGAAATCAAAGCAAGAAATGTCTAATCTACTTTTGTAGAAATGAAATTGCAGAATGGAAATGAAACAACTACTCTACTCTTGTTGAAATAAACTACTTAGCAAAATGTTGTAGTAGAAAATAGAAGAAAAGCAGTAATCACAAATACTTTGATGCTTCCCCGGCAATGGCGCCAAAAAGATGGTGGGCTCCAGTATTGCAACAATGATGCTGCAACTCCTGGGACTCCCTTCTTTACTTTTATCAACCCGGTAGTTCGGAACAAACTTGGAAGTGACGGTGTTGTATGTGCTAGTGTCGGTCTTGAAAGCCCTCCATCAGTGATCAAAGCTCTTTGCATTTGCATTAGTAGGTGTCTCATCAGTGTCAAAATTTGCATCCCGTTAGGCATGCCATAATCCCGATGGAGGAGCTGGTCTATTCATACCCCTCTTGGCTTTGCTGGATGAGGTCAT
The DNA here is from genome assembly GCA_031772625.1 of Pinus tabuliformis. Taxonomy (NCBI): domain Eukaryota; kingdom Viridiplantae; phylum Streptophyta; class Pinopsida; order Pinales; family Pinaceae; genus Pinus; species Pinus tabuliformis. The sequence goes on along the minus strand of CM062816.1, from coordinate 1,778,648,210 downwards.
ATCAGTCATTGAGTTTCTCAAGCTGCTCTTGTTTGGTCTTAATGTCAAAATTCTAGGTCTAGGGTTTTGGTCAGTTGTCTTAGCAAGGTCATGTCTCTGAAAGTCCTTGAGTGACCAGCAAGCCAGAGGGAGGATGGTAAACATGTTCCTTTGAAATTTTCATCATGTACAGTTCATTTTTAACCTTGGATTTAAAAACCCTGTTTTTAAAGCCAAGGTCATGATAATTTTTGTAAAAAGAATAAATTTCCAAAATGTTTTCAAGAAGGCAGCAACAACCCTGGTCCCCTTGCCACAGTCCTTCAGATGATCTACCTGCAAAAAGAATCAAGTAAAAGCACTCAAAAAGTCAACTTCAGGATAAAGGAAACCAAGAAAATTAGTGTTTTAAAAAAGTGTCAAAATAGACTTTATAAAGTGGGTTTATGGATGAAATTTTTTCAAATGAGATTATAAAAGGTAATGTTCCCTCCTTTCACTCTCATTGTGCATTTCAAGCTTGCAAAAGAGATTGTGAGAGAGTGATAGGCGAAGGAGGCGAAATTGCAACGGTTTCGGGCAGTTTGCAGGTGCGCGACCCGTCCAGGCTTGTGCGCGACCCGTCCAGCGCACTCCGGCAGTGTAAAATTATAACGGGCGCGACCCGTTGGGCTGTGCGCGACCCGTTGGGGAGCGTGCGCGACCCGTTCAACTGTCTGCCACCAAAACTTCAATCAAATTCCTTCATTCCACTTCAAATTTGCTCAATCGATCGAGGTAGGCTCTTAATGCATGGTTGTTGATATTGGTGGTGAAAATAAGGATGTATGCTATGATTTCATCTTCTAAATTTGCAAATGAATGGATTAATATGGCTGCTTGCTAATGTTTGTAAAATGCTAGGGTTTTGTGACTGTTTCAAGTGTTTTTGTCCCATTTGGTCCCTTCCCTATTTTCCTCTTTCATTCATAGTCATGCTTGCATCTCTGTCCCATATTATTTGTACATAAAATGAAGACCTTTCCCCCATCCCTAAACTATAAAACCTACCCCTCTCCCAAACACACAAAACCCTAATTCCCTCTTCCATACACATGCAAAAAATAAAACAAAAAGAAAGATACATTTGTAAATAAAGAAAGAGCCATGTGAAAATAAATGCTGCTGTATATCTAGAGGCATGTACATAACCCCTATATACCCTTGACATCCCCTTGTACATGAAAACCTTCCCTCTATGTGAAAACAATGTGCATGTACTCCTTAAGAACAAAAAGAGCAAAAATTTGCCTTATGACACACATGAACTCCTATAAGCAAATTTGGTGTATGGTGTCCCTATGTCCCTTCCATGTTCATTATCATACATGTTTTTGTCCTATATGAGATGTTCTTTGCAGCTAATTTCCCAATGTTAAAATGTGTTCCTATATGCATGACAATTTGTAAAGTTTCCCTTGAAAATTCCCTGTTATTTTCATATATTCCCATTCCTCGTTAAGAAGTTCCCTCCCCTAACATTCCCCTCATGTTTTTTTTTTCCCCTTGAAACAGCATAGAGTTCAGTACTTTTGCAGGCAGAGGCAGCAGTTCAATTTGTCCTTCAGTTTGCCCACCTTGCTCCAAAACCATGTCAGATACCGAGACTTATGAGCAAGGTGATGACCATTCATCATCTACAGAGATTGAGGAACAGAGGAGGCCTCGTAGAGGAGGTAAGGGAGGCCGTCATAAGAGGGAGGAGCCTACTTCTTTGGCAGAGTTATAGGCTTGTCCTTTGGCACTGAATTGTTTCCAGTATATGTCATGCTATCAGTTTTGTGAGAAGCTCTCTCAGATTCAGCATCATAGAGAGTTGGCCCGCTTGTTTGTCTTACACCTCCATGATGGACATGTCACTCTTGCAGGGGTGAATTTCATATTGACACCCGAGGTGATCTCAGAGGCTACAAGGATACCAAATGTGGGTGAGGTGTGGCCTAAGCGCAAATTACTTGATTTTGTTCACTTTGAGCCTTATGTCCGGCCATCATTTGTGAGACTGTTGACGGGTGTTTTCCCATTCAGATTTCTTCGGAGTGAGTATGCCCCCCTCATGAGACTTATCATGCATTATTTTACATGTGAGGGAAGATTTTCACAGGTGTGTTCATATCACATTCGCCTGTTGATGCATTTCACCCAGGTGAGGATGATGAACCTCCCGGTCTTCCTGTTTCAGAACATTCAGAGGGTGGTTCCCATGTTACAGAGGAAGACCCCGGCCCAGAAATACAGGAGCCTTTGTCACTATGGTTTGATCCAGCTTATAGTCTCTCATCAGTTGACTCAGCAGGGTATCTCATGGGAGGAGTTCATCTCCCGTGAGTTTTTCACAGGGCCACCTCAGCCACATCAGGAGGCTATTCATGAGGAGGGAGGACCATCTCAGCAGCCTGATGCTCCCATCACCCGACATGTCAGCTCCACTCCTATGGTCACCTATCAGAAAGGCCCAAGGGCCTTATTTGCAGCAGCTAGGCGAGTACTATCTCCACAGCAGGTGGAAGGGGTCTCGCCTTCATCTTCAGAGCAGCGAGTGTTATCTCCACAGCAGGTGGAAGGGGCCTCGTTTTCTTCGCCAGCATAGGTATTGCAGAGGGGCAAAGAGCCCATGGTTCATGAGGATCCGGTGATTGATCTTGAGGTCAGTTCTCCTAGCCAAGAGGCAAAGGAGATCATTCAGCAGCTCAGGGCCGAGAATGATGTTTTGCAGCGGAGACTTGAGGGTGCCCAATGGACCATCACATATCTAGAGCAGCGGAACACACAACTGGAGGAGGAGAAGGCACTTGATGAGATTTGGAGGATTCGTAGTGACCGAGTCCTAAACCGTAGGAGGCCCGGTGACCCATTGCTTGTTGACCGGGAGTGATTGCTTATTCAAGAGAATGCCCACTTGGAGAGGCTGTTGGCTAAGGCCAACCAAGAGAAAAATCTGCTAAGGAACATGAAAAACCACTATTGGGCTAGGATGCACGTTTGTAAAGCAAAGATGAAAATGTTCCAAAGAAGGTTGACCGAGGCTCTTAAGAGGAAGAAGAAGACCAACCCCCTCCGCATCTTGGCCGAGACTTCTCTCACTCACCATGACACCCACTATCCTCTTCACAGCACCAAGCACAAAATTTTTTGGAAGTTTTGGCTCATTTTTGACATTTTTGGGCAATTTACAGGTTTTGGCTTCTCAACGGGTCTCACCCCCGGTGAGACCCTTTGTCATCGTAGCTCCGTTTTGCGAAAACTCAGCATTGCTGGATTTTTCATGCAAAGTTACACATGTCTATGGATGGATTTGAGTTTTCATGAAGTTTTGGGCCTCCAAAAGGTCAAATTACAGCCAAATTTTGACTTTCTGCCCCTTTTTTGAGCTGCAGAAGTAGTCTTGGGAGAATTGACTTTTGACTAGGAAAATGACCTCCAAATCCAACAATTCTAGTTAGCTTGGAAATTAGACTCAGAGACCTTTCCAACGAGCTATCCTGTACCTCATTCTGACATCGGGAAGGCCTCCAAACAGGGCTCCAAAGTGCGCGACCCGTTGAGGAGGATGTGCGCGACCCGTTGAGGAATTTGTGCCAAATTTGACCAGTTCAGCCCAGAATTTGCAGTTTAGCTCCAGTTTGACTTTCTGAGGTCGATGGTGGTCCTTTTGACTGTACTTGTGGCACTTTTTGGATACTTTTACCCTTGTTTTACTCTTCTAGAAGTTTCTCTCATGTAAAAGGGTAAAATTGACTGTATGAACTGGTTTCCAAGTTTTTAGAGGCAAGTTGTTTTGACTGCCTATTTTGTAGTGCTTAGTTTAGAAGTTGTTCAAACAGCTCCTAGGATAGTGAGCTCGACCCATGGAGGCAGGGAAAGAGGTTAGATAATCTATATTATGTACTTTCATGCTTATTTTCATGGTTGGACTCTTGAGGGAGAAGCTATCATTGTATATTCTCATTGTATCTCTGCAATTTTTGGCTAAGGAAGACCAGGGTTTTGCAGTCATCATTGGGATTCTTGTGGACTCATTGTGTTGATGGTGTATCTCTCCATGTTATTTTAAGCTTTGTTATGTGATTCATTTCCTTTCTATACTGCTGCATATTAAACAAATGAAGTGATAAAGTTAGAATTCATGCTTGCCATGCTCTACTTTCAAATTTGTTTAATTTCTATGTTTTCTACTGTCTAAAGAGAATTCAAATCCATTGTTTGCTCTCTTTAGCCTTCTTATCTTTCTTCCTGATCATCCATTTCAGCTAAAGACATCTACACAATCTCCTACCTTGCCCCAAAGACCCCCCTGCAGAAACTGTGTCAAATCCCCGCACCCTAAATTGCAGCTCCTCAAATTGCCACCAAAAACCCCAAAAAACCCCAAATCAACCTTTATAATCAGTTTACTAGCCTAATATCAGTGTTACCTTTGTTGGTCATCTCATCCCATTGAAGATTTGTTGAGATTTGACCTGAGAGAGCCTTCTCCTGCCCCGTAGGGCTAGCTACGAGGCTGAATGGTTTGATGTAGCTTTGAGATTTTCCTTTTCAGCCTGAGGTGAAATTTCAAGTGCTAACAGAATGCACAAGTACTAGCTCTTACTGCAGGCTGTCACTTGATCAGCTGGCACAAGTTCGCTAGGAGCTTAAGCTAACTTCTATGAGTTCTCTGAAGAAGCTTCTAGCTGTGATGGATGAAAGCTAACTCAAAAGAGGCTAGTCTACTTGCAGAGAGGAGATAAAAGTTGAAAGGAAACGCAAACCCTAGCAAACACTAGTTTTACCAACTAACCCTACTTGTGTAAGAAAAGAGATGAAAGTTGTTGAAATGGATGCCATTGACTCTTGAAAAGGTAAGATGCATGTGGTTAAGCTACTTCTGAAGGAAAATGTGGAAGAATCATCTTTTTGTATTTTTGATTAATTTTATGCAGAATTATTATGCATGTGTTTTAACTATTTTTGACTGTGCAGAGGTTTATTGGCGAAAGGAAATGGAGTGGGAATTTGCAGGAGGTTAGGAAGGTGATAAGAGGACCTAAGGGGTCCCTAGCACCCTTTTGGAGAATTCCACAGGGATCAGATCTCAAAAAACTGCTCACGTGAACTTCTACAGGAAGTCTATAGGTGATCTACAGGAAGTTCTACAGGAATAGGCCGAAAGTGGTTTTTAGAGGGTTGATGGTGAAAAAATGGTGGGAAAGTGAAAATTAAGGATGGATAAGGATATTAATGGATCGAGGATCTGGTAGATGAAACTCAGGAGTGAAGAAGATGGTTGGAGTTGTTCAAAGATGAAGAGAGCAATGTTGCACAAAAATGTAGAAATTAGGGTAAGTTGGGAAAGTATGGCAAATGGGTGAAGGAAATCTTGAGAGAGAGACTGGAGCAGGTTGTATGATGGAGGAAGAGTAGGTTGGAGTGTTTTACAGGTGTTCTGCACACTTCTTTCTGAAACTAATTCAAACAAAGACTAAAAAGAAGAGATTTATCTACTTTGACCTAATTCTGACCTAGAAACCAAAAACATGATGAACAGAAGTTTATAGACAAGAAATCATGCAAGAAAGCTATGGAAACTAAACGACAATAGATCTAAGCATGAACACACAACTGATATCAACTTTTCCAACTTAAAACCTAACACTAGCAATTGCATTGGAAGGCAAAAACAATGTTTTTGTGGCAGCAAGTGTGCCTTGGTCTCAATTCATGGTCCCAATGAGGGAGAAAGGAGATCAAGGATTGCTTGGTAGCCTTTTTGTGGATATTTTCTATTATCAAACTATCAAATCAACCTAAAGCATGAACAACTATCTTAATCATAAAAATCAACCTAAGTAACAAAACAAGATTTAACCTATATAGCAGAAATTATGCTATGAATGCAATAAGAACACATAAAAGTACACAAAGGAGGTACTGGGAACTTGGGTTGAGCCCAAACCCAAGAGTTACAGCCTCCTAAGAAAGCTCAGAGCTGGTGCAAAGTGGAATTCATCTTCATTGATAAAAAATAATAGTCATGTCACAAGACTGTTTACAGAAAGAGCTCGAAAATGAGTTGAATGCAGAGCTGCACTAAAGTGTGAAAATAAATTGTTCAATAGCTAAAATACTAAGGCTTAAAGCCTTCCTACTTATGCAAATGAGGACTCCCAACAGTCCTCCTTAATTTTAAGAGCTTGGCTGCCCAAAACTGCAGTTAATCAGCCACTTCACTAGACCTGCTCAACTGCCCCTTGAAATAATCTTTGGTGGGCTGTTGAACTCCGATCTGATGGTGGAGAACTCGAGAAAGGGGCCATTTAATGTAGGAGACACCCCTCCTATAAATCCTCAGTCTTTTTCCTTCGTATTTGGCTGCCAATCTGCTCATAAATGCCTGATCTTGGTCCAAAAATGTCCAAAAATTTGCAATAAGCACGTATTAGACTTTGTGGTCAAGTGACTATTCCCATTCACTCAATTAACATAAATATATTCAAAAGCATGCATAAAACTATGGAGAATGGTGGATTAAATGAGAATAATAGGCAAAATGAGCCCATAAAGTTACCCATTTTTGGGGTTCATCAAATGGTACTCACGTCATAGGATATCCACTAGATGGGTTGATCGACCCTTCCTCACACATAATATTTCTATCAAGACAACGAATGGGGATACGTTAGCTAATAACCCTTTGTTATGAATAATATTATAATCCAAGGGGTCATAGGGAAGAGTTCTTTAGGGTATGATCCTCTTTTAAACCAATATCCTAGGTCCTTGACCATAATATTTTCACTATGTGGGGGCACTAAGTGTGTTCAACTAACTCTTCCTCAAATTCATTATTGTCATTGAGGGAGACCCAAGGGAAGATTTCATTGACCATTAAGCATAACACTGATGTCATAGAAAATTTGAAGGAATGATCATCAAACCCTTTTTGATGCATAATATACACTAAAAGGGAACTCAAGGAAGGAAAAATCAACTTGTTCTTGATCATAGTATTTACATCATGAGGGAGCATGAGAGAAAGGGTCAATTAGCCCTTTTTAAAGCCTTAGTCATTTCATTGGGGGAGATTGTAAGGAGGGGATGACCAACCCACCCTTGTGCATGGTATCGTGTCATAGAGAATCTGAAGGTAACTTTGAGCCAACCCTTTTTGAGGAATAATATTCATTGTTGAATGGGACTATGTTGAAGGTTTGATGAATCCTTCCACAGGCATAGATTTCTCCCTGTGGGGAAGTATCGAGAATAGATGATTCACCCATCCTCAATCATTGTATTCTCATAAAGAGAGTAGGTCAGTCTATTAATCTCCTAATCCTGATGTTCTAGAAGTCTAAATTAATTGTTTTAGGATTTAATTTATTATAGCATATTTTTCAATTAGTTGAGAGGGTCTATAGATTAATATGTAAATGAGACTTATCACACTCATTGGATTTTAAGATTGGGTTCTCTCCTAGAATTTAACTTAGAGTTAAATAATATCAACTTGAATTTAACTTAGAGTTAAATATAATCAATTTGACTTTTTGACTATCCCTAAGTCAAAGCTAGCCGTTGATCTAGATAGCTGTTGGAGGCCCTGCTCAGACTATTTAACATGCAAAGCTGTATCTGTTTCTTCAACTTGTCCTGACGATCAGCCACACTTGCTGGTTCGAAACGCGTCGACAAAGGTCTTTCTATATGTGATTTACGCCGAAGCTCTTCTTATAAATATCAACTAGTTCTATTTTCATGTGAGGTTCATAGGCTTTTACTATTTTCTTTGCAACTATTTTTTTTCCTTATTTTATAAATTTTTGCGTGAAGGCATTTTTTCAACATGGTATCAATTTTGAAGACATATTGAATAATGTGGGAAGAATTGGTGATGTATTGAAGAAGCACTAAAAATCCACAACATCATCCTACATCTCTCCAAATTCAAAAGTAGTATTGAGGTGATAAAGAAAGATAATATTTTTTACTACTTAAAAGTATTGTATCAAATATATTTTGATCTTGAAACTTGATAGATATTGTTTTTTTATTAGATATACCGTGTTTGACAAGTAAATAAGTTGTAATCTAATTTTTATTTGTAAAATCTATTCTTTTTATATTGTAGATCTCATAAAAAGTGTCTATTGCAATTGTAATGCTATGAGATCTAATTCTAGAAATGTATTTTTGGTTAAAATCCATTATTTTTCAAATTTATTAAAGGACTCATATTATAAATTGCTTTAGATATATTTATAAAATTTGACTACAATTATAGATATTGAAAATTTTTTTAAGCTCCATCCATCATTTTTGGTTAGAAATATACAAAATTTTGGACAAAAGACCACCCTTGGGGGGGGAGGGGGGTAGGAGGGTGGTAAATCTGACAGCAAATTTACAGTTTCACAACTTTTCTTTAACAAACAATTATATAAAAATAATACATAACCATTTGCAACATATCATCATATATAAAAATGCATCATAAGGCCATCATCAAATTAATAATACATCAAGAAGTCATCACCTCAACAAGAAGAGACATACGTTTTACATGGAAACCCATATGGGAGAAAACCACAAATTCTTCTTCTTCTTATGCTTCAAATCATAGATTTGTAGGCACCAAACTACTGGAGGCACTCACTCCAAAAATGTGGAAGTTGCTACTTGTGGTAGGCTACAACTTGATTGAAACACCGGCCTTGAAAATGTGCAAGTAATAACTCACTGAGGCTATAACCTAATTGAGGAACCAACCTTGATGATGAGAGTATTTCAACTCTATCTAGGCTCCAACCTGATTAAGGAATAAACCTCGATGATGAACAATATATAACCTAATCTAAGCTCCAACCTTAGTGGAGGCACCCACCTCCTCCTTCAACCTATTATGGACCACTTTTTAAAATCTTTCAAACTAGGTCCACGTAATCTTCAAACAAAATAAATATTCAAAGTGAATAAGTTGATGTTATCATACTATTGTGTATGCCTTGCCATACCCTGTCACAACTTTTCTTCAACCTGTTCACCAATATGGTCACATATGACTCATCTCGAAACCTACTTCTACCATAAACTCAAAACCACTTCAACATGTTCATAGGCCTTCGAAGATATAACATAGATTTCAATCATAAAAAATATATCAATGAGTTTTTTTATGCCTTTAGAACATCTACCTTTGGATACTGATAATTGTTCCTCTTCTAGATTCCAATTTGGTTCAAGAATGAGCTCAAAAGCTCCAAGTAACCATTTAAAACCATATACTAAATTAACAATTATACAAAAAGTCATTTTTCAAGTGCGTTAGACATAATAAAATTTTTCTAGCATCGACGCGACAAGATGCACACCACTCATTGCTTAAATATTTGACAAAATGAAACTATGTTAGGAAAAAATAAATCAATAAAAATAGTGTAACAACCCTCGTGAACATTCCATGTAATAAAAGTTAAAAATAATAACGACAGTTGATGGGACACTTATTCCAAGCTAAATGTTGGGAAAGACATCCTAGGGGGTGTTCATTTGGTTTTTTATGGCCAAGGAAATTGGCAAAGGTAATGGCTAAAGATTTGGAAAGGAAAAATGGAATGTTGGCACAATTATTTATGAAAATAATGGAAATTAGGAGAAAAGTAAGGTGAAAGGTCACAGGTTCCATGTGAGGTGGAAAATGAAGAAAACATAGGCATGTTTCATAGAAAGGCTTCTGAGGATCAGTTTGTAACATTTTGTCAGTTCAGTTTCGGAGCTCTTTCGTTATTCTCTCTCTTCTCTCTCACTCTTGGACACTTACGGTTTTCTTGGAGCACTTTGGAATTGGAGAAAGAAACGCAAAGAAGGTAAGAGGGAGCGAAGATCAAGTGGGGAAAGGCAGGATCAAGCAGCTACAACAAGATTCTTAGTAGGTATCGATTTGCATGTGTATTTTCCTTGTTAGTTTTGGCATGCATCGTGTTGCATGTGGTTGCTTTCTTTCATGACATGGGTTTTTCTAGGTGTGACAGTGTTTTCACCTTAGCCTTGCCATTTCTTGATAACCTTAATGAGATGGGTTCTCATACTTTGGTTGAGATGGATTTCCAGATGGATTCAAAGTTGAGTGGGGTGGATCTCTGAAATGACAAAAACATGACCTAGTGGTCCCTGAACTGGACTATGGATCACGGTGAAGCCACTAGCCTAGTAACCCCTAAGCTAGATTGTGGGTTGCGGTAAAGCCATGATTGTGTGCCTCGGTGGGCCTAGGAATCCTTGCTAGTGAATGGTATGATATAAGGTAAATCCAAGAGGTGGATTGGTCTCTGTTGGGCCTAGTATTCCTAAGATGGGATGTATGGTAAAGCCTAGGGAGTGGGTCTCGGTGTAGGGCCTGGTGATCCCTGGATCAGACAATGTGTTACGATAAAGCCTGAGAGACTAGGAGGCACTCAAATTCCTCATGGTGTAGGTGGAGAACCCAGGTAGCACACATGATTGTTTGGTTATTTTTGGTTGGTTATGAGTCCCACATCCATTCTTGGAATATGGCATGGGGGTGATTGGCTAAAGAGAAACATGGCTTAGCTAATCTACGGTCAGGTGGAATGTGACAGTTCCATCTCTGGTTGGTTTTTGCATTCATAAATGAGAGATTCATTCCCTTTATTTTCATGTGTAAATGTATTGGTTTATATATGGATTCTATGATTATTATATCTATGGTATTTTCATTATTACTATGCTAGTTATATTTATGTTTTATGACAACAGCTATGTATGGATCTCACCATGTTTTTACTTGTAAATGAATGGAAAATGTATCTATGACCTAATAGATGATAATGCATAAAATGTTATGAGGGAACAATGGTTCATAGCGATTCTCAGATAAGTATGAGATCTCTATACTTAATTCTATTGTTTACATCTGTAGATTACATGTTGATGATATCTTTAACGAAATGCTTGTCATGGATAGTAGGGGTCTGGTTAAGGTATTGTTTAACTTATTTCTTTTGCATCATTGGTTCTCTATTATTTTACTACTCTTAAGATGTCATTCCATTTTGGGTAGTGACCTGGGCTCTGGGCCTGAAAAAGTTGCTCAAATCCTAGGGACGTTGGCACAAAACTGGACAAATTGGTCCTTGGATGTTGGAAGGCAGGCCCGTGAGTGTGAATGGATGTCCTTGGATGCTGGCATGCATATAGCATGAGAGCGACTAGAAGATAAGTGACCATAAAACTTCAATGGGACCTAGGGAGAGGCTGCCTAAAGTTATGGCATGGTTCTGAGGGGTCCTCTAGCTGATGTGGAAGGTCTGTGTATTATGTTTTTGTTGATTCCATTTCCTTAAGGTCACATAGGAGGTCAAATCTAAACATAGTAGCTTCTCGTCGCATTTTTACCTCGGTTGGCTAGTTACTTGGGTAGATGTGGGAGGAGGGTGTTACAGAGTGGTATCAGAGCATGGTTCAGCCCCTCAGACTAGATGGGCTATATGTTGGTCATGCATGCATGTTAGTTGCATGTGTGTCTCTTACACTTACATTCCATGTGCTTGTTGCATTTGCATAATGTTGATAATGGTTGTAGTGGTCTCATCATGTAGAGTTCTTGATTGGTATTGTGAATGCATCGTCGTGAATGTATGACTAGTCACATGTCATTATGTTTCGCTTACATGTATCATTTTTCATGCTTGATTACATTCTCGTATGTTTGGTTACATTCTTGTATGTTTGGTTACATGTTGAAATGTGGCAACAAGAATCTTCAAATTTTAATTTGTCCTTGAATTAAAATTGTGAATTAAAATTCAAATTTAGTCCCACCAACTTCTTGAAAAATAATTAATTAATTCATCTTGAGTTAATTAGTTGGAGAAATTCAAGTTGGAAGTCTTTCTGAAGGCATGCAATAGTTATCCCTTAAATTAAGGAGATTATCCCTTAATTAAGGAGATAAGATTGAGTTATATTTGAGTTGTAATTTGTTAACTCAATTTATTGAGTTAAGTCCAGTTAAATTAGTTCCAAACTATTTGAGGAACTAATTGTGAGTTTTCATTCAGTTGATGCATGCATGCACTCAACTAAGTGTACTCCAGATAACTGAAGATTCTCTCATCAGTAACTCATGCATGTCTATTTTGAGAAAGACCCAGTCGAGATTAAAGATAGGGACATTATACTATCAGTTGCATGTGTTTTCCTTGAGGATTGCGAAGTTTTACAGGGTGTGAGATCAGTGTTCCACTTGGTAATAGGAGGATCACCCAAGAGAAACTGCGCAAGGAAATAGGAGCTTGGAGGGCAGAGGAGAAGGTTTATGAGAAGTCTATTTTGCCTATGAACATCTATGAGGATTGTACTGAGAGCTAGCTAGTTGTGAGAGCTAAGGCTTTGCGTAATTCTGAGATATTTCCAACTTGTATGGTAATACAGAAAGTGGGGTTTTTAGCTGAGGCTTTCCCCTGAGTATTCTTTTGTGTTTCATGTGCATTGATTCTTCTTTTAGTTATATGTGTTCAGCTTGATCTTGCTCAAATCTCTTAAGCTTCCGCAAATTGATTGTTGAAGTAGGTTAAAGTATTTTGCTTTGGTTATATTGCATTATCATGTTAATCTACAGTCAAAATTTATACATGGTATCAGAGAAAAGGTTATCGGAGCTGTGAACATTATACTGAGAGGAGAATTCAAAGTTTGAAGTTCGAGGTTGTAGGTGCAAAATCGATTTCTTATCATACTTCAAGGTTGGCCAATGGTGTTCAATGACTTGAGACTCGAGTATGCCTTGGATGGTAGCTTGAATTATATAGCATGGAAAGATCACATGGAGGCTGTATTAGAAGACAACGGCTTGAAGGAATTCATTGATCAAGAAATCCAAAAGTTAGCTTCAACTAATTCACAAGAGTTGGTTGAGTGGAAGAAATGTGTGGTGAAGGTGAGACAGATCATCCTTGAGGGAGTTCGAGACCATATTGTCTCAAGTCTCCATGGGAAGGATACTCCATTTTCAATGTGGAAGACATTGAAGGACCTCTACTCGAACAGTGGCGACCAGAGGAAACTGGTGCTCAAGGATAAGCTTCAAAGAATCAAGATGGAGAAGGGAGATATTATTTCCACATATCTGAACAAGCTCACCACCTGTAGATATGAGCTTAGCAGTGTGGGAATAACTACTTTCGATGATGATATGGTGAGCCTCACTCTCCTTGGCCTTCCAAAGAGCTAGAATAGCTACTAGGAATCTGTGAATGGAAGGGAGAAACTGTCGGATTGGGAACGACTGTGGTCAGATCTCATGGAGGAGGAGATTGGGAGGAGCACATGAGATGGTTCTTCATCCAAGAATGATGATGAAGAAAATCTGACCTTAGCAAGTAAGGCAACGAAAGGGAAGGGGAAGGCTTACCATTCCAAATCGAATTTTTCTCATGGAGCGAAGAAGGTTGACAAGTCTAAAGTGAGATGCTTTAATTGTCACGAGATGGGACATTATGTGACTAATTGCCCATCGAAGAAGTCCAAGAAGGGATCCCTGAAAAGATTGAAAGGTGAGGCATTAGTTTCTCAGTTCGAAATGGAATTTACCCTCATCGCATGCATGGTGTCATCGATAATGGGTTGTGTCTGGTATCTTGACAGTGGAGCCTCATTCCACATGACGGTGATAAAAATTTATTCAGTGCCTTGGAGGAGAAAGACCTTAAGATGCGCATAGAGATGGGTGATGATGGAAGGTATAATGTTTCAGGAGTGGGCACGGTTTCTTTTCAAAGGGAGCATGGAGCTCTTCTCACCTTGATAGATGTGATGTGTGTGCCTGGGCTGAAGAATAACTTGGTATCGGTTGCGATGTTGGAGGAAAAAGGCTACGATGTTGTCTTCAGTAAAGGAAAGGCAGTCCTAAGACACATAGCCACGGGTCAAACCAAGAGGATAGGGATTCAGGTGAAGAATCTCTATAAACTAGAGGTAGATGATATGTAGCATTGAGTACGAAAGAAGAATTGGTGCAAAGCAAAGACATTGGCGAGTTGTGGCACATGCAGTTGGGCCATTTGCATCATGGGGCCTTGAAGATAATGCAACAAATATCTACAGGACTTCCCAAAGGTAAACTTGATCAAGTTGACATATGCGAAGGTTGTACCTTGGGAAAGTGTCTTCCTTTGATGATCGAGATAGTCAAGCAGAGGCTATCTTAGAGTGAGTTCATACTGATTTGTGTGGACCATTCTCGACGACATCCACAGTGAAGCAAAGGTATTATGTGATTTTTATTGATGATTTTTCCTCGTAAATGCTGGATTTATTTCATGCAAAAGAAGGACCAAACCTTCACAAAGTTTTGTGAGTTCAAAGCTTTGGTCAAGAAAGAATCAGGGAAGAAGATCAAGGCCTTGAGAAGTGACAATGGTGGTGAATATGTCACTCAAGATTTTAAGGACTTTTGTGCAGCAGAAGGAATTAAATGGGAGTTGACGACACCTCATAACCCACAGCAGAATGGGTTGGATGAGAGGAAGAATAGAACTATTGAAGGGGCATCACGGGCGATGTTGCATGACCAAGGCCTACCACTTCACTAGCGGGCTGAGGCATGCAAGGAAATGGTCTCTTTGCATAATAGAATCCTGCGTCACATACGTGGGATGAAGACACTAGAGGAAGATTTCTTCGGTAAGAGACCGGATGTGGGTCACTTCAGGATCTTTGGCTCATTGGTATATTGCCATGTGACAAAGGATGCACGGAAGAAGCTTGATCCAACAACAGAGTTGGGGATACTTGTGGGGTACACTGATATAGCTCACAACTATCGGGTGTACTTGCCTACTAGTCGGAGGATAGTGGTTCACAGAGATCTCAAGTTTGATGAGCAGAAGTCCATGCGAGTTTCCCTTGAGAGGGAGCTCCAACTACAAGCTGTGGAGGAACTGTTGGTTCCTAAGGAGGAGGAGCCTTAGACTGATGCAGAGTAGCTGCATGCATAGGTTACAGGAGTGAAGACATCCACTCAATTAGAGTCTTCCAGAGATGGACAGAAGCGCACAAGAGAAGCTGACAGATTATTGATGGATGCGAGAGATAATGTGGAAGAACCATCTTCTTAGCACAGACAGAGGAGGTCACCTAAGAGGTACACTGGATACATGGCCCTTGTTGGGGAATGTGTTGAGACCGACCATCTTCCTTTGAGGAAGTAGTGCAGCAGCCGATTTGGCTTGATGCTATGGTGGAGGAGTATGAATCCATAGTTCGTAACAGTGTTTGGGACGTGGTTGCGAGACTAGAGAACAAGTTAATTGTGAGTTCCCGTTGGCTTTACAAGGTAAAGCAAGTTGTTGATGGTAGTGTGGAGAAGCATAAGGTAAGATTTGTTGCCCGTGGCTTTTCACAGGTCAAGGGGATTGATTATGATGAGACTTTTGCTCCTGTCGCAAGGTACTTATCTTTCAAATCGATGTTGGCACTATCAACCAAGATGGGTTGGAAGATCCATCAAATGGATGTGAAGACTACATTTCTCAATGGCAAGATTGAGGAAGAGGTGTACATAGAGCAACCATAAGGTTTTGAGACCTTCGATCATGAGTCGCATGTGTACCGACTCAAGAGAGATTGTACGGGCTGAAGCAAGCACCTCATGCTTGGTACACTAGGATAGACAACTACTTCACCAGGTTGGGCTTCACAAAGAGTGAAGTGGATGTGAACCTATACCACATCATGGTGAAAGGTAAGCCGTTGATCATTGTACTTTATGTTAATGATCTCATATTGACAAGTTATGATCAGATGATCATGTCTTGCAAGGAGGACCTTGCAATATAATTCAAGATGAAAGATATGGGTCTCATGCATTACTTCATTGGCATGGAAGTGTGGCAAAAGGATGGGGAGTTGTTTGTGTCTTAGGGCAAGTATTCCTGCGAGATACTTAGGAGATTCCACATGGAGAAGTGCAAGCCCATGCATACTCCTCTAGCAGGTAACTCGAGGAAGGAGGATGCTACTTCAGGTGAAGTAGTAGAGGCTACTGTGTACACGCAGCTTGTGGGTTCACTGATGTACTTAGTGAACACACGACCAGATTTGTGCTATGTTGTGAACTAGCTGAGTCAAGAGATGGTTCAGCCTACCAAGATGTTTTGGAAGGTGGAAAATCATGTATTGGAATACCTCAGAGGCACATCTCAGTATGGATTATGGTATAGACAGATAGAGGGAGTGAAGCTATAGGGCTTCACTGATGCAGATTAGGTAGGGAGTCCATCAAATCGGAAGAGCACATCAGGAGGGATTTTCAATCTTGGGTTAGCTGCAGTTTCTTGGTAAATCAGGAAACAAAGGTCGGTTGCACTCAGCTCGGCAGAGGCTGAATACATGGCTGCAAGTCAAGTAGCATGTGAGTTCATCTAGATGCGGAAAATTCTAGTTGGTTTGTTTGATTAGAGGATGGATCCAACTGTGATCTATTGTGACAATCAGATTTGTATCAAACTCTCTGATAATCCAGTATTTCATGATAGGTCCAAGCACATCGATATCCGGTATCATCATCTCAGAGACTGTGTAGCGAGGATGATCATGCTTCTGCAGTATATTTTGACTTTGGAGCAAGATGTTGACATTTTGAAAAAGGCATTGTCAAAGTGTAAATTCGAGTTCCATAGAGACAGGATCGGGGTGGCAAATAATCCCTTTCTTATTGAGAGGGAGTGTTGAAATGTGGCAATAAGAATATTCCAATTTTAATATGTCCTTGAATTAAAATTCGAATTTAGTCTCACCAGTTGCTTGAAAAATAATTAATTAATTCATCTTGAGTTAATTAGTTGGAGAAATTCAAGTTAGAAGCCTTTCTGAAGTCATGCAACAGTTATCCCTTAAATTAAGGAGATTATCCCTTAATTAAGGAGATAAGATTGAGTTATATTTGAGTTGTAATTAGTTAGCTCAGTTTACTGAGTCAAGTCCAGTTAAATTAGTTCCAAACTGTTAGAGGAACTAATTGTGAGTTATCATTCAGTTGATGCATGCATGCACTCAACTACTCCATATAACTGAAGATTATCTCATCAGTAACTCATGCATGTCTATTATGAGAAAGAACCAATTGAGATTAAAGACAGGGACAATGTACTATCAGTTTCATGTGTTTTCCTATAAACAAAACTCATGCATGCAAAAGGAAGATCATTCCTTGAGGATTGCACAGTTTTACAGGGTATGAGATCAGTGTTCCAATTGGTAACAGGAGGATCACCCAGGAGAAACTGCGCAAGGAAATAGGAGCTTGGAGGACAGAGGAGAAGGTTTATGAGAAGTCTATTTTTCCTATGAGCATCCGTGAGGATTGTTTTGAGAGCTGGCTAGCTGTGAGAGCTAAGGCTTTGTGTAATTCTAAGATATGTCCAACTTGTACGATAATATAGATAGTGGGGTTTTTGTTGAGGCTCTCCCCTGAGTATTCTTCTGTGTTTCATGTGCATTGATTCTTCTTCGTGTTATATGTGTTCAACTTGATCTTGCTCAAATCTCTTAAGCTTTCGAAAATTGATTGTAGAAGTAGGTTAAAGTATTTTTCTTTGGTTATATTGCATTATCATGTTAATCTACAGTCAGAATTTCTACATTACATGCATCATTCTTGTGCTACAAGAATTGTTCGCTTATGCTTGAGTACATGTGTTCATGCGCGTGTGTGGTTTCTTACGCATTGCTTATGCATGTTGATGTTTGCATGTGGCTATGTGTACAATGGTGTAATGGTTGTTGTTTTCATGCATGAGGTCATGATATGTGTAGCTGATATGGTCATACATTGATGACTGGACTATAACTAGAATGATGTTTATGTGTTGATGCACTTATTTGTATATGTCAATATGTTGTTATGATTATGTTATACATGTATCACGCTAATTTGGAAGATCTTGCAGATGAGGTAACCTCCCCAAATTATCCTAAGGTACGTTAGTTTGTTATGATTTGGTTTATTTTACATATTATGTCTTGCAGGAAGAAGGCCAGAATGAATAGCAAGATGGTAGACTACAAGGACTCTCCCTGTGAATGAGATAAGAAGTATGGTGTTGGGCACTCTTTTAATTTGGTAGACATATTATTCATCTCAATACGCCTTTTGCACTGCAATAGAAGCACAATGCTTCATCGTCTTCTGACTCCACCTCTTGTCCTCGATATGATGTTTTCATCAATCATCGGGGGCCCGATGTTAAAAACACCTTTGTTAGCCATCTCAACAAGCACCTTTGTGAACATGGATTGTGGTTGTTTCTTGACAGGCCTAAACTGTAGGCTAGACACAACATCAAGTCTCAAATGAAAGCCACTATTTGAGTGGCTTCTATCCACATTGCAATTTTTTCTCTGACTTATGGGGAATCGACATGGTGCCTCGATGAACTAGTTCTTATGGTCAAGTTGGGGGCTCCCATTGTTCCAATATTTTTTAATGTCAAGCCTTTGGAGGTTAGGTGGAATGAAAAAAAGGAGCATAAACTGAAGCCCTGAAAAAACTCGAGCAGAAGACAAGGAGCGACCATCAAACTAATGGAGAGAAGCCACGCCATGACTCTGCTATCATTCAAGGCTGGAGAGCTACTCTTTCTCATGTCGCAAATTTGAAAGGTTGCGAATTGAAGGCCTTTAATGGGTAAGCATTTTTAACTATTTCATGTCCATTTTATTTATTTTTTATTCGTATTAATATATAGAAATAATACAAATTCATGTTTCTCTTCTAGCTTCTTATGAAACTTCCTACATCAATCTATTTGATATCAGTTTATTTTCCCTTTATGATTATTCTATTACATTTTCCTGGTAATAAAACTTCACAAAAAACAACAAAAAGAACAAGTCTTAATGTTTCGACATAAATTTGTCAATGCATCTAGCTATCCTAGATTTCTCCCTTTTGCTTCTATGAGTAGTTTATACTACCAGCATTAATCAAGTGTCCCTATTCATAAGCAATAAAAGTAAAATTTATATGTTGGTTTCATCATTTTTTTTTTACAATAGAGCAGCTATCCTATTTTGTTCTCTCTCAATTAGATTGAAGTTAACAGCTTGAAAGGTACTCACGAGGACCAGAATGTTGCACATTCATTTTTTGAGAATAGGGGGACTGAAACTTGTGTTTCTCTTCACCCAATCTATGATATTTTTTTGCATCTTCACAACCATTTCGCCACTTTGAGTACACTATGCCTTACTATTCTTTAGCTGTCCTCCTCCTCACCAAAAATGGAATTAATGACTATAACAGCTCAAAAATCACACCTCATCCCTTTACATGCTACCTCAAAGAAACCCACAGCATAGCTACCCCATATGTCTTTGTGTTTGATAATCCTCACTACTTTGTTCCTCTTGCTCGGGCCCATCTCCTCATATATTGATATAATTTTATATATCTTTGTGTTGGATAATCCTCACTCCTTTATTCCTCTTATTCAGACCCATCTCCTCATATATTGATATAATCTTGTTGATGTCATTTTGAACCAAGCCAACTTTCTGATAAAAAATTGCGAGGTTCCTACAACCCTAGATAGTCCATAAGATAAAGAGAGGGCGGGTCTAGGTTTCCTTTTTTTAACAAAGAACCACCTCTTTATACATGTCCATATGTCCAGTGAGCCACTTCGTTGTATCAAATTAATTTTCAATATTTGTAGGGTTTCGTCCCATACTGACACTTAAATTTAGATGTTTCCTTGAAATGTAGATGTTTTGTGTTTTCCAGTCCCTTTTTACATAATACACAAATACCTGGTCCAATAATCCCTCTTCCTTGGAGATTATTCCAAGTCAAAATTTTATCATTTAGCGTGAGTGAAAAAAAACTTATAATATTTAATGGAATGTCTCATTTCCAGATGACCTGTAACCAACTGTTTGCAACATGTGCCTGCGGATTCAGATTCTAATTCAGATAAATATCTTTCACCTTTAAAGCTCCTTTATACAATTTCCCATTTCAACACATTTTATGGTGTTGATCTTGTAAAAATATACATGAGTCTCTAAGCTTAGATACTTATTCCTCCCATTCCTATTTATAAATGACCAGTAAGCCTAAATCTATTGCCCATCTCCAAGAATGGCCATCAATGTTATCATATTGTGCTATATAGATCTGGTGTAATGTATGAATGCCCTTACTGTGAATGAAATTCAAAAGCTGAGCCAATAAGGTATGACCTTTGATCATTCCCACCATAGCATCCAAACCTATCATGATTGTGGCACCGTCTCCAAATTCCCATCAGATAAAACTCATCATAAAAGGAAGTAAATTCATCATGCATCGCCAAATATATAATTTTTCTGTTTTATTCCTGGCTCCAAGTGTTACCTGAGACTTAAAACAATTATCAAACATGTATTTATCCTTCATGATGAGAGACCACATACCTTCACTTGTAGTAGCCCTCAACATATTCTTAATAATAAGAGCTTTATTAAAATTATATATATAGATATAATGATTCACCCTCCTTCCTCTACGGGCCTCCTATCACCTCCAACTTTATCAAATGGTACTTTCCCTTTAGCTAAACCAAGCCCATAGAAAATGACTCTTAATAGCCTCCCTCCTATGAATAATTTTCTTCGGCAAGAGATATAAATGCTTCCAATATACTACAATGTTTTGCAATACCACTTTCAACATGATCAATCTGCCAACCCATGAATAACCACCTATGTTTCCAACCTTCCAGTTTTCTCTGAAACCTATCAAGCATCCACTCCCAATCTTGAATGAAGTATCAATTTGATTTAATTTTGTAACCAAGATAATTAAACCCTTTGTCAATATGTTTAACGAGATCCCAAATAAAATTCTGATTTTTATTTCCACTTCCTCATCTATATTATCATATATCAACAGAGACTTACCACCATGCATATTTAAACCTGTAGTTGAACTAAACGTGGAAAGGATGATGTGAATTTGGTGCCATTCTATCATTGAAGTCTCCTCCGAAAAGAAGATTGCCAACAAACATCATATGGGTGAACCACTGATGTCTAGACACCTTAATCCCAGAAATATATCCTTTCTCTTTAGACTCCCTCACCTTCCAGCTAATACAATCAATAACTATCAAGAAGAGAAAGGGCAAGAGGGCACATCCTTGACTTAGCCCTCTTTGAGCATTAAAAAATTGCCTTGGCAACCCGTTAATAATGACCGTGAAGTTTGTAGATTGAATGCAAGACATGATACAAATGATGAGTATTTGTGACATACCTTACTTTATTAGAACCATTTTCAAGAAATACCAGACGATACAATCATAAGCCTTAGACAGGTCTACCTTAATCATACAGGCTCTCATTCTTCGGGACTTGATAGAATACAACGTCTTGAATCTGTCTGCACTCTAGAAACCCAAACTGTTCCTTGGAAATGAACCTCAAAAAAATAGGTTTAATTCTACATGTAATCAGTTTCGACATCAACTTACCGAATTACACAGAGAAATCGACCTATAGTCCATAAATTTTTCCAGCTGCTCCTTTTTGAGGATCAAAACGATTAACGTCGCATTAATAGCCCCGAGATATATCCCTTATTTCATGTACGTTTTATTTCCTTGATTGGTATTTGATACTAATTAAATTTGATTAAGTGAAGGACCTTGAAGGTACCTTGAATCAGTAACAGACATCCGGTGCTGAGTATATCCTATTACATGTGACCAAATTTGAGGATTTTCCATGTCACAAGTTTTGGGGATTTTTTGATGTTTCCACAATGTGTTTTTTCATAATAAATCATAGTGCATATGTGTTGTTATTATAGGTGTGATTGTTATCCTTATTCCTCTACCAACACTTCATATTTACCTAGGCATTTCTCATTGGTTATTCATCTAGGAATGAACAGGAGCTCATGGACGAAGTTGTGCAAAACGTATCGAAAAAAGTTCCAAAAACAACCTTGTTTGTGGCTAAATATCCAGCTGGTTTGGATATTAAGATACAATGCTTTGAAAGTACTGTGCTAACGCAGTAGGGGCAGGAGCTTGACATCCAGGTCAGGGTTGTGGGAATTATAGGTGTTGGTGGTATGTGTTGTTCTTATAGGTGTTGAGTGACTTTGTTGAAACCCAAGGATTTTGGCATTTAACCTAATGTGATTAGGTTCTCAGGGGTCCATGGTCATCATCATGATGTCATTGAGCCATGTGGAAGCATGTGATGGGTGCCACAAGTCAACCTTTTTCAGCCCTTTCACTAATCAAAGTGCACCAAATATGCCTTCAACGTGGCAACCTATAGTTTTTCCATGTCATCATGCTAAAAATATCAAATTATGTGTCGCACCATGGCATACACATAACCACATCATGTCCTCTAACTTTCTTCCAAGTGTTCAAGCCGCCATATTATTATGTTGAGCCAATCATCATGCTCCAAATGTTAATCTACCATTCCATTGCATCAAGTCAATCGAAACTATGTTAGGTCCCTATAATACTTGTGTAGTCCTCTTATTTTCATTGTTAGTGTAGCCCCCTACTATTATTGTTGTGCCCATATATCCCCCATGTTTTTATTTTTGTGCCCCATAGAAATCCACTATTTTTATTTTTGTGCCCTTACATTATTATTGTTATGTAGGCTCTAATTATATTGTGACCCCTTAGACTCTTATATACACCAAGGAGGTCTTATCATTTGTATCATCCAAGAATTTTTCATTTATGTAATTTAAAGTAGGTTTCCCCCTTGAAGAGGATAATTTTTAATTCTTTGATCTATCTTTTATGTGAGATGGTTGCATAACATTTTGTATCAGAGATTTGAATTCTAGGGTTTTGCTTCTTCAAATAGGTCATCTTGGTATTTTCGCTATAACTTTTTTTTCTATGAAGTTTAAGAAGCTAAAATTGTAACCACATGGAGCCGAAATATTGGTGAACCTGGTGTACAAATTTCATACCTTGGTTCTCTATATTTTTGGAGATATGATTCGCAGTATTTGGGGGTTTTGTAGGCTCCAGAATTCTATCTCAAACAGGTGACCTAGGGAAAATTGTCATCTCAAATAAGTGACCTAACTTTCTCTCCCAGCATTGGATTTAAATTTTGTAAAAAGTGATAGAAAGTGGATGGGCATTAGTGTTTTGGGTATTATTTTCAGGGTCGAAGGTTGAAATAGTGACACGTGGAACTCCGTACAAGTTCACTCTACTGAACTAGCCTATAATCAAGTCATTGTAGGAGATTAGGCATAAATCATTCTTGAAGAATATAATCTTGGTTTATCTTATGGGGTTGGAAAGAAGAGGCAAAGGGCTACCGCAGGATGAAATTTCAAATCTTAGATATCCAGAATTACAAAGGTGCAACAATTTCAATATCGAGCTCTTAGAAAGCAAGAAAAAGGTGTGCACTCTTCTTAAATGTTGCATAACTTTTGTTTGAAAAATCAGTTTGAAGTGATTCAAAGGGAATAATGAAGCATATATATCATTGTTTGATTCTAAAATTCCTCAAAATAAGAAAATGGATGCACCTAGTAAGCAACCAGAAAGCTCTTCTATGACGCATGAAGAAGAGGAAGCAATGGAGCATGATATAACAAAATTACGAGACCAAGTGCAACAAATTTCACTGTCACAAAAAGTAACAAAAATAAATCGGAAGCCATGATGAGCATTAAGATAGATGGTATAAAAATGAACATGGGAGTTTTGAATGATGGTTTATAATCAGACATGGAAGCAATGATGAATGTCAAGATAGAGGGGTTTAAGGAAGGGTTAGCAAAGTTGCGAGAAGAAATTCTTTCCAGTGGTGACAACGTAATCCATGAAAATCATGATGAGGACAAAAGGAATATGAATTATGATTTTAGAGACTCCAATGTTGAGTTTAAGAACCACCACATTCCAAAGATCGATATGAGGAATTTTGATGGGAAGGATCTAGTAACATGGATATTATAGATGGAGCAATATTTTGATCTCCATGATGTGCAAGACTCACAAAAGGCACACATTACAACTTTATATATAGAACCCAATATGTTTGTACAGTATCGATGGTTTTTTTCTCGTAAACCACTTGTCACTTGGAACATTATGAGGATACAAAGAGAAACACCTTCTTTAGCCAATTGAGAAATCTCAAACAAAAGGGTTCAACCGCGGAGCACATTGAGGACTTCCAAAAATTGAATATCAGGGTAAATGATATTCTAGAGGAGCATAGGCTTGATGTCTTCATAGGTACTTTGAAGGATAAGATCCAACATGAGGTTCTTCTTTGGGAACCTGATTTATTGGAGAAGGCATTCAAGGTGGCAAGAAAAGTTGAAAGAAAAATTATGGCAACAAGGAAGTCTACCACTCACAACTATAAATATGGAAGTTTTTCTTCTCCTAGCCTTCCCCAACCTACAAGGTTGATGCCAAAATAATTGGAGGTAAAAAGAGCAAAAGGGTTTTGTTATATTTGTGATAGGAAATATACTAAATGTCATAAGTGTGCAGAGAATAAATTATTCTACATAGATTGTGAAGCGAAGGAAGAAATTGAACAAGAAACATTAAAATAGGAGGATATGCACTAGGAACAACCCTTGAGAAGGAAGAAATGAATCCGACCATATCTTGTAATGCATTGGTAGGAATTACCACTCCTCAAATGCTCAAGATAGAAAGATATATCAAGAAGAGAAAGGTAACAGTGCTAATTGATTCAGGTAGTACTCATAATTTTATTCATTGTAAGATAGCCAAGGAATTGAATTACTTCCTATATCCAGCACCAGAATGTCAAGTGATGATTGCAAATGGAGGAACTATAAATTGCTTTGGAAAGTGCCATAATATCAAGCTTGTGGCCTAGATGAATGCCTAATGGCCTTGAAGTTTTTTGTTTTGATTAGGTCTGTCTTAGGCACTGTCTTTTTTGGTTTTAGCACCAATTGTTCCTTTATTCCTTCTTGTAGCAACATTATGTCTTCCTGTAGCAGCCATTCCTCCTATTTTAGGGTCTTCTAACTGTATGGGAGTGATGACAAATGATGTAGAGGGTTTGGAGGATGATGCTAGGGCTCAAAGGGAGTAGTGCAGGTTTGTGAAAATGGAGAAGATGCTCTGTTTGTTTTTTTCAAGAAATTTTTAGGGTGAGACTTGTTCTTGAAATTATGAAATTTGATGGATGAATGATGGATATATAGTGAATATGAAGTGGATGTAGGGCTTGGAGTGTTGTGGTGACTTGGCCTTTGCAAAAATTTCTTCTTTTAACTGCTGTCCTCATTCCTTGAAATCATCACCCTTTATAATTTGACTTTTCATCATTGCATGAGTGAAGGAGTGAGCTGCAATTAACTAGTTGAAGGTGGTTGAGACTGTTGACCCATCCTTAGCTTATAAAACCTCATCTCTCATGCATTGATAACAAATTTATAACTATAATATGCTCAAGAGAAGAGGTCAAGAATATTGCATGCTTGTACCTAACTCATGGTTGTTGGAGAGACATGCATACTGTTGTTGAGTTGATATTATTGTGTTGCTAATGACTCAAGTACATCTTCTTGACTGTCTTTTTCTTTTTTGTTGATCTCATTTTGCTGATGGGTTGTCTTCTTGTTGATGTGCAGGTGTTGGGGGACCTATATCAACCTTCCCTAAAGAATACCTGACCTTTTGACTCATTTCTCCATCATATTACCTCTTGTAGCTTATTCTCGGCCTTCCTGTAGAGATCCTATAGTAATTCAGAATTTCCTGTAGAGATCCTGTAGTAATTCAGGATAGTCTCTTGCAGCAGACTTGTTTTGTCCATATCTCCCAAACGGTAGAATGGATTGACCTGAAATTTTCTGACCATGTTTCCATCACCATTATGCACCTCCCCATAAAAAACCTTGGCCAATGGATGCACGCATCTCGAGAAAAACTAAAAATGGGTGAAGGTAATGGAGGCCGATTTATTGGAAACCGTACACTAGAATTTGTTGAAATTCCTTGGGAATGTTACCATCATCCATATACATATCCCCATGAAACAACATTTTAAATGTGATCCGGATTTAAACAGGAACGCAACAAATTATAGAGATAACCATATACACAAAGATGCAGCGGAAATAATACTTCATTTCATTAATGGAAAATACTGAAATATGCTTACAAACAGAAATGGCAATAAACTAGCTAGGGCGATGGTAGCTTATCTCTGAGAAGAGATGTGATGGCTACATGCCTCTGAACTGTGTTACAATGAGGCTCGAAGGCCTATTTATTGTTGAGAAACAATGGAAAACCCTTAACATTCCAAAACCTAACCCTAGGAGATGAAACGCCAAACTGTGGGCCCCGTTTGGGGGTAAGTTGGTACATCAACTTCCCGGGGTCGTAACTTTGGCATATGATCTCCGTTTGACGCGTACAATAGCTCACTAGAAAGATCTATCCGAGCACTATCATTTTTGGAACGGGCAACACCTGTCCATTCCATGGACTCGTGTTGCCCCCGGATTCCCCAAAAAACGTCGTTTAGGGCCTCAAAACGGCTCCGGAAGTTCAGGACCCGAAAAACTGCTAAAAATAGTAAGTTGTGCTACAATTAAGGAAACTGAAAATGCTGAGAAAGACAATGGTGGGGGTCCAGGTGGACTTGGCAGGTGGCCACCAATATCCACCTGGATCATTCCTCCCCCCTTAGGAAGCAATGGTCCCCATTGCGTTGAGCTCCTCCATGAGATGAGGAAACTTCTGCTGAACTTGTTCCCTGGTGAGCCACTTGCCCTACTAAAGGAGTTGGCCCGCTTTGACAACTCGATACAGTTGGATATTCTGTTGGCGAGTGTTCTTGATCTGTGTGTCCATGATCCGATCAGTTGCAGCTTGTTCCATGCAATCTGGATTTAATTCTGTGGGTTTGAGCTGTTCTGCAATGTCGGATGTGTCTAGCAATGGTGGAAAGTATGGCCGAAGGCGGTCCACATTAAATACTGGGTGCAGGCCAAGGAATGGGGGAATGCTGAGCTCAAATGCATTGTCTCCCATAACCTTAGTAATGGTGTAAGGACCATATCGGAGTGGTCTCAATTTCCGATAGGCTCCAGTAAGGCGTTCCTTTTGCAAATGCAACCAGACTTTGTCGCCCACCTGAAACTTGTGTGGCACCCGATGTTGATCATGTCGCTGCTTGTACTTGGCATTTGATTTCTCAAGAATGTCATGGACCTGCTGGCGAATATGTTGGATGCGCTCAATGAAGCTGGTGGCCTTATCTGTTTCGGACTGGACATGAGCTGAATTCATGTGAGTAGCTGCAAGTGGCATGGCCACATCAATGGGGCATAGTGGCTGGAATCCCAAACCCACCTGAAAAGGGCTATGGCCAGTGGAGCTGTGAAGAGCTCGGTTGTAGCTGTGCTGAACGTAGGGGAGGCTCTCGTCCCATGTGCGTGGATGCTTTGAGTTATACATGCGCAGAATGTGCACAATCATCCTATTGACAACCTCTGTCTGGCCATCAGTTTGAGGATGGAAGGCTGTGGACTTCGTGAGTTTGGTGTCCAGCATTGACCAGAGACTGGACCAAAAGGTGTTGAGAAACCGACTGTCCCGATCTGAGATGATAGACTGTGGGATCCCAAAGTGCACCCACACTCGTTCAAAGAAGAGTTTAGCAGTGGCTTCTGCTGTGATATTCTTCTTGCAGGCCATCATAATGGCCATCTTTGAGAACCTGTCGACGACCACAAAAACACAGTCATTTCCATGCTTAGTGGAAGGAAGGCCTGACATGTAATCCATGGAGATGGATTCCCAAGGTCGACTAGGGGTAGGCAACGGGGTATAGAGGCCTTGCTTCTTAATGGTCGGTTTGGCAATGGCACAGGCAGTACATGATCGGATGTACTTCCCAACATCCTGTCGAAGATTCGGCCAATAGAAATAGTTTTGCAGTACTGCCACTGTTTTCTCGACCCCGAAATGCCCAGCAGCCCGACTGTAGTGTGCTTCCCAAATCATCTTGGCACGCTCGCTTGAAGGAACACAGAGGTGACCGAGGTGGCATAATAGGGCATCCTGGAGGTGAAAATCTGCAACCTGCCGACCCTCCAAGAGTGTCTGGTATGTGTGGCCGAATTCTGGGTCGCTTTTGTAGAGAAGTGGCCAATCAGAAGTCTCGTGCCCGCAAGAGTTGAGCACGGTGGTTAGCGCCATGATCGGTGGTCGACTGAGGCAATCTGCAACATTATTGGTGCTGCCCTTTTTATACTTGATATTCAAGTGAAACTGTTGCAGGTATGTAGACCACTTCTGATGGCGATCATTCTGCAATTTCCCTTGGGTCTGTATGAACTGCAGAGGTCGGTGGTCTGTGTGGATGACCGTTTCCTTCCCAAAAATGTAATGCTTCCATTGTCGGCAGGCCTGTACAATGGAATACATCTCTTTATCATAAGTGGGGTACTTCCGGACTGTGTCTGAAAGTGTTTCACTGTGATATGCCACTGGATGTCCATGTTGAGTAAGGACTGCCCCAATAGCATAGTCAGAGGCAT
Organism: Pinus tabuliformis; assembly: GCA_031772625.1. Taxonomy (NCBI): domain Eukaryota; kingdom Viridiplantae; phylum Streptophyta; class Pinopsida; order Pinales; family Pinaceae; genus Pinus; species Pinus tabuliformis. The sequence goes on along the minus strand of CM062816.1, from coordinate 1,778,619,604 downwards.
CTGTCTCGACCTCAAATGGTTGTTGTAAATCTGGTAACGCGAGCACTGGTGCCGTGCAGAGGCGATCCTTCAACTCCCTGAATGCCTTCTGTTGAGATTCAGACCAAAAGAATTTTGCTTTCGCCCCGCCCTTGGTGACTTGACTCAAGGGCCAAGAAATATGAGAAAATCCCAACACAAACCTGCGGTAGAAGTTGGCAAGACCTAGAAAGCTGCGGAGCTCTGTTAGAGTGGTTGGAGAGGGCCAATCCCGAATGACTTGGACCTTGGCTGGATCGACATGCACCCCCTGTTCATCAATGATGTATCCCAGATACTGAACCTCGGTCATGCCAAAAGTGCATTTCTCCAAATTGGCACATAGCTTGTGTTGCCGCAGTGTTTGGAGAACCTGTCGGATGTGGTGGAGGTGCTCTTCCCAACTCTGGCTGAAGATCAGAATGTCATCCAAGTATACTACTACAAAGGAGTTGGTGAATGGCCGCAAGATGTCATCCATTAGCCTCATAAAGGTTGCAGGAGCATTCGTCAATCCGAAAGGCATGACCAACCATTCGAAGAGGCCCTCCTTGGATTTGAAGGCAGTCTTCCACACATCTGAGGGTTCAATTGGTACCTGGTGATATCCTGACTTCAGATCGATCTTGCTGAAATATTTCGCCCCCTTTAGTTGGTCTAGGAGGTCATCAATCCGCGGGATCGGGTACCTATTACGGACAGTGATCTTGTTCAGCGCCCGATAGTCAATACAGAGTCTCCACGTCCCATCCTTCTTCTGTACCAACACTATCGGGCTCCCACAGGGCGAAGAACTCGGACGGATGTGACCTTTCTGCAGGAGCTCCTGAATCTGCCTCTTGATTTCATTGTTCTCCAAAACGGAGCGCCGATAAATTGGTCCATTGGGTAGCGGCGCACCTGGGGTCAGATCGATGGAGTGCTTGACTTGACAGTGCAGAGGAACCCCTGCCGGGGAGGTGAAGATGTCTTCGTACTCCTCCACAATCTTGTCCATCTGTAGCTGCCGTGCAGAGGGACCCCGTTTGGAGGCCGCGGCCACTGTCTTCTTCTTCCCTTGAGGGCGTATCATCAGGAAAACAAATTTCCTGGTTTTGGAAATGATCTTACTGCATTGTTTTGCAGTAATCAAAGAGATGGCGACAGGTGGTGCTACCTCTGGTATCCTGAACAACTTATTTCCCAATGTAATAATAACAGCACGGGGCCTTGATTCATACACAGCATGTCGCTTCCACAAGTATGGTTGTCCTAGTAATACATCACAAACTTCAAGGGGAGCAATGTCACACAATACCTCATCCGTGAAGGGCTTGATGTTGTATGGAAGGCGACACTGCTGGCTCACGCGAAGATCTCGCCCTTGGTGAAGCCACCCAATGGTGTATGGTTGTGGATGTGCTGTGGTCGGTAAGCCCAACCGCTTCACGACCTCTGCCGAAATGAGGTTCTTTTGACTCCCGCTATCAACAATGAACTGTATCGGGGAGCCCTTTACCCACATCTGGGAGTGGAAGAGACGCTCCTCCTCCTCTGGATCTTCGGGTTCATTTTTCTGGATCTTTGCGGTAGCAACAGTGGCGCTGGGATCCGCATCAATGATCTGCTTCCCTTTTTCATACCCCTTATCGGGTTCTGACTCAGAGTCGGAACATGCATCTGATTCTGAAACCTTTAGCTCAGCCACCAGTGACTGCTTGGCCCGACACTCACTTGTGTTGTGAGTGGAGCTCTTATGGAACTCGCACCATTTTCCAGTGTCCTTTCTCGGCTTCGCGGCATTGCTCTTTGCTTGCAGCTTCTGCTGGTTGTCTTGGGCTGTCCCGCCTTGGCTTTGTCCTTTGTTCTGTGGTTTAGGGGCACCTTTCCCCTGCTTTGGATTCGCAGATCCAAAGTCTCGCTTCTTTTGTTTAAACTTCTGCTCGACCTTGACGGCATACCGGTATGCTGCGCCGAGCGAGGGGATGTTTAGGAACTGTATTTCTTCCTGGATGTACTTGTGCAGGCAGCCACGGTATTTGAGTATCAAATGTTGCTCCGAATCCTTGATACCCAACTTTGTGCGAAGGGTATGGAAAAGATTGGTGAACTCCGGCACGTCTTGGTCCCTTCCCTGCCGCAGCGTGGTCCACTTTATGTATTCATCCTCATAGCTTCCGACAGGGTAGTACTGCTCCTTGATGGCATCCCGGAACGAATCCCAGGTGGGTGCGGCTGAAAATAGTGAGCCAGTACTTTCATCCTTCTGCTCGCAGTAGGTTTCCCACCAGTCCTTGACGTGGGGGGCTGCTTTGAGAAGAGCAAAAACAATCTTTTCCCGACTCGAAAATTCATGAACAGAAAGATAACCCTCTAGCAGATTTAACCATTTATCTACGGCATCGGCGTCTATCTGACCCTCAAATATGGGGATTTCAAAATTAACTTGTACCTTAAAGGGTGTGGCGTTTCTAGAGGAGCTGCTGGAAGCCGATGCGCCGCTTCTGGGTAGCCGCTGAAGGATCTGCACAAAGCTGTCCATCATCGCGTTCCGTTGTCGCTCGAGCGCTTCTTCGAGCAAGATTTTGATGGGATCTCCTGCCCCCTCGTCTTTCTTCTCGTCCGCCATGGGAGGCCGTCGGGATTTGCGAGGCTGGTCTTGCAAAGGTTCAACCAGTTCAAGCCCTAACTCCTTATATCCCGACCTTGTTGGGGACATGCAAAGAAAAACAGAGAAAAAGCAGACCGCTTTGATACCACTGATCCGGATTTAAACAGGAACGCAACAAATTACAGAGATAACCATATACACAAAGATGCAGTGGAAATAATACTTCATTTCATTAATGGAAAATACTGAAATATGCTTACAAACAGAAATGGCAATAAACTAGCTAGGGCGATGGTAGCTTATCTCTGAGAAGAGATGTGATGGTTACATGCCTCTGAACTGTGTTACAATGAGGCTCGAAGGCCTATTTATTGTTGAGAAACAATGGAAAAACCCTTAACATTCCAAAACCTAACCCTAGGAGATGAAACGCCAAACTGTGGGCCCCGTTTGGGGGTAAGTTGGTACATCAACTTCCCGGGGTCGTAACTTTGGCATATGATCTCCGTTTGACGCGTACAATAGCTCACTAGAAAGATCTATCCGAGCACTATCATTGTTGGAACGGGCAACACCAGTCCATTCCATGGACTCGTGTTGCCCCCGGATTCCCCAAAAAACGTCGTTTAGGGCCTCAAAACGGCTCCGGAAGTTCAGGACCCGAAAAAATGCTAAAAATAGTAAGTTGTGCTACAATTAAGGAAACTGAAAATGCTGAGAAAGACAATGGTGGGGGTCCAGGTGGACTTGGCAGGTGGCCACCAATATCCACCTGGATCAAAATGGATGCACAGATATGGAGAAAATTCAAAAATGGCTTTAGGTGATGGAGGTCGATTTCTTGGAAACTGTGTACTGGAATTTCGTGAAATTGCTTTAGAATGTTACCATCATCCATATGCATCTCCCCATGAAATAGCTTGGAAAATGGATGCATGGTTTTCAAGTTATGATAAAAATAAATTTTTGCTCTATGTATTTTTGTTTCCTGTAGTAAAACACAGCATTCCTATAGTTTTTTAGGACAACAAGCAAACTGAATGGGAAAATCTTGAGAATGATGGGTGGATGGTGGAAATAGATGAGAGTGATGGATTGACATGGCCTTGTCCTTGTTGAAGCATTTGAGCAAAGGAGGAGAAAATTAAAATTTGACTTCTTTTGACTACGCTTAACCAATTTTTTCTTTTGGTACCAATTTGTTTTTGTTGCTTGCAGATGTTGGAGATTACATGTATTCATCAGAGAGATACATGGAGCACATTTTTTATATTTTTTCACTTTTTTTCTTCTAGGCCTATTAGCCGCCTCAATGAGGTTTTCAGCGAGTAGATCTACCTAGGTGCCTCAAAGGAGGTTTTCACTTAGGACCTTTTCTTTTTCTCTTTTTTTCCCAACCCATTGATGTCTCATGGAAGTTGTCAACAAATGAACTAATCTCAGGCGTCTCAAAGGAGGTTTTCACCTGAGATCTTATTTTTTCCTCTTTTTTTTCATTTTTTTCTACCCTACCCTACTTGAAAAACAAAATCACTTTCAAGTATAAGAATACTTCCAATGGAGCCATGTGCACATCAAGATGACAGACAAACTGATGTGTAGGCTTGAAATGTATGCTTTGACATGTACCTAGATTTGAGTGATCAAATACTTGGACTTTGATGATATCAAGCACAATTGAAGAAGAGAGTGTTTTTGTAACTTAGTGACTATCTGGAACCAAACCTCAATATAACTTTGATGCCCTTTATTTTCTTGCTTATATGTATCATTCTTCATGTCTTCTCCTACCATGACCTTCAAATCTTCCTCTTTTTGCTAATTTTTCTCTTGAATACATTTAGGATTTGATGGTAACCATGAGGGAGCTTTTTCAATCTCTGTTTTTGATGTCTGCTCTTCATCAAGTGTAGCCCATGATTATTTGGTCTTGCCATTTGAATCTTCTTCTTCTAGATGTGGTCCTTCAATGATATCAAGATAATCTATGTTTTTCAATACTCTTCCTGAGTTATGGTGAATACTATTGAGCTCAAGAGGAGATGTTTGGAAGTGTTGTGCCTCATCATTGTAAGTGGGATGAGCTACTTCAATGTGTGGGTTTGGAAATGGTGGTGCAAGTAGTTGAGTGGGAATGGATATTTGAGATTGGTGTAATTGGGGTTGTGGTTGTGGTGGAGGTGAATGGTAGGGATAACATGGAGTTGAGTATGGAGGATATTGAGGAAAATACTGAGGATATTGTGGATGACTCCCATAAGTTCCTTGCCAACCTTGTTTCCAAGATTGGTTTTGGGGTTGAGATGGCCAATGTTGCCAAGGAAAGGGTGTGTTCCAATTACTTTGAGGTGGATATGCATAACCTTGAAATTTTGAATTAGGCTCTTGCATCTTACTATGTTGACTAGGCAGCCATGGTCCTCTTGGAGCTACATAACATATCCGCTTTGGTGACTTACTTGTGCCATTGTCCTCTTGGTAAACTTCCTTCAACCTTGGTAATGATGGAAAATATTTAACATTATGTGATTCTGCATGGACAACACAAATATCAACATCTTTTTTTTCTTCATCTTGCATTCTTAACATTTCTACTTATTCACTTAGATTGCTAAGAATTTCTGTTTTAAAGTTATCAAGCAAATTTCCACGTTTAGCTTGACTTACTGATCTTGATGTTGATTTACTTACTCTTGTCCTTCCTCTTGATATATCCGTTTTCATGTTTCAAAAATTTCTTCAAATGATAGTTGGTATACGCACCTCCACTCATCAGATCAAGGAGATCAATCCACTCATCCCTAATTGTTCTAAGTAAGAGGGGTTTTAGTGTGTTAGATCCTAAATGATGTAGTTTTTCCCTCTTAACATTATACATGAACTTCTCTATTAGATCCTCTAGATTCTCATCTTCTCTTTAATCCATTCTAAGGATTTCTTCTTTAATATCATGATCTTTATATTTTTCTAAAAACATCTTTTTCATATCATTCCATGATCTTATTGAATTAGTCCCTAAACTCATAAACCATTTAAGAGATCTATCTTTCAACGTTGCGGAAATAATCTCAATTTTTGATTTTTTAATAAGTAACCTTAAGATCTACAAAGGATTTCAAATTCAAAGAGAAATGTCTCCAAATCCTCTGACCTTAGACCATGCAATTTTGGAAAAAAATATGGAGGGATGTTCTTCATGCGCACACTAATATCAGTATCTTAAATGGGTAATCCAAGAGGATCTTCCTCATTGTCATCATCTCCATCCATTTCGTCTACATTATTTGTCATCTCTTCTTCTTGTACCTACAAAAGTGGATGGTGATGTGGCTCTTATTGCACCACGTGATCAAATGGGGGGTGGGTTCGTGTTGGAGATTTTTTTGTTTTTATGATTGAATGAAAACACTAATGCAATGCATTTTTATATTTTTGAAATGAAATATGCCTAATGCAAATATTTTGTTTGTTTTTTGCAAAAAGTAAAAATAAATGAATCAACTAGGGAAGAAAACAATGCATACTTTGACACCTCCCTGGCAACGGCGCCAAAAAGTGACGAGCCTCGGTATTGCAACAAGAGTGCTATAACTCCCAAGGATACCAAGTTTTAATTATCAACCCAAGGTTCATACAAACTTAAGAGGTATCAACACTATATGTGCAACATACAATGTGTCCTTCCTTTGTTGTCATGATGTAATGGAGTGCATGTACTGAAATCAAATCCTAAACTAATTGCAGAAAATGAAATGCTCGAAATGGAAACCTTAACCTATTGCAAGAAATAAAGTACAAGGAAAGAATCCTATTCTAATTGCATAAAGATCATGAACTAAATGTAAAATAAACCTAACTTAACCCTATTTATCACATGTGATGATTTAAACTAACTGAGCATGGAATTTGATCTAGAGAGTGCTAACTGCTATGTGCACGAGTAAATATAAAATAACTTTTTCCTTTTTATCTTTTTGCTTGAAAAATGTAAATGCTAATCTTGCTTAGTTCTTTGGCAGGGGAGATATGTGTGGAGGAAAAGGAGTACAATGGTTCAAATGGCTTGGAGGGCAAGTAGGGGGCCTAATCCTATCTTCTAGTGATGATTTTTCTCAATTCGAGCTCAAAATAGGCCACTACAGGTTTTCCTACATGATGTCTACAAGAAGTATTAGTTCCTACAAGATGTCTAGAGGATCCCTTGTTTTATTACAAAAAGCAGGCTAAAAGCTTAGGAAGTGGTCCAGAAGGTGGAATGGAGCTTGGGAAAGGTGGATAATGGGAGAATAAGGCATGGAGGTGGTGGACACTACCCAAAACTCAAGATGGGTAAATTTTCTTAATGGAAATGGCAATTTTTTCTTTGGCGACATGGGTGGATGAGGTGAACAAGATGAGGTCTCCCTACAATGTAGAAGCTCCTGCAACAACACACATTATTGTCTACATCTATCCACAAATTCATTTATACATGGGAAATATTTATTAAATAACAGAAAATTACTTAGTCTAAAAATCAGAAATTTGAGAACTAGTGAGCTAGTAAATCTATCAAATGCCTAACATAATCACGTGAAAATGCAATGGGGTAAATTTTTTTATTAAATAGAATGTTTTTTTGATCTAATTCAAGTGGAACCAACTTGATTGAAGTTCGTTAGCATGCTCTAAAAAATAGCAGAAATTTATTGTTCTTTGCTAAAAAGGAGTTCCATAAATCTAGATTTGGGAATAAGAAGATGTTGGAAATATTACTGAGAGGGGGGGTGAATCAGTATTATCTAATCAATAAAAAAATTTCATTTCATACTTCAGATTCATATACGCTACTTCAGTTAAGTATACCCGCGTGTATATGCGACTGTGTCTATTGCAACTAGCGTATAACCATTGAACTCATGATTCAGTTATGTGATCTTCAATGGATGCATCAGAACATTATTAGCCATATTAACAGTTAATAGTAGCAGTAAAAAAACACACATAAGCAACACACATGAACACCATGATATAAGGTGGAAACCCATTGTGGGTGAAAACCACCTGCTGCAATTCGTTTCTATCTTCCTTTATTAAGAAACTTCTTTTACAATGTACTGGTGCAGTCCTTTACCAGCACGCAGGCTACAACTGCAGAAGGCTACAACCTTCTCTCGTTCTCCAGATTCTCCTGGAAGGGAGCTCCAACCCCCTTTGCTCTTGTACTAGCTAAGATACTAGTACATAGGCGCCGGCCTACAATCTTTTCTCCTCCGGGTACCACGTTTCATACATTTTCAGACTGGATACTCCTGAAGCACAACACATAATCTGAAAGGCCACGTTTCATCGAATTTTCATACTGGACCCATAACTATCATTGAAGCTCAAAACAATCATTACTAGCATCATCAATCTCTGAATCATTGAAACCCTGTTAACAACACAGTCACCAGAACACAGAGAAGACACAGAACTCTGCAATAACAATCAGACCCAACTGCAACTTCAAATATCATACTTTACAATGTATACGCTACTACGATGAATCAAACCCGCGTACATACGCGCCTTTTCCAAGGCCAACCCGCGTACAGATCTAAAAATATTTTCTTATAACTTTGCAGCTGTACCAGACATCAGTCATACTCATAACATTCATATTACATGCATCAGTATACAGATCTAGAATAGGCATAATCAACCATATAAAGATAGTTCATTTCAAACCATTTGATCCCAATCTCTCCTTAGATCTTGTTCTCCATCAACCGGTGAGATCCCTCCTTAGCTCAAATCAAGCAATGCATCATCAACCCATAACCTGCATACTGGATCTCATACTTCATCAGATATTCAAAACTTTCTGAATGCTCTTGCCTAATGATCTTCCTCTCCTTTTATAGTCTTAGGCCTTGCTCAATATCACAAACAAAAACCATAATAAATCAATACCATGGGCCCAATACTTGGGATCAACACTTCTGACGAGACACCATGGTCCAAAACCATAGGTTCAAATACCAAGGACTAACTACCACGGACCAAAGGTAAGTTCTCCGACATGTACGCACTTTTCCGTGCATGAAGCTGCGTGTATACCCTACTTGGTATATAGTGAACATGCGTATACGCGACTTGGTATATAGTGAACCTGCGTGTATACCCTACTTGGTATATAGTGAACTTGTGTATATGCATTTTCTCTTCATACTTGTAGTCTGATCATCAATTCCTTGCTACTAACCTTCTGCACTATGATTTGTCATCTGTGTGATTTGCCATCAAGGACAACACTTGTCTCATAATGCCAACAATATCCCCCTTTGGACTTGATGGCAAAGCTAACTTGTCACACTTAGAACTTGATCTTCTTATTCCTTTGAGCTGTCATGCATCCCATGCATTTAGTCACATCTGTAGATTGATCTAGTTATATGTAAGTGAGATGTTATTTTATGAGAGGGTTGCCATCAAGTACAACACATGCATCATAATGCCAACAATCTCCCCCTTTGGACTTGATGGCAACAACACCAAATCACTCTCCCCCTTTGACATCAAGGGCAAAGGGCGAACCAAGATATTTTCTTTCCAAGATAAGCATTCTGCTTTTCATACTCCCCTGAGTGCCTGCTGAAATTTCTGAATGAGCTCCCCTTTTGTATATGCCAAGGTGTACCAATCTATCCATGCTCCCCCTGAGTATGTGCTGAGTCTCTGCACTGCTGAAGTGTGCTATTCATGCTCCCCCTGACCGTAGGCAAGATCTGCAAAAGATGTTCTTCAAGAAGAACATGACTCTATACATCATAAAAGACCTTCCTATCACCAAAAAGACTCAATACATACATCCATCACCCAACCAAGTGGGGATCATCCATCCACCCAAGTGGGGATACATCAGAAATTTACATATGACAACCAAGTTCATTACATGTTCATCCCAGGCATAGTGGGGAAACCAAAATAGGTCGTTACATGACCTTGATAATAAAAGAAATACATGACATAAAGACCAAATATCAAGAACAAGACTTATGAAAGTCACCAATAACTGATAGCAGCACCACCATTCAGATCAGCAACCAAGATTTCCTTCTGTTCTTCCTCTGCCTCTGTTCCACCTGAAACCAACAACAGTTGTGAACTAAAACCAAAAGCTTCTAGGATAATGCCAACAATGCATTATTAGAAGATTATCTGCTCCCCCTGAACTTGTGCCAGATGGTCTCTGTCAGACCCATATCAGAATCTTCTCATTCTGAGTTTGACCCACTGATTTCCTTCAAATTATCATATACGCGACTGTATCCACATAAACAAGCGTATATACGCGGATAGTCCTTATGAAACTCGCATACAACCATTTCCATATCAGCAACCTGTAAATGTCATATAGATAAGAACTCATCATCATGTCTCCAACAAAGCAACTTTGAGTAGTCATCCATGTATCAGCACTATGTATCTTGAGCTCAAGCTCATTTGACAAAACTTCTTGATATCATCAACAGCAACAATCCTTATCCACAAGAGTGCCTGCATCATAACTGTATGATCTTTATGCATATGACGACAACAACATATGAGTGACTCATCATCAAGTGAGGAAGATGTGTATTCAAGCTTTGTACTTCTCCTTATCCTTATGAAGATCACCATGTAAGCACCATATATGCATCATCAAAGAATCAACCATAAATCTGATCTGAACATCAACTATGTAACCCCAAGAATCATATGAGATTTTATCATGGACAACTCATAACCACATCATAGCAAGATATATCATTTAGCCATATAAGCATCATCACCAAGGACTATTAACCATAATGCCAACAATGAATTATTAAAGGCATATGCTCCCCCTCAACCTGTGCCATCTGTTAGATCTGATCATGCATATATCAGCAATAAGCATCAAGACATCATCATCATCAAGTTAGGATCAAAACACTTCTAGACATCTTACAAGTATCAAAACATTTCCACACATCCTCAGCAGACTGTAACTATTAACCAATAGAGCAAATAATGGATTGAATCATATCAGATCCTTTTTCTGAGCCTGTCCCCACTGCTTTCCCTCTGACTGACATATACGCGACTTTGCAGTGTCTAACTCGCGTATGTATGTGACTTCCCTTTAAGAAAATTGCGTATGAGATTCAGGACACTGAAGTTTTACACTTTCAGCTCCCCCTGAGTCTGATATGTCTGTGCTGTGATGTGTCTCAGTACATTGTGCTATGCCACATCTTTCTGATTGTACTTCCTTCTTCTTCCATATCTTCAAGTGTGATGATGTTTTCTCCTTTTGGTGTGATGCCCATCCTTTTTTCCTGCATTCCTTTGCTATATGTCCAAGCTGGTTACATGCATAACATCTTACATGTTTCATATTCCTCCTGTAGCAATCAGCAGCTTTGTGACCAAACATATTGCAAGAAAAGAAATATCCATTAAGGTACCTTGAATGTGATGATCTTTCTGCATGATGGTCTTGAAACCTTCTACTTCTACATCTAGCCGCAACATGTCCAAGATTATGACATATATAACATTCAACATCATTCATAGGAGGAGTAAAAGATTTTCTTTGAAGGACTTCTTTCCTTGCTTGATGATGAGATTGACCTTCCATCTCCTTTTTGAGCATTTCAGATTTTGCATTAGAGATCCTTGCCTTACCTTGTGAACTAGATTCACCTTCAACAGATTCATGAAAACCAAGATTGGTCTTGATAGCAGGAGACCTTTGACTACTAAGAATATCATCCAAGGCTTTAGTACTATCTTGAAATCGCAACAGTTTATCCTTTTCTTCTAATTTACCTTTCAAGATATTTACCTCAATCTGAAGTTGTTCTTCCTTTTCCAGACATTGTTTCTTCATGTTTTCTTCAGCATTTCTTTCCTCTTCCATTTGTTGCCTTAGTTTGAGAATCTCCTTTTCTTGTTCTTCATTCACATTGCGATGCATTTGATGAATTCTGAAGGCACATTCCAGCTGAGATTTTAAGCTGATAACTTTGTTTTCCTGTTTTTCAATAGCTTGGAGTAGATCTTTATTCTGCTTCTTTGTTTCTTCAAGCTCTTCCTTTAGTGAGAGGGTCGTAGCTTCAAGACTTTCATAATAACTGGATCGATCTCTGAGCTCCTTGATTGTTGTGTTCTTTTCAATGACTTCATTTCTTAGAGATGTTACTTCATCCTGCAACTTTTGATATTTGTCCTTGAATAACTCTAGTTGAGTCTTTAGTCTAGTAGCAGCTTCTTTGAAGGCACCATCCTTTATGTTCAAAAGTTCTTCTTGAGTTCTTATTTTGTTTGTCAGAATTTTAACTTCTGCCTCTATTTGATATCTTTCTTGTTCACCCATAAGAGCAAATTTAGTTGTTTCGCTATCACTTTCATCTTTTCCAAATGGATAGATAGCTGGAACATCAGAAGATAGCAAATTCATACCTGATAGTTCATCTTCATTCTGAAATGATTTTGAATCTTATTCTGAATCTGAAGAGCTTCTTATGCCTAATCCCCAATCGATTATCCCACTGTCATAGTTCTTCTGAGATGTCTTCTTCCGCTTATGTGCTTTCTTCTTAAGCTTCTTTCCCATTGTTCCACGGATCTCCTTTAAGCGATCAAGCCTCTACCAAAGGACCTGCTCTGATACCAATTGTTGGAAATAATACTGAGAGGGGAGGTGAATCAGTATTATCTAATCAATAAAACTTTTTCATTTTCATATTTCAGATTCATATACGCTACTTCAGTTAAGTATACCCGCGTGTATACGCAACTGTGTCTATTGCAGCTAGCGTATAACCATTGAACTCATGATTCAGTTATGTGATCTTCAATGGATGCATCAGAACATTATTAGCCATATTAACAGTTAACAGTAGCAGTAAAACGACACACATAAGCAACACACATGAACACCATGATATAAGGTGGAAACCCAATGTGGGTGAAAACCACCTGCTGCAATTCGTTTCTATCTTCCTTTATTAAGAAACTTCTTTTACAATGTACTGGTGCAGTCCTTTACCAGCACGCAGGCTACAAGCTGCAGAAGGCTACAACCTTCTCTCGTTCTCCAGATTCTCCTGGAAGGGAGCTCCAACCCCCTTTGCTCTTGTACTAGCTAAGATACTAGTACGTAGGCGCCGGCCTACAATCTTTTCTCCTCCGGGTACCACGTTTCATACATTTTCAGACTGGATACTCCTGAAGCACAACACATAATCTGAAAGGCCACGTTTCATCGAATTTTCATACTGGACCCATAACTATCATTGAAGCTCAAAACAATCACTACTAGCATCATCAATCTCTGAATCACTGAAACCCTATTAACAACACAGTCACCAGAACACAGAGAAGACACAGAACTATGCAATAACAATCAGACCCAACTGCAACTTCAAATATCATACTTTACAATGTATACGCTACTACGATGAATCAAACCCGCGTACATACGCGCCTTTTCCAAGGCCAACCCGCGTACAGATCTAAAAATATTTTCTTATAACTTTGCAGTTGTACCAGACATCAGTCATACTCATAACATTCATATTACATGCGTCAGTATGCAGATCTAGAATAGGCATAATCAACCATATAAAGATAGTTCATTTCAAACCATTTGATCCCGATCTCTCCTTAGATCTTGTTCTCCATCAACCGGTGAGATCCCTCCTTAGCTCAGATCAAGCAATGCATCATCAACCCATAACCTGCATATTAGATCTCATACTTCATCAGATATTCAAAACTTTTTGAATGCTCTTGCCTAATGATCTTCCTCTCCTTTTATAGTCTTAGGCCTTGCTCAATACCACAGACCAAAACCATAATAAATCAATACCATGGGTCCAATACTTGGGATCAACACTTCTGACGAGACACCATGGTCCAAAACCATTGGTTCAAATACCAAGGACTAACTACCACGGACCAAAGGTAAGTTATCTGACATGTACATGCTTTTCCGTGCATGAAACTGCGTGTATACCCTACTTGGTATATAGTGAACTTGCGTATATGCATTTTCTCTTCATACTTGTAGTCTGATCATCAATTCCTTGCTACTAACCTTCTGCACTATGATTTGTCATCTGTGTGATTTGCCATCAAGGACAACACTTGTCTCATAATGCCAACAATCTCCCCCTTTGGACTTGATGGAAAAGCTAACTTGTCACACTTAGAACTTGATCTTCTTATTCCTTTGAGCTGTCCTGCATCCCATGCATTTAGTCACATCTATAGATTGATTTAGTTATATGTAAGTGAGATGTTATTCTATGAGAGGGTTGCCATCAAGTACAACACATGCATCATAATGCCAACAAAAGACTAATCCAAGTAGCTCAATGATTACTATGACCTTCCAAATCTTTTCCAAGGATGAAATGATGCTTCTGATCTTGCAAAAGAACTTACATCAACAATTTAACCCAATCCTACAATCGGAAATCATTAATACTAAATGCATAAATGAAAATAAATAAGAACAAGAGATGCATGTGAATAATAAGTGAAAAGAAGAAAAGAAAATGATACAAAAGGGCTTTGAGGCTCCTGGGATGGCCAAGCCCAAGGAAACTTAGATACCTATGGAGGAGAACAAGATTCAGAAGCTGAACATGACACCAATCTTCATTATTTTCATCAATACAATTACATCCCTGCAAGAAAATACAATGGAGCTCCAAAAATACGTGTTCTCTCCACAAGAAGACTAATAAAAATCTCTCCCTAGAGGCAAATTCGACTTGGTACTTATACAAAATGATTAGGAATCATTCCCTATGAAATGAAGAAGTTTTCTGCCATGAAATGAAGAAGTTTTCCCCACCAAAATCCCTTGATTAGTGGATCTAGTTCCCAATACTAGGAATCTGCATTAAATGGTAGGGAACACATTCCTAGATTTTCTTAATCATTGGAGTTCCACAATTTGTGCCATAATTCCATAATATCTTGTTGATTTATTATTTATTATTGATCCTCCTGTAGTAGGGAGAAAGTATCTAAATTATCTCCTCCTCCAAATCTTCATAATCTGCCCAATATTCTCATAATATTCCATAAAAAATATTATGCACAGATATGAAATTATTCATAAACCTTCCTAATGAACATATTAAAGTTAAAAATACATTATCTAATGCAAAAAGAGAGGTTTAATGTGCCGAAGGATGGGCATAGGCCTTAATTTAAGTTTAATTCAGAGGCATGGGCCTTAATTTATGTCTAATTTAGAGGCTCATCACCCTCACATACAAATCTACTATCACTATCAATGTCGCATGATGTTTCTAAATAAATTGGTATTATAAGATTTTTTTTTTTTAATTATGTTGCGGTTTTTTCACTCGTGGAATTTGAAATTTATAGTATTGGTAAATCAAAATGTAGTATATGATTATCACGTGTTTTTATATTTGTCCAAAGACAATCATTATTATAATTAATTTTTGGTCATAGTTTTGTAGTTCAATTAGTTGTTTGTGAGACTACATAATGTTTTAAAATTTGTGAATTTTTTAATAAGAAAATATAAGGCAACTATAAGTAGTGCGTTTTATGCTTATGTTTCCTCACATTAGGTTGTGTAAACTATATTCTTGTCAAAACATCGCTAGAATTCTCATAAAAAAGAATCTTAATTGTATGCAAATATGATAATAATTTAATTATATGTAAACATTTATGTCAAATACAATAGTATTAAACTATAATGACAACTATTTCGCCACATGATTGACAAACATAATGTTCTTAATGCACTATAAATTATATCAGTATCTAAACAATGCACTACCACATTATTATGACACATAAGAAATTATTAAACTTTTTAATATTTTGAGCATCATGTTTACAATATAAAATCACATTGCAAAATCCCAAGCTTCACATCCATATAAACTAATAAAAATAATACAAATATTAAATATGAGATTTTCCTTATCCCAAGTCCAAAAATCCATTAATTTACAATTACTTTTAACTCTATAATAACATTTCCACCTTCCATTTGCCATTTTCTAAATAATATATTTATAATTAAACTTGCAACTATATTTCAAAATGTAAAAAACAAAACCACTTATTATTTTTATAATATTAACAAAATTTCTATTTCAAATTCCAAACAAAAAGTATTATTATTAATTATACAATAATATTAACAAAATTTCTATTTCAAATTCCAAACAAAATTATTATTATTAATTATACAATATTGCTTAAATATATAATATTACTTGTTAAAATAGATAATAAGAGATGTACGATATTATTTTAAACATGGAAAATTTGAAATCCAACAAACCACAACCTTGCACTATGAAAATATGATGGAATATATAATGTTACATATGACAATTAAATAAAAGTGGAAACTCATTAGCAATATATGTCCAAGACTATCTCACTAAAAGGGTCTAGCTTTTTGTAATTTGGAGGAACTATTTCCGAAAATTTGATGAGAAGAATCCCTTATGACCATTTTAGATGAGGAGTAATTAGCGTTGTGTGATTTTCTTATTGTGGATTGCTTCTAGTATTTGTATTATCACTTTCACAACAATAAGGCTATATTACTCATCATTTATGAGTTTCTACACCCCCTAACTCTTGAATTCACATGTCTCCCTTGTGGGGAGGTGAGGGAAACCCCTCCTTTAATAATATTGTGGCGAGGAGCGCCACTAGGAACATATCACATAGACTCAACCATCTCAACTCAGTAATGAATAATCAATATTTCTCAACAGCATCAAAAGACCAAGCAGAACTAGGAAATAATGAAATAGGCAAGGGACCCCACAAAACATGCACAAAACAAAGGCTCGAGGAATACAAGAACTTGCTTCCGACTAACAACAAAAGCTCTGTTGTATGAAATCATATAAAAAAAATAGATAACATATCAAGGAGCATGCACTAATTTACAAATTTGTGGGAATTTGGCCCTTAAATAAAATACTCACAAGGTGGATCAGGAAATACTAGCAAAAAAAGGGAGATATAGAATTTAAATTAGGCTCGGGCTAAAAAGGTTTCTCCACAATCATCTTTAATAACATAGAGGGTAGGGACAAAATATTTCACGGGGGGCCTACTTTTAAAACTCTACTACAATGAACATGAAACCCTTGATTGAGATATTCAACTCATATACAAAATATTTCAATTCAACCCTGATCTAAAGTCTTCATGGAGCACCAAGATTCAAAATTAAAATTTGAAATGTAGGACTCTGTCTTGGCGACTATGGAAGTGTATTGTTTCAATGTTTGATGTTAGTATGTGATACATGTATTGTGACAGTGAGATGGAGGAGAGTCATTTGAAGGGTGTAGGGGTCTAGAGGCCAAGGAATTGCCATAAACTAAAAAGAAAAAAAAATCACATTCACCAAATTCCCAATTCATAAAACAGATACACTCTGCCAAATAAAAATATCTATTTCCCTATTTACAATTACATCTATAAACAAAAATTTTAAAAATAAAAATATTTATTTCTATATATATATATATAAAGTTGGATTTATAAGTATATTAAGTAGCATAGGCAATATAGGTAGACCAGCATGTAGTTTAATTATTTTATGCACTTTTGTTTTGGGAATTTAAACATAAGTTTGATGGGATAGTAATTTTTAATTATTTAAATTATGGTTTTGAATAACAAATAAATTTAAAAATTATAAAGATGTTTTAAATTATACAAATCAAATTTATAATTCTCACAAACTTATTATTCCAATGAATATTTATACAATTCCCCATAAAATTAATAAAAATGTATTAAAAAATAAAATATGCAAAAATTAGACTTTGTTCATAACAAATTAAAATATCCACTTTAAAGTGTATTGTTAAGGCACTATGTAATGTGAAGGTTATTGGTTTGAAATTTTGTGGGAAAAAATTTGTCCATGTTAAGGGATGATGTGGCCTAAGTTGCGTGCGATCTCTGTGGGATTTTGACGACTTAGATGCCACTAGATTGCGATTTCTCATGAAAATTCCATTTTAAAAAAATTTACAATATTTTTTTTATATTTTTTGTTTTTTATAAATGTTATTGAAAATATAAATTTTTTGATCATTAAATATCACACACAATATTAAAATTTAATATTAAATTAATTCAGGGTCCCTTCATAACCCTATGCCCAATATGATAATTTTTTTCTAAATTATTTAATATATTATAATTTTAGGTATAAATATTAAATTGATATGTGAATGTTTTTTGTTTATATGATAAGTGATTTTCCCAGGTAAGAATCATACTTTTAAAATTCACAACATAAACACACACACACACACACACACACATATATATAATCCTTCTAAATTTAATTTTATAATTTTTTAGAATAAAATACATATTATTAAACAATAAGGTTACATTTCTTTCTTTTTTTTTTAAATACGAAATTATTAATAATTTGAATTTAAATTATATATATGTGTGGAACATCAAATAATTTATATTAGTGTGAAAATTAAATATTTACAATGTTAATAATTTTTATTGGCTTGTCGCTAGAGAAACCAGACCAATAGCCTAAACTCAAAATTTTAAGATTGTCTCTATTATTCGTGATCTACTGAGCTCATAAAACAAAACAAGCAAAGAAAAAATGTCTACACAAAGAACACTACACAAACTTAAAGACATTTCCAAACGGTTGGAAAATACACGATGAGGTTGAGCATGAACCATATATTCTCTCACTGAACTGAATTGTGCGCCTAATTTAGCAACCGGGGATCACTATTTGTATCTTACGTTGAGGGGTTTGTGCCTATGATTCGCTTAGTCAAAAGTGTGACCTTCATGCTAATGTTGTCTATTTTTTCTATGAGCTCAGCCATACAATGATACTTTCTTGTTGACTGTCAACCATGTTTCTAGGAACTCTTCCCATAAGAATTTTCATGTGCCAATACAGGTTGATAGTCTGCATGTAAACAAATGCTCTGGCTCTAGTGGAATTTCCTACATAAAAGATCCAAATTTTGGTCTCTGGTTCCATGTGTGTCCTTAACATGAACTTGTGAGTTTGTTTGACTTGCTCCTCTACATCAAATATTACTCGATGGACAAAATTAGGGATGCTATCCTTGTATCTTTCCATGTTTGCCTTGGCAAAGGATCGTGCATGAGTGCCTTTCAGGGTTGGGGGACTATAGACAAGAGAGGGGGGAGCCTCAATTCTATCTCTTCTACCATGTCAAGAGGGTCTAACTAGATGATGCTTCACCATGTTGGTGAATGGATATGTGGCAAGGGAAACTGACGTGGGAGGGACAAGTCGAAATAGAAGGGAGTGAGCAGTGATAAATAATGGAGGATTGATCGAGCAACGAAAGCCTAAGAACAGGAGATGAAAATAGTAAGGGTTGGACCAAAACGAGAGGGGGAGCTAGCAATAGGACCAACATAACAGGGAAGAAACAACAGATAGGGAGGGAAACCATAGAGATACAGGCAAGAAGTAACCTCGCAGATACAAAGGGTCGAGGAAGGGGATGGCGGTATAGAAACCAAAAGAGCTCACAGAGGATAAATAAGTAGACATAAAACGTTGTAGATTCGAAATAGAATTGTAGGGTAACAGTAAGAAAAAATTGAACCTGAGAGAGAAGGTCCCATGGAGAGGAGTGACACACATGGGTGAAAAGATCTGGAACTATCGAGATGGATGGAGATAATTAAATCCTTTCCTACATGCTCTCCATGAAATGGCGCTAACAATCTAGAGTTGCAAAGCCCGACTGTATCCTGCCATGGCTCGTGGATTATAAATGGATTTAAACACTTCCTCTTCACTATTTTTTGACCTTGTCCCCATTCCCCTATATAATGATCATGGTTCGGCCTATATTCTTCCATAATTGAAACACTGTGTCCTCGAAAGTGCAAACCATAACACTAGTGTACCTTCCCAACTCTTTGCACGCTTATTCTCTATGTTGGTGTAGTAGACACTAACATACCATCTTTTTTTTGTCCTTTGGAGCAGCGGTATGTCCATGTAGGCTGCTATGTGCAGGTAGCCTACTCTCCCTTATAACTTTGCGTTATCATCACTTACTCCTTTTTTTCAAGTTTATTGTAACTAGTAGCACTAAGGGTGATATTCAAGAGGTTGGTAAAGAATGAGTAAAGACATTGATACACCATGAGGCTTTAGTGCTAGTCATTATTGAGTATATAATGTATTTCACTATATTATTTACATGGAAAAATCACTTTGACTTGCAATATAATCAACATGTCTTGGCACAATCCTTTGTATGCCCATTGATCAACCTTAAGGTTTGTTCTATCTCTTGTTGGAGTAAATGTTGAGTAGACTAGGGAGATATGGAAAATTATCTCTAGAGTTAGGGAATTGTTTTTGTGTTGACAATTTTTTAATATACCTTGTGTTGTTGTCCTCTCAAGCCAATTGTTTGACAAACAAACTGTACATTAAGAGTTCATGGTTGTAAGCTAAAAGTTATACATTGGATAGACAATAAAAATGACAAGACTAGAAAAGGCTATGGCTCCCTAGTATGTGCCTTTCTCACTAGTGGGATTGTTACTTCATTATAGCTTAGTTTGTGGCTTGCTATGATCCTTCTTCCAATGTCTTTATGTCTTCTCTCATATGAGTCACTTTTGACTATGTTCCTATAGCATGTTTCTCTCCCTAATTCCAATGCATTCTCTCTAATGACAAACCAATAAGTGGAAATTTCTCTGAACTACCGTCATTTTTGGAATAAAACGCAACTTGAAACTTAATCTAGTCACAAGCCTGAGAGGCTTCCATATTCATTACAGTGCTATATCTTGAATGTAGGATAGGTTAAAATGTTGCCTTGATCCCTTATTTCATCTATTTTCTCTCTTAATATTCCATTGATCCTAATCCACCATGGCATTGTTATGATAACTACAAGAAATAATAAATAGAAACAACCATAACCCTAAAAGAAGACCATCTATCATAACCATAGAATAGGACCACTTGTCATTAAATGACTTGTCATAAAATGAACATCCATTAATGGCATTTCTTTGTAGTATTGGATTTATGTTTTATAATATTGGATTCTTACTCTATTGGAGAAGAAACAATAAATAGAAGTGGTCATAACCATAAAAGAGGACCACCTATCATAAAACAAAAATAAATAAGATTAAAGAAAATGAACATCCATTAATGGCATTTTTTTGTAATATTGGATTTCTTACTTCAATATTGACAACTGTTTTTTGTGTTATTAACTATATATTAAGAAATCAAATAAGTTTCAATGAATTATGTTAGAATGAACATCTAATAATGATATTTATGTGTGATATTGGATTTCTAACTCCTTCAACAATTGTGTTTTGTGCTATTTACTATATATTAAGATTTAAAATAAAATATAGTGAATTGTGTTTTAATAAATAAATAAAATTAGTGAATCGTGTTTCATTATAAAAAAGTTCTACATGGTAGCTACTCCTTGCCGCTTAGTTTAAACATAGCTGAATAAAGTAAAAAAAAGATTCAGTTTTAGTATGTGACATATTGATAAACGTATAATATGTATATCATCTATAATGGTTTTGAGAAGTTGTCTAAAAAGTTTTCAACTATTTATAAGAAATAGATGTAAATTAGTCATTTATGATTTAAAAGTCTCTCGTTTATTTATTGTTGTAAATATTTAACTATATATGAATATGGTAGTCCATGATAACCATAGAGGAGCATTGTATCCATGGTTAACCATTGTTGAGGTGGTTTAAGGATGGATGAATATGGTTGTGTTGTTGCCCATGATTAACCATGATTGAGTTGTTGATTATGGATGAACATGGTTGGCCATGGGTAACTATGGGCTAATGTGGTTGAGTATAGTTGTTAATGTTTAACTAGAGACGAATATGGTTAACAATATTGTCTATAGTTGATAATGATTGAACATTGTTGAGTTTGATTGGCCATTATTGAGGTGGATTGACCATTGTATAGTTTGACCATTATTGGGCTTGTTTGGCGATAGGTGCCAACATGTAACTATAGATGTATATGGTTGACCATGTTGACCATCGTTGATTGTGTTTCTCATGTGAACCATGAATAACTATGTTTGAATATGATTGAACTTGTTAACCATGTTATACTATAGTTATGACCTCATTGATTTATGCTACATAAATCTCATCAATAAAAGTAGAATTGATTATGTTAAGATTTTGAAAAAATATTTATTTGTGTGCAAAATAGAACTTAATAAAACTTTAAATTTAATTATATTAAATTTAAAATTTAATAATATCAAAAACTATATTAATATAGCTTTAACACAATAAAAATAAACAATATTATATTATATTAAAAATATATTAGTAAAATAAGTTATTAAAGTTATATAATTACATTAATTATTATTATTGAGGCTTTTCTTCATGAAATTATGATTATTAAATTATTAAAAATATATTTTATAATAAAAAATAGATGATTAGAATTTATTAAAAATTATTTTGTAAAATTTAAATTGTTTAATTGTTGAAACTACATTATCAAACATATTTATGAATTTTGTATATGATTTATGATTTACCAAAACTTAAAAAGATGTGACACATTGAAATGTGCAGAATACAATCGCAAGGTTGTGTACTTTTGTAACGTAAGAGTGGGTAGGTTAAACAATAAACGAAGACATGCTTGCTTAGGAAGCCACCTTGAAGGAAATACAACATACATTTATTTTTTTGGTATATTTTTTTATTAAATTTGTTCAAAGTAATTGTTGGAATTGTAAGTTTTAATTGCATATCTACACTAGTATAGTGCTTCAAAAATGTCTTAGAGTATTGAGTATATTTATTTATTTTAAACAATAAAAAATTATAATCTCTACCAAAAATGTATCTTCAATTTTAACTTAAAAAAATCAGACATTAAATAATTAAACAACTTCTTAAAAATTATGTTAAATTAATTAAATAAATTATTAAACACTATAATAATTAATTATACTGAATTATTATTTATTATAATTATTTTATAGTGATACAATTTGATTTTTTACATTTTGATTTGTTTTCTCAAAATTAACTAAAATATCAAAATTTTTAATTATTTAAAATATATTTTTGACTACTTAAATAAATTCAGCTATCATTTAAATAAATTACTGTAATTAAAAAAAAAACTTTTAAAACTCTTAAAATATATAAATTTTATAATTTAAATTTATTGTATCACAAAATATCTCGCAAATTTCAAACATAAATGACTAAAAAATTATAAAATAATTTACAAATTTTATATATAACCAGCATTACCCATGCACGTTAGTCCTTTTCTTTGTTGGCGTAGTGACACACGATTGAAGAGCCACTGATTCGCTGAATTATCCTCGAAATTTCATGTACTCAGGTTCATTAATTTTATTCAAATGACGGTGATGATTAAGAGGTGATGATTAAGACGTGAGACTATTTTTTTTAACTATAAAATAGTCGTTTTTTATTAACATTGAATTTATGGATTCCTTGGTAATTGTTTTTTGGATTTTTGACGACTAGACGAAATAAAAATCAATTTACAAATTACTATGTAAATAAGATAATAAAGGGTGTCCCGAGAAACCAAAAGATAAAAACTACCCGAAACCCTAGTAACAATGTTCCATCATGAACCAAGAAAAATCAACAATAAATTTGTTTATAATAATGCCTCTAACACGTATGCACATTCCGTCGTTTCCCGTGACAAAAGTGAAAGGTAGGGTTGGAATATTTCAATCAAGAAACCTGCGGGAATGTTCCAACCAAGAAACTTGTTACCTGTTACCTTACTCCTTTTTTGGGGTTGTAAAATAACATTACAACACTGGTTGAGATACAGCACATCCTTTCCACCCACCCATAGCGAGATACAATACTCGTTTGGCCAAAAGGGGTGCAGCTTCTTGCTTCCAGTTTTGAATAACCGCCTCAGCTATTCATCTTATTCATTGTGTCAGCGGTTCTTCTTATTTTCAGTCCATCCATTCATCCCATTCCGCCTTCTGCAATGGCAAACCTATCCACCCCACCGCAACAGAAAGGCGATGCTTCATCGTCTTCTGCCTCGACCTCTTGCCCCCGATATGATGTTTTCATCAATCATCGGGGCCCGATGTTAAAAACACCTTCGTTAGCCATCTCGACAAGCGCCTTCGTGAACATGGATTGTGGCCGTTTCTTGACAGGCCTGAACTGCAGGCCGGACACAACATCAAGTCTCAAATCGAAGCCGCTATTCGAGTGGCTTCTGTGCACATTGCGATTTTTTCTCCGACTTATGCGGAATCGACATGGTGCCTCGACGAACTAGTCCTTATGCTCAAGTCCGGGGCTCCCATTGTTCCAATATTTTTCAATGTCGAGCCTTCTGAGGTCAGGTGGAACGACAAAAAGGGAGCATACGTTGAAGCCCTGAAAAAACTCGAGCAGAAGACAAGCAGCGACCCTGAAACTAATGGAGAGAAGCCACGCCACGACTCCGCTACCATTCAAGGCTGGAGAGCTGCTCTTTCTCATGTCGCAAATCTGAAGGGTTGCGAACTGAAGGGCTTTAATGGGTAAACATTTTTAACTATTTCGTGTCCGTTTTAGTTCCTTGATTGGTATTTGATATTAATTAAATTTGATTAAGTGAAGGAGTTAAAGTTATTAGGTTAACAGTTGTAGTTTCGGGTACTTTGAATCAGTGCGAGACCTGTGGTATTGAGTATATCCTATTACATGTGACCAATGTTGAAAATGTAATTTCAACGGGCACGAAACCACCGAACAGAACCTTAAAACCGCCAAGGGATATCGCACCGCTATCAAACAAAAAGCAGTTTCCGTACTCGTTGCTCCGATGCGATTTGGAGGCGACGCGTGTCACCAGCATGACATCAGCAAACGAAAGCCATCGGAAGTTAAAGCTCGGTGGAAATCTGCCTTCCGATATCCTCTCCACCGTCCGATCTCCCTGCGTGTTCTCCGCCGTCGATCTCCGGAAGGTGCACGGACCCCCGACAAGTCAGATTTTGAGTGAAGTGGAAGTCTCGTTTGCGTTGACCGCCGTAGGAGGAATCAAATGAAGTTTAATGTGTGTCATAGTTTTGGTGGCGGCCATTATTAACAGGATGGGCATACGTCCCATATTTATTATATGTTTTAATTTTGGTTATGGGTGTATGTCCCATATGGCATACACATTTTTTTATATTTTCTCATATAACACGTTGTCATATGTTGAATATATTTTACGTGCTGTAGTAGTGGAGTGTAGTTCCTTTTGTATTGTGAGTGGGGTGGTTACGCACGATAGTGCGATTATTTTTTTTTGAAATATGTATTGTGGCTGCGATGGTAAATGTGTGTTGTCTTTTAGTATGCACAGCAGTGCGATTTTCATATATATATGCACAACAGTGCTGTAATGTTTGTTGGGCATTGAAAAACAGAGGTATGTTTTGAAAAACTGTTTATGTAATCTCCACAGCAGTGGAAAATCTGTGAGAGCAGCAGAGTAGTTTTTTTTGGATTCCCTCTTTGCACAGAGGAAGAAATATGTAACAGAGTTTCAGTTTTAAATTAATAGAAATGTGTTGTGACTGTGTAATGGACTGTGTTCTGAGTAAATTTTTTTTAAAGAGGTTCTCTGCAAAAGATCCTGGACAGAGGAAACAGAGCATTGTCTCTGTAGTGGTTATTTTGTTGGTTTTGGTATTTCTCCATTTAAAGAAAAATACCCAACAGTGGTATCAGAGCTAGTCCAGGCTCTTTGAAGACTCAAAGAAGTTGAAGGAAGGTGTGGTTGCAGCAGTCAAAACTTCTCAGGCAGACAGAAGACTCAGACAGCGAAGGATTCAGGTATTCCCCAAAAGCATTTCTCTTGTTATTGCTGAAGACAGTCAGTTTTAAAAAAATCACAGTCAAGGATTTAAAACCATAGTTCAAGATGCAAGGAATGGCAAGCACAAGCATGGGTATGTTCAACACCCAGCTCCCACACTTTAATGGGAAGAACTATAACTACTGGTCTATAACCATGAGAGCTTTGTTCATCGCTCAAGATATATGGGAACTAGTAGAATATGGGTTTGAGGAACCAGCAGATGAAACTGAGTTCAATGCATTAACTCAGGGAGAGAAGGATCAGTTGAAGCTCAATAGGAAGAAGGATGCAAAGGCCATTGTCTTGTTGTATCAAGGAGTGGACCAGAGTATATTCCCAAGGATAGCAGCAGCTACAACATCACATGAAGCATGGCAAACTCTCAAGACAGCCTATCAAGGCATGGAGAGAGTGAAGACAGCAAAATTGCAAATGCTGAGAAAGGATTTTGAAAACTTGAACATGAAGGAGTCAGATAACATTGACTCATTCTTCACTCATATGATTGGAGTAGTCACACAAATGAGAACTCATGGAGAAACAATTGAAGATAGAAGAATAGTGGAGAAAATATTGAGAGTCTTACCCTCAAGGTTCGATGCCATAGTCACAACCATTGAAGAGACAAAGGATCTCTCAAAATATTCAGTTGATGAGCTACATGCATCACTGATAACACATGAGCAGAGGTTGAGTAGGAATGAAAACTCATCCCTTGAGCAAGCCTTCAAGACCCAGATGTCCTTTGGAAGAGGAAGAGGTCAAGGAAGAGGAAACCGAAGAGGAAGAGGCAGAAGCCAGAACAGAGGTGGAAGGAACAGCCCATCAAATGCACAAGGAAGAGGCAGCAATCCAAATCAGAACCAAGGTCAAGGCAACAGCCAACAAAGAGATCAACATCATGCTCAAGGACAAAGGTATGATAAATCTAATGTTCAATGCTATTATTGCAAAAAGTATGGACATTATGCTAGTGATTGTAGAAAGAAACAACATGATATGAACAGCAGACAAAATGCAAATGTTACAAGAGAAAACAACAGTCAAGAAAATGTCCTATTAGCTTGTAACATGGCTGAAACACATAGTGAGGACATATGGTTTTTAGACTCAGGTTGCAGCAACCATATGACCGGAAACATAGCCTTCTTTTCTGCCCTAGATAAAAATGTGAAATCAGAAGTCACACTAGGAACTGATAGTAAAGTGTCTGTTATGGGAAAAGGAGAAATAAAAATACTTTCAAAGCAAGGAGAAAAGAAAACCATAGCAGATGTATACTATGTCCCCGGAATGAGATGTAACCTCTTGAGTGTTGGACAGCTTGTCCATAAGGGGTACAATGTTTTCTTTAAAAATGATGTATGCACCATCATGGATATACCACCCAGCAAAAGATGCATTGCTGAAGTGAAGATGACAAGGAACAGGATGTTCCCCTTGAGGATCAGGGCAGATTTGAAAAACAAAAATGAAATTGCAGCAGTTACCCAAGAGGCTTTCCAAAGCGTGCCAAAGGATGAGAATTGGTTGTGGCACTTGAGATTTGGTCATCTCAATTTTGGAGGTCTAAATTTGTTGAGTAGGAAAGGAATGGTAAAGGGATTACCATTGATAGAGAAACCGGACAGCCTATGTGAAGGCTGCATTTTGGGAAAACAACATAGAGAAAGTTTTCCATCAGGGAAGAGCATAAGGGCAAAAGCACCCTTAGAAATCATCCACTCAGATTTGTGTGGGCCAATGCAAGCTCCATCATTAGCTGGCAGCCAATATTTCCTAACATTCATTGATGACTGTACAAGAAAGACTTGGATATACTTCCTTAAAAACAAAAGTGAAGTGTTCGAGAAATTCCAAAACTTCAAGGCATTTGTTGAAAACCAAAGCGGGCTGCACATTAAAGTTTTGAGAACTGATAGAGGAGGTGAGTATATCTCCAAGGAATTCCTAAGATTCTGTAGAGAAAATGGAATTAATAAACAGTTTACAACTCGGTACACCCCACAGCAAAATGGAGTTGCTGAAAGGAAGAACAGGACCATCATGGATATGGCGAGGAGCATGCTAAAGGCAAAGCATTTGCCAAATGAGTATTGGGCTGAAGCTGTACATTGTGCAGTTTATATATTGAACAGGTGTCCTACAAAAGCAGTCATGAACAAGGTGCCAGAAGAGGCATGGAGTGGGAGAAAGCAAGGAGTCACCCACATGAGAGTTTTTGGGTGTGTGGCCTATGCACACATTCCAGATCAGCTAAGGAGGAAGTTGGACAGCAAAGGGGAGAAATGCATCTTCATTGGATACAGTGAGGAATCCAAAGCCTACAGGCTGTACATTCCATCTACCAAGAAGTTCTTTGTCAGCAGGGATGTTCAATTCATTGAAGAGGAAGCTTGGGATGGAAGCATAGAGAAAACAGTGAGTGTTAAAAACTGTTTGTCTCATGATGAAGA
This sequence comes from Pinus tabuliformis, assembly GCA_031772625.1. Taxonomy (NCBI): domain Eukaryota; kingdom Viridiplantae; phylum Streptophyta; class Pinopsida; order Pinales; family Pinaceae; genus Pinus; species Pinus tabuliformis. The sequence continues at coordinate 1,778,591,577 of CM062816.1, read as the reverse complement.
TGAAGAGGAGGTGGCTGAGATACATCCCCAAACAGCAGCGCCAACACAAGGACAGCAAGGGACACCATTGAGGCCAACACAAGGACAGCAAGGAACACCATTGAGGATCAATGAGAGTGCTTCTCCAAGCACACCACAAGGAGGAAATTCAAGTGCATCTTCAAGCACTTGCACACCAAGTGAACGAGGTAAGAAGTTTAGAAATCTAAGTGACATTTATGATGAAGGAATGAATTCCTTGTTTGCATTATATTGTCATGTTGATGATCCTATTCATTTCGAGGAAGCAATTAAAGATAGGAAATGGATAGAAGCTATGGATGAGGAGATGAATGCCATAGAGAGAAACAAAACATGGGATTTGGTTGAGCTACCAAAAGGCAAAGAAGTCATTGGTGTGAAATGGGTCTACAAGACCAAAAGCAATGCTGAAGGCAAGATTGAAAGGCACAAGGCAAGGCTGGTTGTCAAAGGCTACAAGCAGCAGTATGGGAGAGATTATGAGGAGACTTTCGCACCGGTTGCAAGGATGGAAACCGTGAGAGCAGTGCTGTCCATAGCAGCACAAAACAAATGGAAAGTCTACCAAATGGATGTGAAATCAGCATTCCTAAATGGAGTGTTAATGGAAGAGGTCTATGTGGAACAGCCTCTCGGATATGAGAAGAAAGGTGAAGAGCACAAAGTGTGCAAGTTGAAGAAAGCTCTTTATGGGCTGAAGCAAGCGCCAAGAGCATGGTACAGCAGGATAGACTCATATCTATTGGATAATGAATTTGACAAATGTGAAGGAGAACCCACAGTCTACATCAAGGAAAAGGATGGTAAAATTTTAATTGTTGTCTTGTATGTAGATGATGTTATTTTCACTGGAAATGATATTTATCTTATTGAGAATTTTAAATCAGTCATGAAGGATGAATTTGAAATGACTGACATGGGTTTGTTGAGATACTTCTTAGGCATAGAAGTAGATCAAAATGAAAAAGGAATTTTTATATCTCAAGCAAGATATGTAAATCAAATTTTGAGCAGATTTAAGATGGAAGAATGCAAGGCAGCAATCACTCCCACAGTGATGGGATTAAAGCTCAGCAGAGAGGACAGCAGCAAGGATTTTGATCCTAGCCTATACAAAAGTATTGTAGGCAGCCTTATGTATTTAACAGCAACTAGGCCTGATCTAATGTATGCTGTTAGTTTGATTTCCAGATTCATGGAGAGGCCAAAGGAGGCACATTGGCAGGCAGCAAAGAGAATTTTGAGGTATGTCAAAGGTACCAAAATGTTTGGAATTTTATATAATACCTCAGAACATTCAGATTTGGTTGGATACACTGACAGTGATTGGGCTGGAAGTGTAGATGATCGGAAGAGCACTTCCGGTTATGTTTTTAATATGGGTTCAGGAGCCATTTCATGGGCTTCTAAGAAGCAGTCCATTGTAGCATTGTCTACAGCAGAGGCTGAATATGTGGCAGCTACAGCAGCAGCATGTCAAGCAGTGTGGATGAGAAGAATGTTGAGAAGCTTGGGCCAAGAGCAGGCAAAAGCGACAGTGATTTTTTGTGACAATAGCTCAGCTATTGCATTGTCAAAGAATTCAGTGTTTCACAAGAGAACGAAACACATTGATACAAGGTTTCACTACATCAGAGAATTGGTGAACAATGGAGAAATAGTCTTGGAACATTGCAGGACTCAAGAACAGGTAGCAGACATCTTGACAAAGCCATTGGATCAGAAGAGCTTTGAATTTTTGAGGAAGTGTTTGGGTATGACTGAATGCCCAGCAGTTGAAATTAAAGGGGAGTGTTGAAAATGTAATTTCAACGGGCACGAAACCACCGAACAGAACCTTAAAACCGCCAAGGGATATCGCACCGCTATCAAACAAAAAGCAGTTTCCGTACTCGTTGCTCCGATGCGATTTGGAGGCGACGCGTGTCACCAGCATGACATCAGCAAACGAAAGCCATCGGAAGTTAAAGCTCGGTGGAAATCTGCCTTCCGATATCCTCTCCACCGTCCGATCTCCCTGCGTGTTCTCCGCCGTCGATCTCCGGAAGGTGCACGGACCCCCGACAAGTCAGATTTTGAGTGAAGTGGAAGTCTCGTTTGCGTTGACCGCCGTAGGAGGAATCAAATGAAGTTTAATGTGTGTCATAGTTTTGGTGGCGGCCATTATTAACAGGATGGGCATACGTCCCATATTTATTATATGTTTTAATTTTGGTTATGGGTGTATGTCCCATATGGCATACACATTTTTTTATATTTTCTCATATAACACGTTGTCATATGTTGAATATAGTCTATGCGGTGTAGTAGTGGTGTGTAGTTCCTTTTGTATTGTGAGTGGGGTGGTTACGCACGGGAGTGCGATTATTTTTTTTTGAAATATGTATTGTGGCTGCGATTGTAAATAGTGTGTGTGTGTTGTCTTTTAGTATGCACAGCAGTGCGATTTTCATATATATATGCACAACAGTGCTGTAATGTTTGTTGGGCATTGAAAAACAGAGGTATGTTTTGAAAAACTGTTTTATGTAATCTCCACAGCAGTGGAAAATCTGTGAGAGCAGCAGAGTAGTTTTTTTTTTGGATTCCCTCTTTGCACAGAGGAAGAAATATGTAACAGAGTTTCAGTTTTAAATTAATAGAAATGTGTTGTGACTGTGTAATGGACTGTGTTCTGAGTAAATTTTTTTTAAAGAGGTTCTCTGCAAAAGATCCTGGACAGAGGAAACAGAGCATTGTCTCTGTAGTGGTTATTTTGTTGGTTTTGGTATTTCTCCATTTAAAGAAAAATACCCAACAACCAAATTTGGGGATTTCCCATGTCACAAGTTTTGGGGATGTTCTGATGTTTCCACCATGTGGTTTTTCAGAATAAATCATAGTGCATTTGTGTTGTTCTTAGATGTATGATTGTTATCCTTATTGCTCTACCAACACTTCATATTTACCCAAGCGTTTCTCATTGGTTACTCATCCAGGAACGAGCAGGAGCTCCTGGATGAAGTTGTGCGAAACGTATTGAAAAAACTTCCAAAAACACCACTTTTTGTGGCTAAATATCCAACTAGTTTGGATGATAAGCTACAAGACTTTGAAAGTACAGTGCTGTCTCAGCAGGGGCAGGAGCGTGACGTCCAGGCCAGGGTTGTGGGAATTATAGGTGTTGGTGGTATTGGGAAAACCACTTTGGTGAAACAGATCTTCAACCGTAGGTGCTCTGAGTACGATGGATCCTCCTTTTTATCTGATGTTAGTGAAACTGCAGCTAGAAAATCTCTGGTTGATTTGCAAATGAAGCTCATTAAGGACTTGACACACAGGGATATTAAAATTGAGATTGTGGACCAAGGTGTGATAATCCTTAAACGTTACCTAGCTTGTTGTAATGCAATGATAGTTTTAGATAATGTAGAGAAGGCCGATCAATTGGATGCATTCTTACCAATTAGGGATGTTCTTAGTTCCAATAGCTTGATAATAGTTACCTCTCGGGACAAGCATGCTCTCCTATGTTCAGAAATAGCAGATTCATCAATTTATAAGCTCACCGGGATGAATAGAGCACACTCCCAAGAGTTGTTCTGCTCATATGCCTTCAATCAGCCACATCCACCACCAGGATTTATACATCTGGTGGAACGGTTTGTAAGGGCCTGTGATGGATTGCCGTTGTCATTGAAAGTCACTGGGGATCTTCTTTGTGGAAGAGATGATACATATTGGAAAGACCTATTGCATGATTTTCACAAGATACCACCCGCGGGCATACGGGAAACGCTCAAAATTAGTTATAATTCACTCGACCAAGAGTACCAGCAAATATTCTTAGATATGGCCTGCTTTTCTATAGGAGAAGATATGGATACAGCAAAAAGGATATGGGGAGCGGTGGGGATTTCAAATTTAGAGAGAAAATGTCTTCTGGAACTGGACAGCGGAAAGCGGATAACAATACATGATCAGGTTAGAGATATGGGAAGATATACTGCTGCAGAAAGAACAATGCCCCATCGTCTTTGCTGTGACGCCACCAGCAATAACAATGTTGATAAGTTATTTGAAGAATCGTCGTGGTCTGTAAGTGATTCAAACATTCCTCTCTGGTTCAAAAATTTTAAAGTTGTTTTGTTCAACGCAAGATCTGTGCCCTGGATACTATCTATCTTTTATTTTTATGATTGAATAGGTCACAACCGAAGTTCGCGGGATTTCGACGGTTCATCGTGTAGATGGTTTTCATTATGGATTCGGTGTCCGTTCAGAAATGTCATGGTACAAAAGGCGTAGTCAGGAGCTGTTGGAAAACTGTAAGCGGGCACTGTTCAATACAGACCGTTATCATGGTTTGCGAATTCTTGCAAGTGAAGATTATTATGTAGAAGCTATATTGAGGAGGGTGCGGTCACCACATCTCATATGGCTCCGCTGGTATAAATGCCCCTATTCTTCCCTGCCTTCTTGGGTTCCCCTGGAACATTTAAGAGTTTTAGAAGTGAGAGGAAGCAGATTGAAGACCTTGTGGCAACAGGAATCTCAGGTACGCAATTTTGCGTGTTTATACTTATTCTTTTATTTCGATTTCAATCTCAGTTTTTAGATGAGAATCATCTCGAAATCTTTCTTACAGTGGAAATGTGGACATTGCAGCCGCCTCTCGAGTTGCGAGAGTTAAACATCTACGCTCCCTTTTCAGATTTTCCAAAGTCGATTGGACAACTGAAGTACGTTGAAAAGATTGTTGTGGATTATGATGGGACTGTCCAAATCAAAACTTTGCGAGAGGAATTTTGTTATATGCACTCTTTGACATGCCTGGTCTTAAGACAATTCACAAGAATGAGATCGTTGCCTGATTCGCTGGGAAAGCTAACAAATCTTCAGCACATCGATTTGTCTTATGCTACCAGTTTGGAGATGCTGCCTGATTCCATCGGAAAGCTACCAAACCTCCAGTCCATTGATTTGTCTTATTGTTCCCGCCTGGCGATGCTGCCAAATTCTTTTGGGAATTTGACTCGACTCAAACGTCTCTCTTTGAAGGAATGTAGGAATGTGACCATTTCCAAAGAGACACTTGGAAATATTACCACGCTGGAATTCTTGGATCTTTCATGTTGTTCCGAGGTGAAAGAATTGCCTCCCCAGGTCGCACATCAACGATTCCTGGAAAAATTATATTTGTTGGATGCCGAGTTAAAAGAATTGCCAAGCGGTATTGGAGATCTATGCAACTTGGAGGTTCTGCATTTAGGGGACCATTTGTTGGAAGTGCTGCCATCTTGCCTCGGTTCCCTCAATAGCTTGAAGGATTTGCGGGTGAGGAATTGCCCGCGATTGAAATGCTTGCCGGATACTTTTGGACGGTTGACTCAACTGACACGGTTGAGTTTGGTTTCTTGTGGGATACAAAAGTTACCACAGGATATTCTCCTGCTGAACAATCTCGAATACTTTCTCATAGAAGATTGTCCATTGGGCGAACTTCCATTTAAAACAGCAGAACGAGAAAGAGAAACAGTGGCAGCGTTGAATGAATTGGACGACTACAATGGCAAATGTATCTTTGGTTTGGAGAGGCTCCGGGAATTTGAACTGGTTAGTGTACAGATAAGGGAGGTAACCTTTCCTGAAGGAGTTTGCCGAAACCTTCAGACACTTTGGTTGTCTGACTGTAAGGAATTGAGGCAGATAGGAAGGCTTTGTGGTATCTATGATTGCGAAAATGTAAAGGAGCTCACCAGTCTTGAATGTTGAAAATGTAATTTCAACGCCCTACGTACGCAGCCCAAAACCGCCAGCATGAAACCACAAACCGGCCAGGGCATATCGCACCGCTATCAAACGAAAAGTTGTTTCCGTACTATCTGCTCCGATGCAATTTGGTGCTGGCACGTGGCTCTTGCCTGACGTAGGCAACTTTGACCCATCGGAAGGTAAAGCTCAGCAGTTAAGTGCCTTCCGATATCCTCTCCACCGTCCGATTTGGTTGAATGTCCTTCGCCGTCGATCTCCGGAAGGTGCACGGGCCCCCGACAAGTCAGATTTTGAGTGAAGTGGAAGTCTCGTTTGCGTTGACCGCCGTAGGAGGAATTTATGATTTTAATGTTTGTCGTAGTGTGTTTGGTGGCGGCCTTTAATATTATGGTGAAGGCTTTTAATATAGATATGGGCATGTCTTTAATTTCTATTATGGGCATATGTCCCATATGTCATACGTTCTTTATTTTTTTATATACACGTCATATGTTAAAATGGTTTTGTGTGTTGTAGTTTATACATAAGGTGCATGCGCGCGATATTTTTTTAGTAGTGAGTGGAGTGGCTACGCACGAGAGCGTGTGTTTTTTTTATTTTGTAATTGCACAGCAGTGCGTTATAGAAATGGAACTGTAATATTTTGATTTCTGCCATTGAAGAACACAGAGCTGTTTTGTAAAATCCACAGCAGTGGAAAATCTGTGAGTGCAGCAGAGCTTTTGTGATTCCCTCTTTGAACAGAGGAAGAAATATGTAACAGAATGTTTGTTTTTAATTAATGGAAATGCTTTGTGACTGTGTAATGCTGTCTTGTGAGTCATTTTGGTTTTAAGAGGATCCCTGTCAAAAGATCCTGGACAGAGTAAACAGAGCATTGTCTCTGTGGTGAATTTTATTTGGTTTTTGGTATTTTCTCCCATTGAAAAATACCCAACAGTGGTATCAGAGCTAGTCCAGGCTCTTTGAAGACTCAAAGAAGCTGAAGGAAGGTGTGGTTGCAGCAGTCAAAACTTCTCAGGCATACAGAAGACTCTGACAGCGAAGGATTCAGGTATTCTTCAAAAGGCATTTCTTTTGTTATTGCTGAAGACAGTCAGTTTTTTTTAAAAAAAATCACAGTCAAGGATTTAAAACCATAGTTCAAGATGCAAGGAATGGCAAGCACAAGCATGGGTATGTTCAACACCCAGCTCCCACACTTTAATGGGAAGAACTATGACTACTGGTCTATAACCATGAGAGCTTTGTTCATCGCTCAAGATATATGGGAATTAGTAGAATATGGGTTTGAGGAACCAGCAGATGAAACTGAGTTCAATGCATTAACTCAGGGAGAGAAGGATCAGTTGAAGCTCAATAGGAAGAAGGATGCAAAGGCCATTGTCTTGTTGTATCAAGGAGTGGACCAGAGTATATTCCCAAGGATAGCAGCAGCTACAACATCACATGAAGCATGGCAAACTCTCAAGACAGCCTATCAAGGCATGGAGAGAGTGAAGACAGCAAAATTGCAAATGCTGAGAAAGGATTTTGAAAACTTGAACATGAAGGAGTCAGATAACATTGACTCATTCTTCACTCATATGATTGGAGTAGTCACACAAATGAGAACTCATGGAGAAACAATTGAAGATAGAAGAATAGTGGAGAAAATATTGAGAGTCTTACCCTCAAGGTTCGATGCCATAGTCACAACCATTGAAGAGACAAAGGATCTCTCAAAATATTCAGTTGATGAGCTACATGCATCACTGATAACACATGAGCAGAGGTTGAGTAGGAATGAAAACTCATCTCTAGAGCAAGCCTTCAAGACCCAGATGTCCTTTGGAAGAGGAAGAGGTCAAGGCAGAGGAAACAAAAGAGGAAGAGGCAGAAGCCAGAACAGAGGTGGAAGGAACAGCCCATCAAATGCACAAGGAAGAGGCAGCAATACAAATCAGAATCAAGGTCAAGGCAGCAGCCAACAAAGAGATCAGTATCAAGCTCAAGGACAAAGGTATGATAAATCTAATGTTCAATGCTATTATTGCAAAAAGTATGGACATTATGCTAGTGATTGTAGAAAGAAACATCATGATATGAACAACAGACAGAATGCAAATGTTACAAGAGAAAACAGCAGTCAAGAAAATGTCCTGTTAGCTTGTAACATGGCTGAAACACATAGTGAAGACATATGGTTTTTAGACTCAGGTTGCAGCAACCATATGACAGGGAATATAGCCCTCTTTTCAGCCTTAAATCAGAATTTGAAATCAGAGGTCACACTAGGAACTGATAGTAAAGTGTCTGTTATGGGAAAAGGGGAGGTAAAAATATTTTCAAAACAAGGAGAAAGGAAAACCATAGCAGATGTCTACTATGTCCCCGGAATGAGATGTAACCTATTGAGTGTTGGACAGCTTATCCAAAAGGGTTACAATGTTTATTTTGTAAATGATGTGTGCACCATCATGGATATACCACCCAGCAAAAGATGCATTGCTGAAGTGAAGATGACAAGGAACAGGATGTTCCCTCTCCGGATCCGGGCAGACTTGAAGAACAAGAAGGAAATGGCAGCAGTCACCCAAGAGGCCTTCCAAAGCGTGCCAAAGGATGAGAACTGGTTATGGCACTTGAGATTCGGGCATCTAAATTTTGGAGGTCTAAACTTATTGAGCAGAAAAGGAATGGTAAAGGGATTACCATTGATAGAGAAACCGGACAGCCTATGTGAAGGCTGCATTTTGGGAAAACAACATAGAGAAAGTTTTCCATCAGGTAAGAGCATAAGGGCAAAGGCACCCTTAGAGATCATCCACTCAGATTTGTGTGGACCAATGCAAGCTCCATCATTAGCTGGCAGCCTATATTTCTTGACATTCATTGATGATTTTACAAGAAAGACATGGATATATTTCCTCAAGAACAAAAGTGAAGTGTTTGTGAAATTCCAAAATTTCAAAGCACTTGTGGAGAACCAAAGCGGGCTGCACATAAAAGTATTGAGAACTGATAGAGGAGGTGAGTATATCTCCAATGAATTCCTAAAGTTTTGTAGAGAAAATGGAATACATAAACAGTTCACAACTCGGTACACCCCACAGCAAAATGGAGTTGCTGAAAGGAAGAACAGGACCATCATGGATATGGCGAGGAGCATGCTAAAGGCAAAGCATTTGCCAAATGAGTATTGGGCTGAAGCTGTACATTGTGCAGTTTATATATTGAACAGGTGTCCTACAAAAGCAGTCATGAACAAGGTGCCAGAAGAGGCATGGAGTGGGAGAAAGCAAGGAGTCACCCACATGAGAGTTTTTGGGTGTGTGGCCTATGCACACATTCCGGATCAGCTAAGGAGGAAGTTGGACAGCAAAGGGGAGAAATGCATCTTCATTGGATACAATGATGAATCCAAAGCCTACAGGCTGTACATTCCATCTACCAAGAAGTTCTTTGTCAGCAGGGATGTTCAATTCATTGAAGAGGAAGCTTGGGATGGAAGCATAGAGAAAAGAGTGAATGTCAAGAGCTGTTTGTCTCATGATGAAGATGAAGAGGAAGTGGCTGAAATGAATCCCCAAACAACAGCGCCAACACAAGGACAGCAAGGGACACCATTGAGGATAAATGAAAGTACTTCTCCAAGCACACCACAAGGAGGAAATTCAAGTGCATCTTCAAGCACTTGCACACCAAGTGAACGAGGTAAGAAGTTTAGAAATCTAAGTGACATTTATGATGAAGGAATGAATTCCTTATTTGCCTTATATTGTCATGTTGATGATCCTATTCATTTCGAGGATGCAATCAAAGATAGGAAATGGATAGAAGCTATGGATGAGGAGATCAATGCCATAGAGAGAAACAAAACATGGGATTTGGTTGAGTTACCAAAAGGCAAAGAAGTCATTGGTGTGAAATGGGTTTATAAGACCAAGAGCAATGCTGAAGGTAAGATTGAAAGGCACAAGGCAAGACTGGTTGTCAAAGGCTACAAGCAGCAGTATGGGAGAGATTATGAGGAGACTTTCGCCCCGGTTGCAAGAATGGAAACCGTGAGAGCAGTGCTGTCCATAGCAGCACAAAACAAATGGAAAGTCTACCAAATGGACGTGAAGTCAGCATTCCTAAATGGAGTGTTGAAGGAAGAGGTATACATTGAACAGCCTCTCGGTTATGAGAAGAAAGGTGAAGAGCACAAAGTGTGCAAATTGAAGAAGGCTCTTTATGGGCTGAAGCAAGCGCCAAGAGCATGGTACAGCAGGATAGACTCATATCTTTTGGATAATGAATTTGACAAATGTGAAGGAGAACCCACAGTCTACATCAAGGAAAAGGATGGTAAAATTTTAATTGTTGTCTTGTATGTAGATGATGTTATTTTCACTGGAAATGATATTTGTCTTATTGAGAATTTTAAATCAGTCATGAAGGATGAATTTGAAATGACTGACATGGGTTTGTTGAGATACTTCTTAGGCATAGAAGTAGATCAAAATGAAAAAGGAATTTTTATATCTCAAGCAAGATATGTAAATCAAATTTTGAGCAGATTTAAGATGGAAGAATGCAAGGCAGCAATCACTCCCACAGTGATGGGATTAAAGCTCAGCAGAGAGGACAGCAGCAAGGATTTTGATCCTAGCCTATACAAAAGTATTGTAGGCAGCCTTATGTATTTAACAGCAACTAGGCCTGATCTAATGTATGCTGTTAGTTTGATTTCCAGATTCATGGAGAGGCCAAAGGAGGCACATTGGCAGGCAGCAAAGAGAATTTTGAGGTATGTCAAAGGTACCAAAATGTTTGGAATTTTATATAATACCTCAGAACATTCAGATTTGGTTGGATACACTGACAGTGATTGGGCTGGAAGTGTAGATGATCGGAAGAGCACTTCCGGTTATGTTTTTAATATGGGTTCAGGAGCCATTTCATGGGCTTCTAAGAAGCAGTCCATTGTAGCATTGTCTACAGCAGAGACTGAATATGTGGCAGCTACAGCAGCAGCATGTCAAGCAGTGTGGATGAGAAGAATGTTGAGAAGCTTGGGCCAAGAGCAGGCAAAAGCGACAGTGATTTTTTGTGACAATAGCTCAGCTATTGCATTGTCAAAGAATTCAGTGTTTCACAAGAGAACGAAACACATTGATACAAGGTTTCACTACATCAGAGAATTGGTGAACAATGGAGAAATAGTCTTGGAACATTGCAGGACTCAAAAACAGGTAGCAGACATCTTGACAAAGCCATTGGATCAGAAGAGCTTTGAATTTTTGAGGAAGTGTTTGGGTATGACCGAATGCCCAGCAGTTGAAATTAAAGGGGAGTGTTGAAAATGTAATTTCAACGCCCTACGTACGCAGCCCAAAACCGCCAGCATGAAACCACAAACCGGCCAGGGCATATCGCACCGCTATCAAACGAAAAGTTGTTTCCGTACTATCTGCTCCGATGCAATTTGGTGCTGGCACGTGGCTCTTGCCTGACGTAGGCAACTTTGACCCATCGGAAGGTAAAGCTCAGCAGTTAAGTGCCTTCCGATATCCTCTCCACCGTCCGATTTGGTTGAATGTCCTTCGCCGTCGATCTCCGGAAGGTGCATGAGCCCCCGACAAGTCAGATTTTGAGTGAAGTGGAAGTCTCGTTTGCGTTGACCGCCGTAGGAGGAATTTATGATTTTAATGTTTGTCGTAGTGTGTTTGGTGGCGGCCTTTAATATTATGGTGAAGGCTTTTAATATAGATATGGGCATGTCTTTAATTTCTATTATGGGCATATGTCCCATATGTCATACGTTCTTTATTTTTTTATATACACGTCATATGTTAAAATGGTTTTGTGTGTTATAGTTTATACATAAGGTGCATGCGCGCGATATTTTTTTAGTAGTGAGTGCAGTGGCTACGCACGAGAGCGTGTGTTTTTTTTTGTAATTGCACAGCAGTGCGTTATAGAAATGGAACTGTAATATTTTGATTTCTGCCATTGAAGAACACAGAGCTGTTTTGTAAAATCCACAGCAGTGGAAAATCTGTGAGTGCAGCAGAGCTTTTGTGATTCCCTCTTTGAACAGAGGAAGAAATATGTAACAGAATGTTTGTTTTTAATTAATGGAAATGCTTTGTGACTGTGTAATGCTGTCTTGTGAGTCATTTTGGTTTTAAGAGGATCCCTGTCAAAAGATCCTGGACAGAGTAAACAGAGCATTGTCTCTGTGGTGAATTTTATTTGGTTTTTGGTATTTTCTCCCATTGAAAAATACCCAACATTGAAACGTGGACATCATCTTTGAGGAGCTTGTCTGTGGGAGGATGTAGCAAACTCAAGAGCATACAAGCTTTGGAACACCTCCCAAACCTTACAACACTAAATGTTAGTAATTGTGATGAGATAGAAGTGTTGCGATCTCTGGAACATCTGACATCTTTGTGTTCGATGTTGGTCTCTGGATGTAGTAAACTGAAGACCATACAAGGGTTGGAACACCTCACAAAGCTTGGATGGCTATATGTTGGTGATCTCGCTGAGATAGAAGAGTTGCCAGCTTTGGAAAATTTATGGTGGTTGTGGGTTAATCGATGTCCCAACTTCAAGTGCATGCAAGGGTTGGAGCACTTCAAAAAGCTTAAATATCTATATGTTCAAGAATGCGCTGAGATAGAAGAGCTGCGAGGTGTGGAACATTTAATGTCCTTGCTAACATTTGATGTAAGGTACTGTCCCAAACTGCAGTGGCGCGGGAGAGTACTGGAGCAGTTGCGCCAACGATTGAAGGAAAGATTCAGTTATGTAAAAGAAAGCAAAATGAAGAGGCTGTGGTCCGCTATTTGTGGAGGGAGAGAGTGTGAGGGGGATAGAAAAACAAAAAGAATGAAGAGCATGTGAAATTAAGAGCATGGGAAAGTATATTTTAATATTTTTATGTTAAGGCTTATCGCATTTGTCTCTTTGTTTTGGTGACGTTGCTGTTGGTTGGTAGTAAGTGGGTTAGTATTGGGTTCATTTAATTTAGTTGTTAGATGCGGTGGAAGACACATTGTTCATATTAAATAGATAGATGGCAAAACTTCAAAACTCCAACCATTCGAACACTTCGTGGTTGTCAAATTCTGTTTTGGTGAGAGGTGTTATTTTAAAGACCAAATCTTTACATAAAATTATTTTTATTTTAAAATTTTATTTTCTTTCTTGAAAAAACATTATATAAGTAATCCGGTGCTCATGTTAAATTTTTTTTCCAAGGAAAAAAACGGTAACCTTTTATTAATGAATTAATGAAAAGTTACACTAGCAGATGCAATGAAGCATTCCGTAAGCTGCCACATGGGCTCGAGTGCTTTCGCACCCCACGCAACGTTAGAAAACTAACGTGCACAAAGAATAAGAAAAGAGAAGAGAGGAGAGAGAAAGAAAGAGGCAAAAAACTGAAGTCGGCAGTGAGTAAAACTCACGCTTCAAGTTTTTCTCCCCTTTTTCTTTTCGACCTTGCGCCATTCTCCTTGAGTGGGCTCGATCGAAGCAATGACTAATTGTGTTTCTGCATTCTGTGGGCCTAGTTCTTTGTCTGAATCTGAAGTATCTGAGTGATGATGCCGTTTGATGCCTCCCATGCTTTGATCCTCTCTTGTCCCCTCTGCCTGGTTTTGGTGGGTCTTTGTGATCTTGTTTGCTGGTGTAGCTTCCTTCTCAGTTTCTTTGGATATCTCTGCGTTCTCTGCAAGGGGGTCGTCCTCTTCTGCTTCTGATTCCTCATCATCTGAATCAGGGGGGGGGAATTGCCATCCTTTCCTCTGCTTCCCTTTCTGCTTCTTTTTATTGTTTGTTTTTTTTGCTTCTGGGCATGTGCTTTGTAGGTGTCCTGTCTGCCTGCAGAGCCTGCATCTGAAAGCGGTGTTTTCATAGTCTAATGCTTGCAACCAGTTTTGTTGTTTGTAAATCAGTCTTATATTGTCTGGCAGCCCTTTGCTTAGATCTACTTCTACACAAATGCGTGCAAAAGTGTATACCCTTTCATCAATCCTTTCCAGATCTGTTTTGATATATTTCCCTATGCTGTTCCCTATTCCTTCCAAGACTTGTTCACTCCAAAAGTGGAGAGGAAGGTTGTATAGACGAACCCAGACCGGCACTTTTGATACTGTCATATTGTTTGGATCGAAATCTGGGAACCATGGGGTCATGAACAACCCCGATGTTCCCCAGAACCATGGCCCATCTCTGATGATTTTTTCTCTGAACTCCGAGGATGCAAATCTAACTATGAAGAAACCCTTGGAGCATAAATGTATATCACATTCCATGGTCCAAGTGGTGAAGATCCAATGGAAGAGATCCATTGGTTTCGGCCAGAAACTGTTGAAACGGCAAATTAGAGCTTGCGTTTCATAGGATTTTACGAAAACATCGAGGCCTGTAGAGTCAAAATTTAGGGCTGGGGTTTGCCCTAACTGATCTACTATGTATGGCCTAGGGGTATACCTGCCTTGATCTGGGGCTGATCCTGCATCTTTTTTACCCTGAAGAATGTTTTTGTATGAGGGCCCTTCTCTGGACTGCTGCTGAGTTGCTGTCTTTTTCCCTTTATCCTCTCCTAAAGGGTTTTTGTCTCCCCCTGCTCTGCTTGTCTGACCCTGAGGAGGAGCTCCTCCTCTCAGTCTGAGATTCAACACTATGGTTTCACCTGGGCTAATCCCATAGCTTCCCATAGTTCTGTTGTCTTGGAGAGACCATCTGCCATTGACTAGGTGTTGAATCTCTCTAGGATATCCAGTCAATGCACAGATTTGCTGCTTCAGCTGCATCACAGTACTATCTGAATGTACCCATACTAAATAGGATTTCGTCTCTGGGACTTTAATGAAAATCTGGAAACAAGTTTTTGTTACCTGATGTCTGCACTCTATCTGAGTTCCTGCTCTGCCTGCAACGGTGACATTGTTGTTTGCCTTGTGGTTTGGTTGTCGGCGTGCTTCCAGATCCGGATATTTGGCCCGATCTGTTGAGGTAGGGGATAGATCTGCTACATGCAGGCCCCCTTCTTCCGGATCAGTGTGATCTTTCTCAGCTCTACAAGATTTGTTCCACACTGTTTGAATAGGGGGCAGATCCCCTGCGTTCCCCCCTACATTCCCCGGATCTGTGTGGAAAGCAACAGCTTCTTTCTTAGCTTTCACAAAGCGGGGTCTCCTTCCTCTTCTTTCGGCACGAGCTTCAGCGTTTTCGATCTTTTTCTGGCCATCCTTGGCGGCGACGCTCCTCTGAATGGAGCCGAAACCCCCTTTACCCCTTCTCAAAAGGAGACGGCGATGAGTCTGCGAAAACCGGCCGTCATTGCCATCCATCGGGGAGCCGCTAACATTGGTCTGGCGAAAGTCCGCAGCGAGCATCAAGAACTGCGAATGGTCTGTGATCCGATCAGGAAACCCGTCCTTCAGATCCGTAGCCGCGAGGTGTGATGCATGCGCCTGCATGCGTTTGATTCGGCCCTCCAAACCCTTGACGAGAAGAGGATGCATGATTGTAAGAGGTCTTACGATCGAAACCTCGGACTCGTTCCGCTTCTTCCCTTTGAGTCAATCCGTGCTCATGTTAAATTTAAAAAATGAAAATAGTTTATTTTTTAATTCAAAATTATTTATTTATTAATGATAATGTAAATGAGCATTAGTTTAAGCATAAGAAACTAGTTTATTTTTTAATTGAAAATTATTTTCTCATTAATAAGTTGATTAGTTTTAGACAAAGGTTTTATTAATATTATTAGTTAATCATTTAAGTTGGTTTGTAACTAATTTTATTATAAATGTGGAGCCATTTTTTAAGAAATAAGCTATAAAATTCATAAAAATAGTATTTTGCATTTTAATGTTATCAAATGAAATAAGTTAATTTTTTTGTAATTTGGCAGGACTTTTGCAATAAGTTAATTTTTTTGTAATTTGGCAGGACTTTTGCAATAAGTTAATTTTTTTGTAATTTGGCAGGACTTTTGCAATTTTTGCAATTTAATGTTATCAAATGAAATAAGTTAATTTTTTTGTAATTTGGCAGGACTACATCTGTGACATTATATTAAGAAGTGTTTTAGCAAAACACTTGATCACCGTCTATCCAAAACCCGATAGACATCAAATGAAAAAGTTAAAAATTATTAAAATAAATAAATTTTGATGAAAACTTTTAAGTCAATTTTAATAAAAATTGAGATTTTTATTTTATTTTTTCTCTAATAATATTTCATTTATTTTCAATTCAATTCAAAATATTCAAAAATAATTCTTTCATTAAATTTTAATATCTCTTTTACTTTTTTTTTAACATTAAAAAAAATTATATTAAACATAATTTAATCTACCATATATAAAATTTAATTAAAAATAAATAAATGAGTTATATTTCCATAATTTTATTTACAATATATAAAATTTATAAAAAAAAATGAGTTCTATTACCATACATTTTCATGGCTAGAAACACAAATAGGATGCCTTTTGGAAATGAAAGCATTTGAAATAATCTTTGTTTGTGAAAAGTAATGATCATATTATGCATTGAATAAACAAGTTTTTCAGATTAATATTCTAATATGGAAATGAAAGCATTTGAAATAATCTTTGTTTGTGAAAAGTAATGATCATATTATGCATTGAATAAACAAGTTTTTCAGATTAATATTCTAATATGGAATTGAGCCTTATAACATGTCTATGTTATTTTAGATATAAATGTTAAGCTAAATTGACAAATGTAATATATTGGTGTAGAAATAAAGAGCAAATGAAGTAAAGAAGTAAAATTATTGTTAAGATTGAATATATATATATATATATATATATATATATATATATATATATATATATATATATATAGATATAGATATATATATATAGGGGGGTGGGGAGGTTCAATATGATTAATTACATTTTGTTTAAAGGTAATTATTCAATTATAATTATTAAAAAGAGGAATTAAATTGTATATTTTTAAAATAAAAAGAGATTTAAATCCACTCAAAATCAAGTTCATGTTAATACATAGTGTTGTTAATTTTTTTTTAATAATTAGCTTTAAAGAAAAAAAAATTGAAAAAGGAGTAGACACAAAAGAGATTTGAACATGGAGTGCCCTAACAATACACTCATTCACTCTCAATTCAAAGTTCTATGGGCATTGTTTTTCCTCTTTGAGTTTTATTGTTTTTTATTTTTTGACTTTTATCCAATAAAAATTTGATATAAACATAAAATTTGAATATATTACAAAAATAAAAATAAAAATATATTTATCTGATATTATAAATTAACAAATAGGTAAATATTTATATAACTAACTCAAAATAATGATCAAATTGATTGGTATAGCCTTGGCCATTGATAGGAACTAATAATAATAGAGGAGACATAAAGATTGTGATTTCATATGTAAATTGATGAATTATTAAAAAATTAATAATAATTTCTTTGTTTTTTAACCATTTAAACTAATTATTTTTGTATTAGTTGATATCAAAGCTAGCTTCCTTAGCTGTCATAAGGGATCTGTTCTATATTTTTTAGGTTTCCAAATCTATTATATGGATATGTTCTCTTCTTTTTTTTTGAACTTATACTTCTATCACATGGGAACTATTGTCTTCAATTAAGGGAATTTTGATGTCTAAAATGGGTCTCCCATTAAAAATAATAAAATAACAATTTAAATAATAAAATAAGAAATGAAATTTTAAAGAAAAAGAAAGTTTTTTTGAAATCATATTTTCAACATATCCCTTTATAATTTACTCAAATTTCAAGTGCATCCTTGAGTACTTATCAGAAAGATTCATCATATTATTTTGATGAAGGGGAAACATAAAGAAGGGTTGACTAAAACTAGGTGGTGGCAAAAGAAGACAAAACATGTCAATTTAAATTCAACTTCATGTCATATTTTTTCTAAAATTTAATATATAATTTTTATCTAATTTATTCATTTTCTTTACATAAATTTTTTAGTGACAAAACCGCGACCCTCCATTTCTCTATTGATTTATGTTTTTTAATTCCAATTTCTTTAAGAGATGTGTTGTAAACATTCTAAAGATTGCTAAACAAATTTAAAAATAAAAAGTAAGCATATTTTTTAATTATTATTAAAATACTAGTAAAAATGTTCATATTTTCGTATATATAAAACCGCGACCCAAGAAACTACCCTTTCAAGTTTATAAAATCAATTTTTTTTAATAGAAATTTGAAAATAACATATAACAAAATGTTAAAATTATTTTTTGAAAATTTTTAAAATATATTTTGTATTTTTTTATAATAAAATTTTTAATTATGATTATAATAACGTATTTTATATTATTCATAATATTATATATAAAATTATTTGTTTAGAAATTCTACTTCTATTGTTATATATATTTTTAAAGAGTTTTAGCATTTCATTTAACTTTACATAAAGTTATTTATATTTTGTGAGTGATTAACCATAGTATTTACCAATATTTACTATCAGTTGACTTATTTGCAAATTTAGTATTTACTTTTTATAACATTATTTATATTTTCTAAACCCATTATATAGGTTAACTATGGCTTTTACCAAAATTTATTGTGAGTTAGCTTTGTTACAAATTTAGCATTTATTTTTTATAATTAACAAGTATGAAACTCAACTCATTTAATTGATATTTCTATATTATTATTTTTTATCTTTTTTCATTTCAGTACTTTTTTGCTTTTGCCATATAATGAGACACATTAACATGCTTTTACCCAATAATATTGTAATAGAAGGGCTCATAGGGAAGGGTTGTTTAGGGTATGATCCTCTTTTTAACCAATATCCTAGGTCCTTGACCATAATATTTTCACTATGTGGGGGTACTAAGGGTGTTCAACTAACTCTTCCTCAAATTCAGTATTGTCATTGAGGGAGACCCAAGGGAAGATTGCATTGACCATTAAGCATAATACTGATATCATAGAAAATTTGAAGGAATGATCATCAAACCTTTTTTGATGCATAATATACACTAAAGGGGAACTCAAGGAAGGATCAACCAACTTGTTCTTGATCATAGTATTTACATCACGAGGGAGCACGAGAGAAAGGGTCAATTGGCCCTTTTTAAAGCCTTAGTCATTTCATTGGGGGAGACTGTAAGGAGGGGATGACCAACCCAACCTTGTGCATGGTATCATGTCATAAAGGATCCCAATGTAACTATCAACCAACTTCTTTTGAGGAATAGTATTCATTGTTGAAGGGGACTATGTTGAAGGTTTGATCAATCCTTCCACAAGCATAGATTTTTCCCTGTGGGGAAGTATGGAGAATAGACGTTTGAACCATCCTCAAGCATTGTATTCTCATCAAGGGAGTACTAAGGGAAGGGTCAGTCTATTAATCTCCTAATCCTAATGTTCTAGAAGTCTAAATTAATTGTTTTAGGATTTAGTTTATTCTAGCATATTTGTCAATTTGTTGAGAGCATCCCTTCGGGTCCTATAATTTAAAGGATCTCAAGGTATTTGAGTATTTTATCTGAGTCTTATACCATAAATAATTGTCAATCCTCCAATGATTTCCAAATAAAAGAAAAATAGAATAAAAAATGAAAAGTGGGCATAAGTAAAAAGAGGAAAAACAAAAATATTGAAAAAGAATGAAAAATTGAACCCCATTAAAACAATAACAAAAATAAATAATATTGAAAGTGTTGCAAGTCTAAATGCCACTACTGATAGTTAGTTTTCTTCATCATTGCTAAATAAAGGTTGTGTGCAGCTTGTTCAAAATGCCACAATGACTAGCTATTTGTTTAATCATATAGTGTAATCATGGTTAAACTTGTTTAAATTTCTATAAATTAGGTTAGAGAATAAATATTTTCCAAACAGTATAATCTTGGTGAATCAATAGTTAGGTATAAAATGACATTGATTCAATTGTTTAATATGAATCAATAGGAGAAATAAGTGATAGGATTTGGATAGTTTTTCTTTTTTTATAAATTTCTTTTTTTATAAAAGAAAATAATGTGGGTTTGCTAGTCCAAATGCACCCCTTAGAAGAATAAATGTTAGTTTAGTTAAGGGGAGGTAAAATAGTTGTTTTTATAAATATATGTCTATGCCATTTATATCCTAAGTTTTAATGATAATGAAAAAAGGCAAAGGAGTAGGATGGAATAAAGTGTTTTTTACATGTCTTTATTCCTAACATTTGTCCTAAGTCCAAAATATAAAATCAAAGGTGCATGTCGACAAAGCCTTCTTTGTCGTATTTTTTTAAAGGACACGCTTTTCGAGCATCGAGATTCTCTCCCCCTCATGATCCACGGTCCATATGGTTCTTCGGTCCCCTCTCTCCATCTTGCCTTTACCACCCAGGGGGGGTCCGAAAAAGTTGTTTCTCCCACTCGGCCCCATCCCTACGTGGCACCCTCTTCGCATTTCGCACCCCCCCTCCCCGGGCTGATACTTCTTACCACTTTATACCCCCTCCGAAACCACCTTCCCCTTGTCCTCTTTACTGTGTCCCCACCACGACGTTTCTGTCACTCACCTCCCGCCACGTCACCTAGCCCTTATCCATTTAAATGGTCTCCCGACAAAAATAACCGTTCAACATTAAATTCACAATTCGCGGGTAACTATTCAAATTTAACAGTCCCCTGCCACCTCGTATATATTTCACTTCTCAGCCTTTACAAATCTTTGGAAGCATCTCCTCTCTCCCTTTCACTGCTTATTCTCTTTAATTGACAACTTTTAAACAACAACCATTTTCAGAGTATTTCCTCGAACTGAACCTGATCCAAATTGTCAGCATTTTGTTTCTATTCCCCTAACAATTCATTCAACTTGCGCTGATTCTCAGTAAGCCATCATTCCTCTTACTGTTATTTTACATTTGATACAATCATGCCTCCAAAGAGGAAAACCCAATATGAACCTATTAATCCATTAATCCATGCCTCCATAGATTTAGATCACATCCCTTTAGCCGATATGGATTATCGGGTTAATGAAACCCAGTGTGACTACGAGTTCTTAGAGCTATATTGTTGGCTGAAAGACAAGCATGTAGACCAGACTGATGAAATTGGACTCTGGGAGTCAAACCTTCCCCATTATATCTTCGCTCTGACCTTCCAAGCCCCTGAATTCACTAGAAAATGTCAGGCATGTTATGTCCCTACCCAAAGAGCTATCATGGTCCCATTTGGTGACATTCTCTTTCCCATTACTGCCCAGTCTATAAACCAAATAATGCTAGCTCCCCCTGTGGAAAATAATGCTCATTTCTCCTTAGAAGCCCTCACCCGGCTTTATCAGAAGCTAGATTTCACTACCGAAGCCAAAATCTTTGAGATGTTCTTACCTAAAAATGCCTAGTTACCTAAGAAGAATCCTCAATACCCTTCCTCTATCTTCCCTTATCAAGTTAAACAAATTATATCCATAATCTCATACATTTTGGGTTATTTTTCTAATCAATGGGTAGATGAGCCCATTTTAGGTTTCCTCTCCATATTTTCCACAGATAGTAAACCATCCATTGTATTCAATTTCAGTCAATTCTCGGCTGATAGCATTCATCAGCAATTTCTAAAATTTCCCACAGAACAGGTTTTTAATTACACCTCCATTTTAATTTACATTTTCCTTTATTATCAAGCAGATAAGTTCAATTTTTCCATGAAGAAGCTTGATGATGCAGGATACCAGTAGCCAATGATTTTTTGGATCTCATTGGTCATGACAGAGCAGCAGGAATTCTCTTACAAGTAGTTTATTGTGGAATTTGTTCACCCAACCATGAACATCCTTAACAGTTGTAGACAACCCGGAATTAGTGAAGATATCAAAAGAATTTTGCATCTAACAGATCAAGGAGAGACTAGAGATCGGTATTTATACCAAAACTATATAGAAATCAGAGTTTATGGTTGCGAATTAGCACCATACAAACTCCCCAAATACCTCCCCAAGAGAATTTTTTCCCTGGAATACATCAAACAGATGTTAAATTTCAATGACATTCATTTTGTGGTGGCTGCAAAGAAATCAAGTTCTGCATAAAGACAGAGGTGGGCCCATTTCTATGTAATACTAGGACAACAAGTGAAGAAGCAGACAAAATTATTAAAGAGATGAAGTTCAACCTGAGTTTTACATGGTCTTATGACCCTTGTGGTATTATTTCAAAGCTTAGAGTAGCAAATAAAAGTACTCCCTACATCCATACCTCAAGGCCTGAGATATAAAAGTATGCAAATAAGTTGGAATGGGCCGAGAATACCTTGCAGGAAGCTGAAGAACAACTCTTTTCCACTTCAAGTTTATAGACTCCCACTCCTCAGGAGAAAACAAGTAAAAGACAAAGAGATGAGAGATCGTCATCAACAACTAGAAGTAAGGCCAAAGAGTTCAGGATTAGTTACAGGAAAAGGAAAAAATCGACTCCGAGGACAGATGTGGACAAAGAGACGGAAGAGCAGGTTTCCATCATAATTACAGACTCACCACCTACAAGCAACAAATTTGTAACATTTTCTAATAGACCTTCATCATCACAAGGTTAGGAGGAAACAAAGCTAGATTCACAGAATGTCCAAGGAGAGGAGGAAAAGACAATTTTTGATAGGTACAGAGAGATTAATCTTGAGAATGAGATTCTTAAAAACAATACTTATAATCAGTTTTGGAAACAGACCTCCAGCTCACAGAGTAAGTTCTTATCAGTTTTTTACACATAGCATGGGAAGATGCATATGGCCTTCCTTGAGGCCCAAACTCCACATCCAAAATGATCAGTAGACTACAAGAGTACTACATTTGAGTTCAGTACCGAAGATGACCATACCATTGATCAAATGGATATGTATAAGAAGACTGGTGAGATGATATCTTCTACATTAACTAACACGGTTATGTCATTGTCCAAATTGCAGGTTTCATTTGCCAATGTTCAGTCTTAGTTGAAAATGGAGAAGGTATCCTCCTTAACAAAGGATAATAGGATCAAGTCTTTGGAAGACTTGGTGGTAAATATAGGATATGATCCTAAAGATGTCAATGTTGCAGAGGAGATTATCAAGAATAAGAATTTGGGCATTGCACCATTGAGAAATTAGCTTAAGCTTCCTGCCACAGAGGACCCCTTAACCAAGGACATTGAACAAAATGAGGCACAAAATGTTGACATGATGAAGCTGATTATAGAGCAGAACATATAGATTAGACAGATGGAGACAGAAATGGAGAAGATGGTAAAGGAGAAAGAATAGAGTCAAAAGATGGCCATTGTTCCCCTGGATGCCATACCCATTTCTCATCTTCCAACAACAGGAACAACCACTACAGCTAATTCTTCCACTCATACTACAAGTGTTGAATAGGTAAAAAAGACACTAGAGAACATGTCAATCCAGTCAAAAGAGATCAAGGATTTTCAGGGGAATCTCAAAGCTTTAGAAGTACAGAAATCCAAAGCTGAAGCTTATCATCTTACTAAAGTGAAGAAATCATAGAGACTATTGGAGAAGTTGCAAAAGGTAGAAAGGGATATCTCAATTGGTCAGACCTTGGCCCAAGCCAAGGAAACCATTTGGATGGGTATTTTGGACTTTATGAATGAGATTTGGACATCTATCCAAATCATCTTTGAACAAAAAGAATTGATAGAAAAAGCCAGAGAAACCATTGTTCAAGGAAGGAAGAAGCTTGGAGAAATGCCCACAGAAGCCTCCAACATTATCAAATTCCTAAATTCTATGTTAAAATATGAATTTGTAGAATTAGGAATTAGTGACAAATATGCCACTATTTTAGAAGTCAAGAAAGTTTTGACCAAAAGGAACCTCATTATCAATTGGAGGAAAGATGTGAAACATTAGAGCTAGGAGTAAACAGGTTCTACAACACAATTGAAGCATTAATCCAGAAAGGGTTGCCCAACATTTATGTGATAAATGACAAATTAATCACTCAGGAAGACTATGTCTTGAAAATGAAAGAAATGGCCAGAAGTAGTGTCAAGTTCAGTGGGATAAAGGGCAGTATGACAACAAAAGCATTTTTAGAAACCATAGCAAATGACTTCTACATATAGAATGAGGTAAAAAATGTTTTTACAGTGAAGCCAACTTTTTCAAAATACAGAGAGGTTGATGAAATTTACCCTAGGGTAATTAAATTAACCATACCCGATGAAAAGAGATGGGAAGAACTTTGCGATTTACTAGATTAAAAAGGTAATTTGGATGTAGTAAGACAACAGCCAGCACACCAGCCAACACAACAACCATCACATCAACGCAACACATTTTTGGGTTGATTCAGCAACCAAACCCACCAAAGTAGAGCCACCTATCCATGCAGTTGTCTACGTGGCCTATTTTTCTGTTAGAGATAAATCTTATTGTTTAGAATTAGGCTAATAATACACTGTCGTTTTTTACAACGTTTTTGTAATTATTTTTGTATAAATACTTCATTGTTTGAAGTATTAAGGGTTGATTTCTGAATGTAATTTCCTTTGCATATTGTAATTTTTCAAAGTGATGGAGCATCAATAATACAGGGACCTTTTCACAGGATTCATGTGGTGTACCAAATGGTGATGTGTTTCTTCAGTTTATTTTTTTAAACATTGCTTTTCTTTCTTTGTTGTTTTGAAATCTTAACTACTTAACAGAAACTGTGATGAATAGGATTTGTTATGTAAATCACCCTATTTTGGCTATTAGTAATTTTCATGTTTTCCACTGAAGTAAAATTAAGGAATTCTTAATTGCTTCTTAATTTCTATTGAATCTTACCTTTTTTCTATTTCACAATCCATTTAATTTCTACAAAGATCTAAATAGTGCAACCTAGCTTGACCTGTGAAACTCCTCTAGAATTTGATGCCAAATCTAGTTAAATATTCAGACTCCATAGCCTAATGGAATTATAACACTTAAATCAACCAAACCATTCAAACAAAACAATCAGTACAGTAAGAACTAGCCTAAAATTCATATAAAACAAAGCTAAATTTTACAGAGAGATCCCTCTCTGAAGCTGGTAGCGCTAGATCCCGGCTTCCAAAGTGGTTTTGATGATGTCCTATGCGTTTACTCCCTCAACCTCAAAAATACAAAACGACAACATAGTGCCGACCACGGGGAAGAAAACTCTTTAGATTGAAAAATCATTATTCCCTAGTATTCAATCAGTTTTTCTATAAATTAAAGCTTATATATCATTATGAAATACATGATCCAAGGTTGTTATCTTGTATATATTTTAGTGTGTCATTGATTTTGATTTTATGAAGTTGTGTGATGAATTTTAATAGACCTGGCTCTCAAAAGAATTTTCACTAGAGCCCATCTTGATCCCAACTCTTTTGAATTTTTAGATAATCCAGAGAATTTGGTGAGAATTTTTTTTTATAGAGAGTTAAGGTAGTAATAGTCCTTTGTCTAGGTTCAACTTTCTTCCTCAGAATAGTCCTTTGTCAAGATCTAACTCTCTTCCAGATAAATTTGAAACTATTCAAGATATAGATTTTGATTTGTCTTTCCAGCATAGTTTGTTTAAATCAAAATCTGAGAGTTTTGTAGATTAGGCTGTCTTTGACAAAACCATACTGCAACCATATATACCCCAAACCCAACCTTTTGAAACAGATCCTGATCTTGAATCCCTACAACAATTTGATAAGTTACAGGATCTAGTTTCGGTTTTGGACCAAGCCATTGATGAAGCTTATATTCAACAATCTGTTGAATTTTCAGCTTTAAACATTGCAACAGCTTTTTTATCCAACCAATCTTCCCAGTCTATTAATCTACAAACCCCTAGTCCTACTCATTCCATAGTCTCTACTTCTTCACCTGTAATATCTTAGACTATTATTTCTATTATCCCTGTAGTTATCACAACTACACCTACCACAGGTTCATCTTCTAGTCAATCTCTCAGACAAGCTATGGTAGGTAGGTATGCACCTTTGGTGTTACCAGGCTAGCTAAATGCTATGCCTAGAGATTACCAATCTAAAATTTTTACCTTTGATAACATTGGTTCCCATACTACTCAGCAACATGTGGATAGAATGAATGATGTGTTTGACCCTCAAGAAGTAGATGAAGCTGATGTAAAAATGAGATTGTTTGCTCAAAGTTTAGGAGGTGATGTCAAGAAATGGTTTAGGAGTTTACTTGTAGGAAGTATATCCAACCTTGATGCATTCCATCAAACTTTCTTAGCTAGATGGGACCAAAAAGTCTGATGTAAATATGCAATCAGAGTTTTATTTTTCGTGTCAATGAACTAGTGCTTTGTTTGTTAAAAGTGATTTTCATTGAAATTTGGAAAATTAGCCAAATGACATATTTTCAATTTTTTTTTTCATTTTCTTAGATTTTTATAACCAATTCATCTCTTGTTACTTCAATCATGTGTCATTGGAACTAAAGATATTTCATTCTCATTTAATGGATTTCCTCATTCTTTCTTGCAAATGTCATCAGAGTAAAAAGATATATTATTAGTTTATTTTTATGATGGCATGGAGAATGATTATTAATGATGGTAAATTATGTAAGATTGAACTGTAAATATATGTTTATTTAACGATAGCATAATTTATAAATGAAATAACACATTTCAAGTATTTTTTCTAGTTAATTTTATTGAAATTTTAACAAAGATTTTTAAATACTTGAATTTAAGATGTTTAATCTATAGAATTTAAGTGCTTAGGGGTTTTTAGAGTGTTTAATCTTATTTATGCATTCAAAAAATTATTTTAAATAACAAAAAAATCACAATCTTTCAGTAAAAAAGACTATTTCATATATGAATTAGACTATTTTTTTTTAAATGTTATTTTTAGTTATTTAAAATGTATAAATAAATTTAAAATTTTAAACCTTTATTCTTATAGATTTAATAGCATAATTTTTTATACCAATAAATTTTTAATTTGATTTTAGTAAAACTCATTAAGAAAAAAATAAAAAACAAATTAAACTTGTAAACTAGATTATTATATATATTTTATAATAAAATAATAAGTTATGTATAAATTAAAATATGTGTAGTCAATTAGGTTTATCTTGAGTGGAATGGTTTTATCTTTCTTACCATGTTCAAATGTTCATTAATGATATGATGAACTATAATAATTTAATAATTATTGTTATAATTACTTTGTGCCTACATATATTATTATATTGGCTTTGAGTTTTATGAATTCTTAAATGAGTATCCCTACAAATTGAAATTGTATCAACAACCTCACTCTAACTCTTATATATATAGCCATTCAATTGTCTCAATAATCTACTCACCTCCATATCTCTACTTACTTTGATGTCTCCAAACCTTTGCCTATTGATTATGCTTCTTAAACTTCAGTTTTTTTTTAAGATCCAATTGTCTAGATAATCTACCTTCTACCATTCTCTACATTTTTTTGGGTCATAATTTAATGTGGCCAAACCTTTGCCTCTTTGTACAAATTTCAGGAAGATGAGGTGAATTTCTTTTCAAAATAAACAAATATTGTATCTTGCTATTCATTTGGAATAAAGGATAATTACAAAAAACTTTTAAAAGTTATTATGCATTAAAAATCTAAAAGATACATAATCAATTTTCTATGTTTGGATTGAGTGGCCAATTCCAACAACTATTAAGTTCTCAAATTAAGAAATTAACAATATTCTAAAAGGGATTGAGAAGTGTAAAAGAAGTTGAGAAACCATATATATCATTATTATTAGCGGTGCATCTACATTGGCACATTATACAACTTTCTGCCAATGTTTTCAAATCTGCCGATGTTTAAAAACTAGGGAATCTAAAGGAAACAATGGAACAAAAAAAGAAAAATTGAGATGAACTTATTAGATCAAAATTCTAAGATATCCAAGAATCTAGCTAAACCAAATGAAAGAACCCCATCACACCATGGCTATATGGAAATGGAAGGACAAGGCTAGAAACCACTTTCACAGCTTGAAAAACTGATGCCAATGACAAAAAGAGAACCAAATACACACATGAATGTACCATGCATGCCAAAACTAGTAAGGAAATAATACATGTAACTCGATACCTACAAATAATCTCATTGTAGTTGCTTGATCCAACTATTTCTTGCTTGATCTTTTCTTCCCTTTGGTTTCTTGTCCTTCCTTTGCCTTCCTTTCTCCTAAGTTAGAGTGCTCGAAGAATTATCTAAGTGTGCAAGAGTATGAGAGAATAGAGAGAATAGAGAGAGAGCTCCCAAACTAAACTGACAAAAAGGTTCTGAATTGATCCTCAGAATCATTTTTATTAATGAGGCCTCTATTTTCTTCAATTTCCATTATTTTTCCTTCATTTTCTTCCTCACATGTAACTTGTGACCTTTTAGCTTCCTTTTCTCCTATCTTCTATTGTTTTCATAAATAAAATGATAATTAATGCCACTTGCCTTTCTAAAGCCTTTGTCATTTCCTTTGTCAATTTCCCTTAGCCATAATAAACCAAATGAACACCCACTAGGATGTTTTTCCCAACATTAAGCTTGGAATAAGTGTCCCATGACCTTGGTCTTATTTTTCCTTTATTAACTTTATTACATGAAATTTTAACCTAGAGCTGTTACATACAAGATCGGGTATAGTTGCTATAGGAGCATCAGGATTGCTACAGGATTGCATAGGAGTTGTTACAAGATCATGCCAAGAGGTGAAAAATGGTCCAAACCACTGAGAACCTTCCTCCAAACCCCCACAAACATAAAGAAATTATCCCAAGAGGGGTAAGTGGAATATTTTCTCCTCATTCTCCATGCAATTTTTGAGTGAATTCTGTTTACTATAGGCATCCTGTAGCAAACCCCTGTAGAGTTAAATTTCTTTGAAAATTTATTTTCTTACATAAGAAAGGAAAACTGGGAGCAGAGGTAGTTTTCTTTAAGTAGGGGATATAATTATTCTCTCTCTAACTAAAAAGAGACATCAACCTCCCCACCCTATGTTGAGACCCTAAAATGCTTAGGGAAAAATCCTTAAATTTTTTTATCTTTCGGATAACTTAAGAAGGAAGCAACAGGAGCCATGGGGGGAGGTTTCAATCAAAGAGAGCCCCGAGACGCCCAAAGAATCCATCAACATCTTTGAAAAATTCAAGGGGTATGATGATGAGGTAACCATGAATTTTCCATGAACATCCATTCTCATGGAGAGGATAGTGCCACCATTGTTGTTAGAAGACTTTCCATTCATTTGAATGCATAGCTCATTAGCAGAGTGACCACCATAGCCTTAGGATTTTGATGTGGCAAGGAAGGTAGAACAATAGGCATCATAGCCAAGAAAAAATTCTTCCTCCCTTAAGATAAGCATGTTGAAGAAAAAAATGGAGTACGAAGGAAAAGCCTCCACTACCCTTGGGATGAAGTGGCCTATATCATCCTTAAGTACCTATCTTATGAAGGGAGGTTGAGTGTTGTGTATGCCTATAAATTTAGCCTACTTTATGAGTTGAGGTTCCAGGCAGAGATACCCATTCCAACTGTCTCAGTGTTCCACATTTCCTCCTTTAGTCCATAATCGAAATGAGCCAGAGAGTGAGGGAAGGAAAGAACCAAGTAATTGCACATCATGGCCTCATTAAGATCATTTTCATGAATGCCTTAAACCAGCTGAGGAGCCCTATATTGTGGATTGACTTTGTGGATATGGATAGGGAGGCCTTCATTGAATCACAAGCCCTCACCACATCACAACAAGAACAGACACCAAAATCTAGTGTTGGAGGTAGGCAAGAATAATAAGAAGAAGATATAGAAAAGGAAGAGGAATAAGTTGAAGGAAAGACAAAAGAGGTTAGAGGAAGAGCCGTAGAAGAAATGAAATAAGAACAAGGGGAACAAAATGCACAAGAGAACACCCATGAAGAGCATTTGAGGCCTAGAAAGAAGAGGAAGAAAAAGCAATAGCTAAGCCTCTCACTAGGAAACATAGAACAAGATATGGCTACTACCTTAGTCACACTTAGCACACCTTTCAAGCCCAAGAAAAGGCATACCAAGGACGGCTGCTTATATGTCAAAAGACGAAAGAGCACCAAAATTAAGCAAGGTAAACCTCAACCTCCCTCAACAGTCCCAATCAATTTTAATGAATTGGCTAGCCACCAAGAGAAAGAATTAGGACCTGGTGAAGGGAAAATTGAGGAGGTCACCTCCCCTAAATCCAAGGGTAAACAACCTTTGACACCCATGATAAGGCCAATCTCTAGGGTAGTCACAACTAAGAAACTCAAGGAAAAAACATGGCAACTCTACTATAGAAGAAAACAGAGCTGCTACAAGAAGGAGAAGAATTGCTACAAGAAAGAACATTTTTGCTAGAGGATGAAGAAAAACTGCTACAAGAAGGGATAATAGCCACTCAAGAGGATGGATAACGTACACAACAAATTTAGGATCCCACTCAACAACCTGATCTTGGATCACATTACAAATTTATTGATGAAGGGAGAACTTTACCTTCGAAAATTGCAATTCCCCTCTTCTTTGAGCTAGAAAAAGGGAGAGGTAGAACTCACCGGTGGATGCAAATTGAAAAATCCAAGAAATTAGAGGATATGGGCCTCGTGGAATAAAAGGTGCAACAAATGGGTAAGGATTTGGCTGATGTAAGGCTAAAGGAATCAATCATGAAGGAGCAGTTGTAGTTAGAAAACAAAAGGTTGAGAGAACAACTCCAGGAAAAAGAAGCATAACTTGTCGCCGTGGAAAGTTTGTGCATGGAAGCCATCTAGTGTAGGAAAACATCTAAATCCTATGCCATCTTCCTCAAATAACAATGGATGCAATTCCAAATCAAAATATTGGAAAAATAAGGCTCTCTACCATTTCAGGATTATAGGAGGTTCATTGACTTATGCCAGCTAGTGAGCATTGAGGATAGAGCCAAATTGGACGAATTTTATATGCATAACATGATCATCACAGACATGAAATTTTGGTACCCCAAATCAAGAATGGGGGATGTACAACTGATCACACTGGCCTCTTGGTTGACTGACATGAATAAACCAAGGTTCAGGAAGTAAATAAGTTGAAGGCCAAAGAAGAAAGTGAGCCCCTATACATCAGAGTAGAGTTAGTAAGCCCCAAGGCTATCATCAGTAACAACAAAATCATCTCTATTGATCCCCAATTCACCCCTCGCTACATGGTAACACAAGAACAAGTCATCCTCCATTTCGAGGATACCTTTAGGTTGTTGGGGATTGAGAGCTTATAGGATTTCCAAAGGAGATGGCATGCTCTGCCCCAGAGTCTGCAAATAAGAGAATATTAGTCCCTTGAAAGGTTGAGAAATGCCTTAGAGAGGACCCCACTCTACAAAATAATCATTCAAAGGTTGAACATCAATTATATAGGTCTAAAACTCAGTTCTACCTTGTTATTGGGCCTACAAGAAAGAAGAGATAAAGTAGAGGAGCAAAAGGAGTGGGAACCCATAGAGGAAAATGCAGGATCCTATCCATAAGAGGGCACACCATCTAAGATTCCTTAAGATGTTAGAGAGGCCACCAGGGCCATGCATGAACTACACATCAGTAAGAAAATTTCTCAGAGGGTGAGAAACACTTTCAAGAAATGGGTGATGATAAATCCCATCAATAGGTATATTTTAAGGCCCATTTTTTTATCCTTTAGCCCATAAATTATTTCTTTCCTCACATTAATTTACATTTTTTTGATATAATGTGCTTAGTAGGAAGACGAAAGGGTTCTTGTCATATTTTCATGGCCTGATGTTGTTTATGTTTAGGCAAAAGAGAATTTTTTAGTACATTTATGATGTAGAGGCACATTGGAGGAAACTAGAGGAAGTATAGAAGGCTTCTTCCTTGCCTTTACTCTCCTTCAATGACTCGAAGTGATCGCTAGAATCACTAATCTATACTCATATACAACTCGAGGTTCACTGGGAGCCAATTAACTCAAGTGCATGAGAGGATCTAAGGGAGCTAGATCCTCTATTTCCACTTTGATATGATGTATTTGAACTCTATTTCATGTTAATGAAAGGTTCATCGTTGGTCTACATCTAAGTTAATTTTGGAGGTTTGAGACCCTTGGGTTAGGTCCCAACCCAAAGGTTCTAGTATCTCTTATATATTTTATTTTGTCATTGTTTGAGTAATGGTATTCCTTTGTTTGTTTAGGCATAAATTAGATTTCAAAAATTGGGGTTGCAACCCTTATTACCACCTCCCTTGTGGGAAGTGTGGTTGAGGAGTCTCCAACAACAAGCCAAAAATATGTGTTTAAGTTTCCTTTGAAAGTTGATATATTTTGGTTTATAGTTATCTTGAATACTGTATTTCTATGTTATAGGAGTTAAATATCATGCCTTTTCACATGGATTAGATGCATATTGTAGGATAGAGTAGCTCTTGATGAAATAAAATTCAACTCATCCTTTCCATCTTGATTTGTTTTGTTGCAATTTGATCATTAGATTTATGTTCTTTCCAAGAGTAAGAAGGGGTTGGTTGTTAGTATGCAGGTACTACCAGTGACTTGTAGACATTGGCACACTCTTCCTACATCCAATTTTTCATGACCAACTCCCATTTTGGCACCTCATACTGCTCTGAAATCCTGCCACCGAGATCATCTTTTGAGGGTCATTGGAGGACATTGTGAGCATGTCCTTTTGTGCAAGATGGACCTCTGAGGGGTGCTAAGCTTGGAAAAATGCCTCATATATCCTTCATATACCATCTTCCACCTTCTAACACCTTTAGAACACCTTTCATATTGTTAGGATGCTCTTGAATCCAATCTTGTAGTAAAACAAGGCAATCCTGTAGCATCTTGTAGAAATCATGTAACAATCTTGTAGCATCCTATAGCACTGTTTAAAATTGACCATATTTGCCTTAAGAGCTTGAATTTGGTATCTTGGGATTGAATAATTACCTCTATACTTTGAATCTATGGTTGGGGAGGACCAAGGACCACTTTAGACCCATCTATCCTTCACTAAAAGTACAAAGTAACAATTAGAATTAGTAGATATGTTTCTACATTTGAATCACAAAAATTGTTCTCTCATGAAATGTGTAAGGACTCTTTTATTAAAGCTAAATTATCTTGAACTTAGTGATAATAATGGAAACAATTTAATGCAAGTAGGTTAGACCTAGTTTTTGTAGTTATGTTCTTGGATTTTCTAGTCATATGCTTTAGATCAAGTTTCCTTTTTCAAGCAATTTTTCACATTCTGCAAGTAGAGTACTGATTTACATTCCACAAATAAGACCTTGATTTACACCTGCAAGCAGACTAGCATATTTCATCTCTGCAATTAGTACATTCCTTTACCTTCATGCAATTGTAGTTAGTCTTTACATTTGATGAATGAAACTTTCATTTCTGCAACTAAGATAATGTTCACCTTCTTGTAATTAGGGTAGACTCTTGTCTTTATATGCAAATTCTCTTTAAAATCTAGTAGGAGGAGTGGTCTCTTTATGCCTTGATTTAATTCATTTATTGAAGGTGACATGAGTAGAGATTGACTTACTATGCATATAGCATTGTCACCTCTTAA
Organism: Pinus tabuliformis; assembly: GCA_031772625.1. NCBI lineage: Eukaryota > Viridiplantae > Streptophyta > Pinopsida > Pinales > Pinaceae > Pinus > Pinus tabuliformis. The sequence continues at coordinate 1,778,558,186 of CM062816.1, read as the reverse complement.
GTTTGTATGGACCCTGGGTTGATAATTAAAGTTGGTAGGCTTGGGAGTCTCAACAATCTTGTTACTCGGGGTCATTAATTAGCACTCAATGCTTAGGCTTCTAGTTGATTTTTAGATATGGTTTGGTTCTTTAATAAGTTGCATTTGATTTTAGGAACAATACCAAGAGTTTAAATAATTCTTACATGAACGCAAAGGAGTGTTGATGAATAGGTTAGAGTAGGGATTTCTTTTGCAGGATCCCATAGTATTCCTTGCACATTTTCTAGCGTTGCACCTCAAATTTTACAGATCTTGGATTGATATTAAAAATTTTCTCACTGAGATAAAAAAATACTACAACAAAGGTCAGTATGGTCGATTACTCCAATTGCCTATAGAAAAATGCTTGGTAGAGGATCCTAGTTTCTATCTTTATTTGAAACTTTATGCCAAGGTATCTTCATCCATACATATATTACATAATCAAAGTATACCTCTTTTATCCCAAGACATTACTATCTTGACAGTCATTAACGACACAACAAATTTACCTTGAGTGTTGGTGAAGCTTTCATTGTTCTTCCTTTACACCGTCATAATACCAAAATCGCAATGTGAGGCATCTCGCCAAAATCAAAGGTTGTCGCTTCATTAGTGGTGCGATAATGTTATGTCCAATATAGATATAATTAAAGAATGTGGGACTATAAGTTAAAGGAAAATAAATGTGCCTTCATATTTGAATATAAAATTTTGAGTGCTTCTTTTGCAGTCTTGCACACTCATCCCCCATTTCCTTCCACTGTTCAACAATAATAGTCACTTTGAAAACCTTTGAACATTTTTTGTTAGTTCATATATTGCAAAGATAAACACAATATACTGCAACACGTTGAAATAACTTTGTTTCATAGCAACACCATTTCTATTCAGCCTGCTTAAATATAATGAAGAATTTGTTTATGTGAAAAAACTTGCCTTAGCTAGGAATATCGTTCTCACACCTTTAGATCCAAAGTTTTTCATGTTTTTAGGTATTATAGTCGTGAGAATGAAAATTAATGATTCCCATTGATTATAGTTGATGGAGTCTCCAGTGAACATTAGTCTCTTTCCTCTAAAATTTTCCAACATGTTTGTAGCATTCAACCTTGAAAGAAAAATATATGCTAATTTAAGCATTGTCTAGATAATTTAATAATTTAAGGTAAACGATAACCAAAGAATCCATGGATTTGATATGTAGTGTTGCTTACCTGGGAATATTACAATCTCTAGGTTTTTATCTTCATTTTGTATGGCTTGAATCTGATCACATGTGCAGTCAAATACACCGCTCACTTTGGAGATTATTTGAGATGGATGTTTCAAGTTAGATTTTTTTCCCTCAACATGGTTTGGGTCCAATGAAGTACAAACTTTGATTTTGGCCAGATTCCTCACCTTGCAATATTCAGAGTGCAAAGGTGCGAGAGTGTGGAGGAAGCACAATGAAAACTCCCTCTGCACTCTGTACAATTTAGATATCACCTACGTGTAGGGAAAATTGATCATAAGAGACAATGACTAAATTTGAGGACCTAAATTTCATACTTGAATAGGGTATGCATCCCAAAGTAACATAATCAACAATCAATTTACTAATATAGGGTCCTATTTTAGGCTTTGTCCCATTAATGGTCCCAATATTGAACTAGTCACTAGATAAAAAGAGGCCCAAAGCCTTGATAGAAAAAAAAAGCGATATAAGAATGCTCAACCATTTGAGACATGTATTACTTGTGACAGTCAACTCAATCTTATTATGTGTCATAAAAGGTCAAATAATTTATTAATATTTTGATGCATTTACTTTACATTGCCAGAGAGCTTCTCAAAGATGAGCCTGATTGATTTCTCCAATTTCGTATAGACAAATATTTGGTAGAGGATCCAAATTTTTGTCCTTATGTGGAACTTTATGCCAAGGTATCTTCATCCATACATGTGTTACATAATCAGAGTACACCTCTTTGATCCCCATATGTCATTATCTTGAGAGTAATTAATGACACAATAAAAGTATCTTGAGTGTGGAGGAATCTTTCATTGTGCTTCCTCCACAAATTAAAATTTGAGGCATCTCGCCAAAATCAAAGGATTTCGCTTTGTTGGAAGTGTGAGAACGTTTTGTGAAAATATAGATATCATTAAATAAGGTGAAACCATAAGTTAAAGGAAAACAAATGTTTTGCATAGACCTTCATGTTTGAATATAAAATTTTGAGTGTTTTCTATTCACTTCCTCACACTCATTTCCAATTCCCTTCCACTAGTTAACAATAATAGTCGCTTTAGGAACCTTTGAACATTTGTTGTTAGTTCATTTATTGCAAATATAGAGGCGATATCCTACAACATGTTGAAATAATGTTGTTTCACACACACATATCTCTCTGCCATGTACTGCAGAATTAGTATATCTACCATACCATGTGAAACAACCATTGACTTAAATACGAGTAATGACTTGGGAATCTTTATGCAATGATTAATTGTGTAATAGATTCATGATATTTAACGAATTCACTCTAGAGAATTAATTTGGGTTTGCATTTTGATTCTTCGTGGAAGCTTTATTTTGGTGTGCTTAGAAAGGGAGTGCGGGAGAAAGTGTGTGTGGAGCAAGGAAAAAAACTCCTCCATATACCCTTCAATCACACTTCTTGCATAATTGTGTGAAAATTAATAAACAACTAACAAAAGAGATCACACGAAACATATACAATTATGATTTAATAAATTAACCTAGGAAAGGATTAATCAAAATACATGACCACATGATTACATAGAAATTTAAAATAATTTGTTTTTTAATTGGCGCCACCATACAAATAACAAATGTGGGAAATCAATTGTGTGGAGTAGTCCTTGCGTGGAAGAGGTTGTCTGCAAGACAGAGATATATGAAACAAGTGTGTGGAGGTAGGAGGGAATTCAAACAATGAAGTCAAAAGGGACCCTCAAAATTGTTATTACTTAGTGAAATTCTCTGCAAATTGGCCAAATATCCCATAGAAGATCATAGAACTCCACCTAATTCATTTTCCTATAGACAAAGAAATGATAGTGACGTGACATTTCTTAAGGAGTTTGCAATGAAGTACATAGCTAATAAATTCAACGCATGAAAACATCAGTTCTAAAAACCTAATGTGAAAGTTTGCCATCACCCATCAATGCCTTCTGTAAAAAATCCCAGTTTATCATGGTTCTTCTTTTCTTATTTGGGTTATCATGTTTCTCTAGAGGTGCGGAGGAAGCTTTCACTGTGGGAAGTGTAAAGGTGTGTAGGTGGCTTTCATTGTGAGGAGTGCAGAGGTGGATTTCATTGTCTGGAGTGTGGAGGTGCGGTGGAAGCATGTGCACAGACAAGAATAATGAAAAATTGTAGAAATGATTGTGTAAACAAAGAAATTTCAAATAAGAACAAAACAAAGACCCCACATTGAGGAGGGGACTATTCTGCTATGCAACTATCACCATTTTTTATTTCACATCACTGATATTGATGTAAAAACTATAAGTACCCATTCTAAACCTCTAAGAATGAAATAGGGTCAATGATACCTCTTCCAATCATATAAAGAGAAACAAAATTACTAACATTTATGTTAAAAAATTCTCATTCATAATTGACAAAGTTGAAAGAAATAGAAAATCTGATTTTTTACTTGATGATGGACTCTAAAAATATATTTTCAAATTGTTGATGCCTTAAATTATTTAGATAATCTCGTAGTATTCTCCTACAAATGAAATAATCTTTCCATGGGAAACACACATCCTATTATCTAATTTATAATCATAAAATATTATCTTAGATACTTTTGATAACAAATTGTTAAATCCCATAAATCAAACTCTTAGTTTCTTTGGACCACAAATCGTTAAGTCCAATAAATTGAATAACACTAAAATTCCACAAGATAGTTCGTAAACATAAAAGATAATCCTATGTTCCCACCATTACACCTTATAACCTATATAGTGATTAAGAAGAATAATCACATTAGATCACAAACATGATAATACTTAATTTAATAAGTGAATGTTTCGCTTAGTAATGGTGAAGGTTCTTATGAGGGAGATGATGGATGGAAGGGTATCAATTATTGTTACCAAATTTACACATATAAAATGAACTCCTATTTTTTATAGAGAAGAATAAGGAGCATTTAAAGACTTTATAACTATTGAAAACAAAGTGAATGATTTATAAAATGCATGCATGCAATGTTAACTAGAGGATGTTATTACTTCAATCTTTCTCTTTGTCCTCTCTAGTGTATGTACGAAACTCATTTCTATCAAATTGATTAAGGAATGGTGATAATAAATGGGTGCTACATCTAAGAAAAAGATATATTAACTCAACCTCTATCTGTAAAACACTCATTAAAATTTATGATGGGAAACTTAGACATCAATTTTACAGTTTCAAATTTTTTCCCATCACTTTTAACGTTTCAAAATTTTTGTTGAAAGTCAATCCCAAAAATGTTTCATAGAACATAAAATTCTAAAATTGCATGTAGCAACTTCCTAATCCACTGATTTAGAGGACCCTAGATTCAACATTGGTTGGATTATGATCCCCTCTTTGATACATGATGAGGCTTTGCTTGCACAAATTAATGTGGATACTACACTTGGAGGAAGACAAGACATCTTGTAAGGTTGTGGGCTTGTCAAATAACATCTATTTTAGGATCACCTGTGAGATAACTTTGTTTCTCCCCCATTTTTGGTAGTTTCTCCCTAGATATCTTTGAATATGGATCCCTAGTCATAATTTTTTTATTATCAAAAAATGCCTTGAAACAAGACTTTTGTGGTGTTGGATTTTATTCAAGGTTAAAAGATGAACAATTTGAGGAATGGTTGTCAATGTCTCAAAGCTCAAAGTGGTGTTGGTTTTTGTTCAAGTTTAAAAGATGAACAATTTGAGGAATGATTGTCAATGTTTCAAAGCTCAAAGTTGAGTTCATATTTAAGATTATAAAAAGGAAGTGAAACCAAGTTAATAGTGGAGGAAAGAAAAATAAGGAGAGATGTATAAAACCTAAAAGGCACCCTAAAAAAATGTTAGAAATAAAAGAAAAATATCACAATTAATAAGAATAATAAATATATAATAATATTATACAGTAATAATATTATTACAACCTATAAAAAATATGGTTAAGTGATGTAATTAATATGTAATGGTATAAATATTAATTATATCATACTATTATTTTAATATTATAATAATGTTATAATGATAATGTTGTAATGATTGTAAATACACTGGTAGTGTGTCTAGTTTGGAACAGGGCTTCTAGAATTTTAATTTAATTATCAATAATTATTAGATGGATGGTCTCAAAAGTAGTTATGCTCTTTCTTCCTTTTTAATTAAATTAATTAATTAGAAGAAAAATCATAGATGAACATGAGTTATGGTTATTTGGACATGCGTTATTAGTAAGTCATGGTATTCACTATGAATTAAGAAAGACTTTAGCTCATGCTACAACTTACTAGATTTTCAATGAGATACATTGCAAATTTTATGGTGTTTCTCAATGGCTTGGTGTTAAAGATAAAAATAATAATAGATAAATAATGATAAAATGTATACATAGCAATAATACCAAATAAACCAGGGACACAATGATTTTCCATGGAAGACTCCAATTGTAGAAAACCCAACCAATAATATATCTATTATTATATTATGGCTTAAAAGCAGAGATGCCTTTACTTAAAAGTGGCCAACCTAACCAACAATATATCTATTATTATCTTATGGCTTAAAAGAAGAGATGCCTTTACTTAAAAGTAGATAGCCCAACCAACGTCTTGGCCTAGTCACGTGATCCCTCCACTCAACTCAAGCACATTAGAATGAAGAATCCCTAATCATTCTAAAAGCTTCATTACATGTAATCCATGGGCTCTGATATGACGAGCCACCAAAACGATGTGATTAGAACCACCATTATGAACCTACCAGCTTTGACTATTTCAGTGAGTCAACTTTACCAGAACACTTGGAGAAAATGATTTAAAGTTATCATATTGTAACAACAAAAGAAAAATATAAGAATAGATAAAAATGTGCAATTTAATACCCTTAGAGGGAAACAACTTCAAATTCTTGTCTTTCATAATGTTGTAACTTTTCCCTTGTGGATGGATGATCTAGTGCATATCAACTTCAATAAGCACTACTTAGTGAGTCTCTCAAACCATCTCTAAACTCAAATGGTGCTGACATTAGACATGCATGAAGGTGATCGTGGGAATTTTGCCTTTGAAATTTCACTACTTTACAAATTTTTAATAAAAAATGATAGATGAAGCTTAAGGAAAAATTTAAAATCTACAATATCATCTTAATTGTAAAATTTTATAAGTAGATTTGAAGCAATTTATACAATATGAGCCCTCTAATAAATTTGAAAAGCCATGAATTTTATGAGATCTATCCAAAATATCAGTGCGATACTTAAAAATCATAGAATTACTGTTAGGTCCCCATAATACTAGTGATTACCCCATTACTATTGTAGTTTTATCCCTTATTAATATTGTTGTGCCCCTATTGTCCCCATATTGTTATTACTATGCCCCATAGAATCCCTCTATTGTTATTTTTATGCCTTTATATTATTATTGTTAGGTCGGCTGGGTTATATTGTGACTCCTTAGACTCCTATATATAGAAAGGAGGTTTTTTCATTTGAATCATCAAAGAATCATTCACTTGTGTAATGTAAAGGAGGTTTCCCCCTCGAAGAGGTTGAATTCTAAGGTGTTGATCTATATTTTCTATCTTTTTGTGAGCTGGTTTCATAACATTTGGTATCAGAGCTTTGGATTCTAGGGTTTCGCTACTTCAAATAGGTCATTGTGGCATTTTCTCTATAACTTTTTTCCTGAGATGTTTCAGAAGTGAAAAAAAACCCATTTGAGATGAAATTGCAATGAACCTCAGGTCCAAATTTTAGAGCTTTTCGCACTATATTTGCGGAGATATGATCTGAGGAAGTTGGTCTTTTTGAAGACTTTTGAATTACATTCCAAACAGGTGACATGGGGAAAATCGTCATAACTTTCTCTCTGAGCATCGGATTGAAATTTTGTAAGAAGGTACAGAAAGAGGACAGACTGTAGTTTCTTGTATATATTTTTCAGAGTCAAAGGTCCAAACAGGGACATGTGGCACGTCATACAAGTTCGCTCTACTGAAATAGTCTATAATCAGGTCACTGTGGGAGATTTGGCATAACTCTTCCTTGGAGAATCTAATTTGGATCAGATTGGTGGCATTGGAAAGAGGACACAGAGGCTACTCCAAGGCACAATTTCAGAACTGGAGGATATGAAATTACAAAGATACATCAGAGGCAATATCGAGCTCCTACAAAGTGAAAAAAGGTGTGTAGATTTTTTTAAATTTTTGGTTAAGCTTGGTTTGAAAAATTATTTTGAAGGAATTCAAAGGCCATAGTAGAGCATTATTATTGGTAACTGATGCCTCGAGGAAAGAAAATGCAAACACCTAGTAAGAAACTTGAAATCTCTAGCATGACTCATGAAGAAGAGGAAGAAATGCTATATGATAAATCAAAATTACAAGACCAAGTGCAACAAATGTCACTCTCACAAAAGCTAACAGAAGCTAAGATAAATGGCATGGAATCTAAGATAAAGGGTGTGGAAGCTAATATGGAGGATTTTAAGATAGATTTGAAGACAAGCATGGCAGATTTGAAGACAGATTTGATAAATTTTCTACAAGAAATACTTACTAATGGTGAAAGGGTAGTAAAGGAAACTCATGATGTGAACAAAAGAAATGTTAATCATGATTTCATAGACTCTAATGTTGGATCGAAGACCCACCATATTCCAAAATTTGATATGAGGAAGTTTGATGGCAAGGATCTCGCAACATGGATATTACAGATGGAGCAATTTTTTGATCTCAATAATGTGCAAAACACACAAAAGATACGTATTACAACTTTATATTTAGAACCAAATCAGTTTGTATGGTATCAATGGCTTTGCTCTCATAAACAAATTATCACTTGGGCAATTTTTACGGAAGAATTGATAGCACATTATGAGGATACAAAAAGCAACATTTTTTTAGCCAATTGATAAGTCTCAAACAAAAGGGTTCAATAATGGAGCACATTGAGGAGTTCCAAAAATTGAACATAAGGGTAAAAAATATTCCAGAGGAGCATAGGATTGATTTGTTCATAGGGACTTTAAAGGATAATATCCAACATGATGTTCGTCTTTGGGAACCTAATTCATTAGAGAAGGCATTCAGGTTAACAAGAAAAATGGCAAGCAAAATTATGGCAACCAGGAAGCATACCACTCACAACTATAAAGATGGAAGTGTTGTTGCCCCTAGTCTTCCACAACCTATAAGGTTGACACCACAACAATTGGAAGAAAAAAGAGCAAAAGGGCTTTGTTATAGTTATGATAGCAAATACACTAAAGGTCATAAGTGTGCTGAGAAGAAATTATTCTACATAGATTGTGAAGAGGAAGAAGGAAAGGAGCAAGAAAGGTCAACAGAAGAGGATATACTCCAGGAACAAAGCCTAGATAAAGAAGAAATGAATCTGACCATATCTTGTAATGCATTGGCTGGAATTACCACTCCTCAAACCATCAAGATAGAAGGACAAATCAAGAAGAAAAAGGTAATAGTGTTGATTGATTCAGGAAGTACCCACAATTTTATTCATTGTAAGGTAGCAAAAGAATTGAATTGCTTCCTATATCCAGCACCAGAGTGTCAAGTGATGGTTGCAAATGGAGGAACAATAAATTGCTCTGGAAAGTGCCATAATATCAAGCTATCCATGGGAGAATATATATTGACTAACCCAATGCTTTCCATTCCAATGGGAGGTGCTGATGTTGTACTAGGAGTCCAATGGCTACAATCCTTGGGTACAATAGCTTTTAATTTTCAAGAACTTTTCATGAAATTTTCTGCGGAAGGAAAGGAAGTTGAATTAAGGGGTATTGCAGGGAAACCGGGAAAGATAATCAGCTCTAACGGTATGACAAAGCTTCTAAAAAAGGAATAAAGAGGTGTAATTTCACAATTATGTTCGCTAGATGTTTCCACATTGAAATCATCTATTTCTCTAGATCTCCAAAAAGTCTTGGACAATCATTCCAAGGTATTTGAGACTCCCAAAGGTCTCCCACCCATTCGTGATCATGATCATGCTATTCATCTGATTCCAGGAAGTGTTCCTCCAAAAATCAGGTCATACAGATATCCCTATGCCCAAAAGAGTGAAATTGAACGTATGGTCATAGAAATGCTAGAGGTTGGTATAATTCAACCTAGTCAAAGTTCTTTCTCTGCTCTAGTAGTATTGGTGCACAAGAAGGATGGATCATGGCACATGTGTTCGGATTATAGGGAGCTCAACAAGCTCATTATTAAAGATAAGTTTCCCATTCCTGTCATTGATGAATTACTGGATGAATTGCATGGATCAATTTACTTCACCAAGTTGGATCTTCATTCAGGATATCATCAAATCAGAATGAAGACTGAAGACATTCCAAAAACAACATTTAGAACTCATGAGGGTCATTATGAATTTTTGGTCATGCCTTTTGGCCTTACCAATGCACCTTCTACATTTCAAGGTTTGATGAATTCCATTTTCAAACCCTTCCTTAGAAAATTTGTGTTAGTATTTTTTGATGATATACTAATCTACAACAAGTCTTGGAAAGATCATATTGAACATGTTGACAGGGTGCTACAACTATTGGAGGAGAAACAATTATATGAAAAAAGATCCAAATGTTTCTTTGGAGTACAAAAGGTGGAATATTTGGTTCATATTGTATCTCATGAAGGAGTTAAGGTAGACCCTAGCAAAATTAAAGCCATTAAGGAATGGAAAATCCCCACATCGATAAAGCATCTGCGAGGATTTCTCGGGTTGTCAGGGTATTATCACAAGTTTGTTAAGAATTATGGGAGAATAGCAGCACCTCTAACAACATTATTGAAGAAAGATGCATTTTCATGGACTCCAGAAGCAACAAAGGCCTTCGAACATCTTAAAGAGGCAATGTGCCAAGCACCGGTCTTAGCTACATCGGACTTCACAAAAGCCTTTATTGTGGAATGTGATGCTTCAGGAAATGGAATTGGTGCTATTTTAATGCAAGATGAAAGACCCATTTCTTTTGAAAGTCGTCCAATCAAGGGAAAGTTTTTACACAAAGCTATTTATGAGAAGGAAATGTTGGAAATACTACATGCACTTAAGAAATGGCGATCCTACCTAATGGGAAGACACTTCAAGGTAAAAACGGATCATGATAGCCTTAAATACTTTTTAGAACAAAGATTATCCTCTGAAGAGCAACAAAAGTGGGTCACAAAGATGTTGGGTTATGACTTTTAAATCATCCACAAAAAAGGGAAGCAAAATGTGGTGGCAGATGCACTCTCAAGAAAGGATGAGGAAGTGGAAGCATTGTTGTGTGCCATTTCTATTATCCAACCAGATTGGATAAACAAAGCAAGGGAGGAATGGAAGAATAATGAAGTGTGGGCACTTATTCGAAAGTTACAACAAGATTCTAGTACATCTGATACATTTAGCTGGCAAAATTATTTGTTATGGTACAAAGATCACTTATACCTCTGTAAGAATTCCCAACTCAAACAAAAGATTCTTATGGAATTGCACACTTCTCCCTTAGGAGGGCACTCAGGATTTTTAAAAACTTACCACACGGTTAAGAAGGAATTTTTTTGGGATGGCCTTAAATCGGATATTCAAAAGTTTGTGGCGGAATGTTTGGTTTGCCAACAAAATAAAGTTGAAACAATTAAAACCCCGGGTCTATTACAACCTTTATCCATTCCTAGCCAACATTGGGAGGAGGTTTCAATGGATTTTATTGTGCAGGTTTATCCAAGTCTGAGGGAAAGAGTGTCATCATGGTGGTAGTTGACAAACTTACCAAGTATGCACACTTTTGTGCATTATCACATCCATTTAAAGCCAGTACAGTTTCTACTGCATTTATGGAAACAATTCAAAAGCTACATACAAACCCAAAGATTATTGTAAGTGACAAAGATCTCATTTTCACTGGAAATTTTTGGACAAAATTATTTTCTTCTCTCGATACTCAGTTAGCTCATATATCATCTTATCATCCTCAACCTGATGGGCAAACTGAGATAGTAAACAAATGTTTGGAAGGATATCTTCGTTGCTTTGTATCTGATAAACAAACACAATGGGTCAAATGGTTGCCTCTGGCTGAATGGTGGTATAACACTTCCTTCCATACAACAACAAAAATGACCCCATTTATGGCACTTTATGGATATCAGGCACCATCCATCACATCATATTTAAGAGAAAATTCTAAGGTTCAAGCAGTGGAACATCACATTGAGCATCAACAACAAGTCCTCCAACTCTTAAAGGATAACCTCGTGTTAGCACAAAATAGAATGAAACAATAGGCAGATCAACATCGCAGCGAAAGAAGTTTTGATGCAGGTGATTGGGTATTCCTACGGCTACAACCATATAAACAAATGTCTCTCAAGCAAGCTAAGAAGGATAATAAATTATCACCAAAGTATTATGGTCCGTACAAGGTGTTGCAAAAGATTGGTACTATGGCATACAAATTGGAGCTACCTGTAGCTTCTCGAGTACACCCAGTTTTCCATGTTTCATGTTTAAAGAAGGTTATAGGCAACAAGCTCCTAGTTCAAACAATATTGCTAGAACTTGATGAGGAAGGAAAAATTATATTGGAACTGAAATCAGTCACAGAAACAAGAACTCGATAGCTACGAAATCGATCAATTTCAGAGTATCTCATCAAGTGGAAGAACTTATCCACTGAAGACTCCACAAAGGAGGATGATAATTTTATACAGAATCATTCAGAACTACTCAAGCGTTGAGGACAACACTTTTTTGAAGGAGAGGGGCATGTTAGGTCCCTATAATACTAGTGATTACCCCATTATTATTGTAGTTGTATCCCTTATTAATATTGTTATGCCCCTATTGTCCCCATATTGTTATAACTATGCCCCATAGAATCCCTCATTTGTTTTTTTTGTGCCTTTATATTATTATTGTTAGGTCGGTTGGGTTATATTGTGACTCCTTAGACTCCTATATATAGAAAGGAGGTTTTGTCATTTGAATCATCAAAGAATCATTCATTTGTGTAATATAAAGGAGGTTTCCCCCTCGAAGAGGCTAAATTCTAAGGCGTTGATCTATCTTTTCTATCTTTTTGTGAGCTGGTTTCATAACAATTACAATTGTAATAGATGATTTTAATGAAATCTGCAATATGAAAATTAATTATTTTACAAATAAAAAATAGATTACAATTGATCTACTTGCCAAACAAGGTAAATTTGATAAAAAAACACTAGTTATCAAGATTCAAGAAGAGAAAAAGATGAGAATCTGATCTAATACAATACTTTAGACTTTTTGAAAATGATGATCTTTCATTACTAAAACTTGAAAAAGAAATATGTTGCAATAAAAATAACATTTTCCTTATTGAAATGACACCGAGATTACCTCAATAATACTACCCTTGAACTTGGAGATATGTAGGGTGATGTTGCAGGGATTTCCTTGCTTCCTCAATACATCTCCAATTCTTTGAGCATTATTCAACATGGCTTTGATAACATGTTGAAAAAGTGTCCTCACATATAATTTTATTTAATAAAGAAAAAATGGTTTCAAAGAGAATAAAACATTAAAATCCTACAAACCTTACATGAAAATAGAGCTATTTTATATAGCCCAACTCTAAGCTAAATTCTAGGAGAACAATCAATCGTATAATCTAATGTGTGAAGAGTTCCCTTTATATATTAAGCTATACATCCTCTCAACAAAGTGAAAAAAATGTCAAATTAAGCTAAATCCTAAAAAAATTAATTTAGACTTATAAAACTTTAGGATTATGAGATTAATAGATTAACCCTTCCCTTTGTACTCCCTTAATAAGAAAACTATCTTGAGGATGGATCAATCGAGCCTTATCAGTATTTCCACACAAGGAAGATACTAGTATGCTCATGGAATGATAAATCAATTCTTCCTCACACTCCTCAACACTGAATATTATTCCTCAAATAGGGTTATCTAACACTTCCATGGGATCATCTAAGATACAATACCATGCATGAGGAAGAGTTGGTTGACCCCTCCTTTAACTCTCCACCAATGAAATGACTAATGCTTTAAAAAGGGCTAGTAGACCCTTTCTCATGCTTCCTCATGATGAAAATAATAGGATCAATAAAAGGTTGGTCAATCCTTCCTTGAGTTCTCCATTAGTAAGAATATCATGCATCAAAAAGGGTTTGGCATCCATTCCATATAATCTTCAATGACATCAAGATTATGCTTAAGGTTCAATTGAATCCTAACATGGGTCTTCCTTAATGAAAATACTATACTCGAGAAAGAGTTAATTGAATACTCTTAGTGCTCCCACATAATGAAAATACTTTGCTCAAGGACCTAGGATGTTTGTTAGAAAAAATATCACCCCCTAGACAATATTTCCCTATGATCCCTTAGATGAGAATATCATTCATGATAAAGGGTTAATAGCTAATGTATCCTCATGCATCCTCTCATTGGAAATACTATGCTTGAGGAAGGGTCAATTAACCCTTCAAATGGATATCCTATGACATGAAACCCATCCTTGAGAAAATTTGGTCAACTCGTCTCTATGTTCCCCCTTCATCAAATTATAATGATGAATCTTTATGATGGTTATAAAAACTTAAGAATAAGAAAACATATCCCTATAATGACTATGGAAGCTTGAAGAAGAATTAGGAGATTTTTGAGGTCAAAAATAGACCTCAAAACACATTTTTTCCATGTATTCTCAATTTGGTTTGTGCGTGTTTACTAAAAAATATGCAAAGTGACCATTCTTGGGATACACTTGACATTTGAGTAAACCTATAAGAAGATAAGTTAAAAATAGAATTAAAAAAATAGTTTCCTATTTGTTTCCTTCAAAATTTCATAACTCTTAGTTTATTATTTTCCTTAGAAGACCTATTCTGAACTTCAAAATATTCCCCCAATCCGAAGTAATGGGTCTCCTATAATATCCATAAAAGCGTCAATAAGAAGGAAACATATGTATCATTGTGTCTTTTCTATTATTCGTATCATCATTTATATATATATATAATTATATATAATTATAATTTTATAGCATAAGAGAATTGAAGTATTATTATGAAATGGTGACTATTGAATTAGAAATAAGAAAAAACAAAGAAAAATACCTCAAAGAAATAAAGAAATTAAAAACAATCAAATTGAAATAGAAAAAAATGAAAATAATTAATTAATCGTTTTTCCCCTAAAACCATCTTTTAAGAGGATTTTTTTAACAACATTGTATATATTAACCGGTATATATACATATCATATATTACCTATTACCTCTTTCTAATTGCCCAATATTGTTAGTTAATATATATGGGATATTAGGAGTAGACTTAGTTACTAAAATGGTATTACAATTGATAAATATTCACATTAACTTATTTAAAAAAAAAAAAATCTAAATTTCTTTTTGCTTTTAAAATAAATTAGTTAATTCACCTTACAGTAATTATGAGTAAATATTTATCTTTAGACAAAATATATTTAATCATATAAAGTTTGACTATTTATTAGGCACCAAACTCCCTTACAACACTTATTATATATATGTATCATAACTATTTATTAATGTAAATATTAATTATTCCTTAATAATAATTTTATCTTTTAATTTCATTTTCTTTTGGATTTCAACATTCAATATATTACATTATTCAACTATCTTTATATTTAATTATAAAATCACATACCCAAATTATAATTCTCAGTTCATTATTTATTCAATATACAATATAATTATTATTTTTTCATAAACAAAAATAAGATTAAATAATCAAATTTCATATGATTGAATATATTTTGTCCAAAAATAATTGTTTACTCATAATTACTATAATACTAATTAACTCCCATACAACACTTATTACATCTATATATCATAACTATTTATTAATATAATTATTAATTACTCAATAATAATTTAAAATTTTCATTTCATTTTTGTTTTGGATTTCAACTTTCAATATTACATTGACTCATCTACTCTATATTTAATTATAAAATCACATACCCAAATTATAATTCTCAATTCATTATTTATTCACTATACAATCTAATCATTATTTTTTCATCAACAAAGACAGCCTCACATGCTTTATTTTTTAAATAAAACTATGTTTAACATAATAATTGTTTATATATACGAAAGATAAGAGAAAAAAAAGAAGCTAGAATTCTATATAACTACTATTTCTGGATCTTTTGGTTTGATTTGGAAATGGAGATAGGTGAAATAAGATTAGTTTGGTTTCCTTGCTTACACATTCTTAGGGTTGATGCTCTTTACTTCTGCAACTTAGATAGCAGCATTAGGTTAGTCTTGATTTAGCAATTCTGCTTAGCATAGCTGTTTAAATGGTTAATTAGGTTATGGTGTGAGTTAACATTACATGTTGTTTTCTTCATTATTGCAGTAGAGTAGCTCTATCTTAGAATAGATTTTCTCTTCTTCCATCAAAGAATCAAGCTTCTTCTGACCCTATAGAAGTCTAGTTTGGAACCCTTGGGGTCTCTTTCCAGATGAACAATGGCAATAGGCAGGACCTTCACTTTTACTTGTGCATATAGCACTGTCACCTCCAAGTTTGTATAAACCACGGGTTGATAAGTAAAGTTGGTAGCCCTGGGAGTTTCAGCATTCTTGTTGCAATACCTAGGCTCATCACTTTTTGGCGTCGTTGCTGAGGAGGTGTCTAAGTAGAATGTGATTACTGCTTTCTTCTATTTTCTAGTCTTCAATTTTCTTCTGTTAGTTTATTTTTGCAAAAGTAATCTAGTAGCTTCCTTTCTTTCATTTGTCATTATCTGCTTTCCTTTCCATTTAGCAAGAAGATTTTCAATTCAACAAGTAGCTTTTTCCTGTCAATAGTTTTCATTCAAATCAACAATTTCATTTCTGCAAAGTACTTTCCTGCTAAAAAAATCTTCCAAAAACCAACCCAAAAATATTTCCTTTCATGCCTCGTAGGAATAAGGACAATTTAGGGAAATCATTTCCAAATACCCCCACTGCATCCAACAATCAACCTTCTCTTTTCTTTGGTGACTGTGAATTGGAAGAACCTTTAGGCGAGCAACCTTACATATTTGAAGAACCTATAGGGGAAGAAGAAGAGGAAGAACCCATTCCTACCAAACCAATGGCTGAAAACCGAAATGAAAAAGGAAATAGAGAGAGAATTGAGGGTGCCTTCCCCATTAGGGAGACTAATGGGGACACTAAGATGAAGAATATAAGCCCCTCTGCTCTACCTCATTTCCATGGCTTGACCATAGAGGACCCTGACACTTTCCTATTTGAGTTTGATGTTGTATGTCAAACTTATGACTATACAGATGATGAGAAAAAGTTAAAACTATTTCATTCTACCCTGAAGAATGCAACATTGCGCTGGTTCATGGGTTTACTTGGAGATACCATCACAACTTGGGCTCAGATGCAGCAGGATTTTAACAACAAATATAGGGACTATTATAGGTCAAAGGATACTAAAGAAGAGATTTTCAGGATGACCATAGGCCAAGATGAATCCCTAGAAGACTATGAAGAAAGATTCCAACTTAGTTACAAAAGGGCCAGGTGCACACTTGACCCTGAGTCACTAAAGTTGGTCCTGCCTAGAGGAGTAAGGGAAGATCTTATGGATACCTTACAAATGTTAGCAGGAGGAGATATCTACCAATTACCCTATGAGGATATCAAGACTGTCTTTAGAAAACATTCTAGGGAAGCCAGGAAAAAGGGTAGGGGTAGTCAACCTATGGCTAGTACATCATTCTCCAACTCATCCATCAAGGTTGAAATTGGAAATATGCTGGAAGATTTCAAAAGTGATATGCTGCAAACCCTTTCCTTGCAATTGGACACCATGAACATCAAAAAGAAGCAAGAGGAAGTAGAGAGAGCCTTGGCCATGTTTTGTCCTAGATGCACCAGGAGGCATCCTATGAACGAATGTCCATTGAACTATATTGAGATTTGCTCAACCTATGAAGAAAAACACTCCATAGAAAAGTGCCCTTCTTTACTTGGACTCAAAGTCGTATATCAAGGAGCTGAAGGGGTCACTGAGAAGCTTTGTTACATCAACCAAAGGATACCTACTGGGCCTAGACTATACTAGCAGGGTATGCAAGGGTCATCCCATGCATATTTGTAGGAATTTACAGGGTAAGTTCCTCAGAAAGAATACCAAGAGGACACCGCTCACAACCAGATCTCAAATCAATACACCAGTATTTTTGACGTGGTTAAAACCCTCAGAGTGCAAGGAGGGAAACAGTCCACGGCCTGTCCCAACGTGGGTACAGACAATTTATTAATCAAAGAATGAAAATTTACATAAGCTTCTCTCATGCACAGATTACCCGAACAATGACCCTCCATGCGCTTTAAATAGAACTCATGGACCAATCGGGTGTCAAGCCACGGATCAAGTGTCGGTAATACCGAGGTGAGAGTGAACCGTCGGATCACTACATATCGTGACCGTCGGATTGTAAGTTACAAAATGTACAACGGTAAAGAAACACACTTTACCTAACTCTAACCTAACTCTATACTAGACCAAGTTGAACTTAACTATATCCTATGTGTCGGAATATCCTAACATCCCCCCTTAAGAACAACTTGGGATAGGATTGAAGGATTTACAAATATGACACAATAGGAGAAGGAAGGAGGCACTAGAGCCTATCCCCCCTTAGTGACAACTTCCTGAACTCCAAGCATATATCGAAGTTTAGTGAACTTCGCCTCTGTGAGAGCCTTTGTGAAGATGTCTGCAACCTGATCATCTGTTCGACAATATTGCACTTCAAGAACATGGTCATGAATGAGCTTTCTGATGAAGTGCATGTGTAGTTCAATGTGTTTGCTGCGCTGATGTTGGACTGGATCTTTGCATAGCTGAATGGCACTTTGATTATCACACCAAAGTGTGGTTGGATGCTGCTGCTCAAAGCCAAACTCTGATAGGATCTGACGAAGCCACAAGGCTTCCTTACTAGCTTCCACGGCACCACGATACTCTGCTTCTGCTGATGAAAGAGAAATGGCAGCCTGTTTCTTACAAGCCCATGTAATAGGTCCTGAACCAAGAGTGAAGACATAACCGGCAGTAGACTTCCGATCATCAAGGTCACCAGCCCAATCAGAATCAGTGAAACCAACTAACAGAGGAGCTGCTTTGGCACTGTAATGAATCCCAAACTGTACTGTACCTCGAACATAACGAAGTATTCTTTTAGCTGCTTTCCAATGAATTTCACGGGGGTTTTGCATAAAACGAGCAACAAGGCCAACAGCAAAGGAAAGATCAGGACGAGTATGGGTTAAATACAAGAGTTTTCCGACAAGTTGACGGTATAAGGTAGCATCAACTTCAGGAGAAGTACAAGAGACTGAAAGTTTGACTCCAGACTGAAAGGGAGAAGTGGCTGGCTTACAGTCTTCCATGTGAAAATGACGAAGAATATCACAAGCATACTTGGACTGGGAAAGGAAAATACCCTCTTGGGATTGCAAGACTTGAAGACCGAGAAAATAGTGTAAGTGTCCTAAGTCTGTCATTTCAAATTTCTTTTTAAGGCTGGACTTCACATGGTTTATAAGGTTGGGATCACTACCAGTAAGAATAAGATCATCAACATAAAGAACAAGGATGATGAGAGAGTTGCCCACTTTCTTGGTGTAGACAGTATTGTCAGAATGACACCTAGAAAAGCCAGATTCTAAAAGAAAGCTATCCATTTTGGCATACCAAGCTCGAGGAGCTTGCTTGAGGCCATAAAGGGATTTCTTAAGTCGACAAACGAGGCTGGAGTCTGTTTGTATGAAGCCAATGGGTTGTTCCATATAGATTTCTTCCTGCAAGTCACCATGCAAGAAGGCAGATTTAACATCCATTTGATGGACTTCCCATTTGATGGACGACCCCAACCAAACCACAACTATACCTTCTTGGGGACCCCTTACTCATCCTTCCTGTTCTACACCCCATCCTTGGTCCTATGCATCTCAATATCATTCCCATCCAGCTAGCCAGTCATTTCAACCTTATGTTATTCCACAACATCAGTGGAATACCCCACTCTAGGGGTGGAGGCCCCAATTCAACAATGTTCTAGCCCTATTGCCTCCAGCACCTACCCAACCATAACTCCTGCACTCTGCACCACCTAAGCAACCCTAGATGCATTCCCAGCCAAATCTGAACCCGAACAATAGGTAGGCTCGACAAGTATACAGTGGAGAGACATCATACCCAACTTATGTTGTAGAAATCTAGGAGATCAACCTAAGATTCGGGAGAATTCTCCCCAATAAGCAACATCCCTCTCCACAAAGGGAGGTTAAGGAAGAAAGAGATGAAAGCAACCCTAAATTAAATCCACCCTTTCATGAGAGATTAACCCAACCACTCCAGCCTACCCCAGAAGAAACTGAACTTCTAGGAGAATTGAAAAATCTATGTGTAAAGACCCCCCTTCTCCAGGCAATAAAAGATGTTCCCATTTACAATAAGTTGATTAAGGAGAAATCCTTCAAGCATCCAGGAAGAAGAAAAAGGGATGCCCCTACTATTAATGTCATTTGGCAATTGTTTGACTTAATGCTGGGGCAGGTAATATGTCCAAAATATTTGGACCCTGGAAGCCCTGTAGAAGATGTGCACATCAATGGCACCATTGTCCCACACACTTTGATTGATCTTGTGGCTACCATTAATGTGATGAATAAGGACATCATGTTCAAGCTCAACCTCCAAGGGTCATTTAGGAAGACCACAACAGTTCTGCAACTTGCAGATCATTCCATAGTCACCCTCGAGGGAATTGTGTAGGATGTGATGGGCTCCATTGACTCCTAGGAGTACCCTGTAGATTTTCTAGTTCTCCAGCCTAAGGTTAAGCTTACTATTACCCTCTCATCCTTGGGAGGCCATGGTTGGCCACAACTGATGCTTACATTAGCTGCAGAGCTGGGAATATGACCATCAAGAATGGGCATATGTCCAAACAATTAGTCTTATACCCTCCTACTCAACCTTCCCTAGAGCATGATTTACCTTTATGGTTGGAGGAGGAGGAAGAAGATGAGGTTTATTCTGCCCAACTTTATGCTTTGGAAGCAACCATAGGAGGAGGACAACAATATGAGGATGACTTAATTGAACACTTGCTCCAAAGTCCAACTCCTAGTTCATTACCATTAGAAGAAGAAGTAAGGGAAACCCAGAACAATCATCCAATTGACTTATGCTTGGCTGATTCCAACCCACTCCATGTTAGAACCATAGAATTTGGCCTAGAGAAAACTTTGAAAATTAATCCATCTCTTTTTACTTTAGAAGAGGAAAAGCTATGCAACATGTTGAGAGAAAACCTAGAAGTCTTCGCTTGGAGTTACAAGGAAATGAAGGGAGTACACCCCTCAGTGTGTACTCACCACATATACATCAAAAAAGGTTGCTAGCCAATCAAGCAACCACAAAGGAGGATGAATCCAGCTCTTAAAGACATAGTCAAAGAAGAACTACAAAAACTGCTAGATGCAGGATTCATTTACCCTATCTGAGACAGTGAGTGGGTCTCTCCTTTAGAGTTAGTTCCCAAGAAAAATGGTAAGTGGAGGATTTGTGTCGATTATAGGGAGCTGAAAAAAGCCACAAAGAAGGATCATTTTCCCATACCCTTCATTGACCAAGTGCTAGATAGCCTGGTAGGGAAGAAGTTTTTTTCATTCCTAGATGGATTCAGTGGGTACAACCAAATCCAAATCTGCCTAGAAGACCACGATAAGACCACATTCAACTATCCTTGGGGTACTTTTTCCTATAGTGTCTTTTCTTTTGGCCTATGAAATGCTCCTGCCACCTTCTAGAGAGCAGTCTTGAGTATTTTTGTTGAATTAGTACATGATTTGGTGGAAATTTATATGGATGATTTTACATCTTATGGCTATGATTTTCAAGAAGCCCTCACTAACTTAGGCAAAGTATTGCACAAATGCATTGAAATGAATCTGTCTCTCAGTCCAGAAAAATGTGAATTCTTAATCATTGAAGGGACTGTGCTAGGTCATTCAATATCTCAGCAAGGACTATAGGTGGACCCAAAAAAATAGCAATCATCCAAAGGGTCCCACCTCCACAAAAGCAGAGAGATGTTAGGAGTTTCTTAGGGTTAGTTGGATACTACCAAAGGTTCATAAAAGACTTTAGCAAGTTGGCCTCTCCTTTGTTTGGGTTGTTGGCCAAATATTCTGAGTTTATATGGTCAAAGAGCTGTCAAGAGGCCTTAGACATTCTAAAGGGTAAGTTAACCACTGCACCAATTCTTCGAGGCCCAAATTGGGCCCTCCCTTTTCATATTCATGCTGATGCCTCACACAAAGCCATAGGAGTAGCCTTAGGCCAGGAAGAGGAGAAATTTCCCTATGCCAAATATTTTACCAGTAAGAACTTGTCAAAGGCTGAGCTAAATTATATTGCGATCGAAAAGGAAATCCTGTCTTGGCTGTTGTGCATTCATTAACCAAATTTAGGCATTACATTACAAGCTATCAAAAATTTGTGCATACTGACCATGTTGCAATCAAATCTTAAATGAACAAACCAGATGTGAATGCTAGAATTATAAGATGGTTGCTTTTATTACAACAGTTTGATCTAACTATTGTTGATAAGCCTCGTAAGGAAAATGTTGTTGCAGGCTTTCTATCTAGGATGAATCTGCCTATAGGTGAAGAAGGAATGGTGGATGACCAGTTACGAGACGAGCATTTGTTTTCTATTTTAGTTCTCTCCCCATGGTTTGTTGATATAGCAAACTATTTTATATTAGCACAGTTCCCACCAAACTTGCCCTCCAAAGAAAATAGCAAGATAGTCAAGAAAAGCGCCCCCTTCACCTGGATTGGGGGTAATCTATTCAAACTTGGCCTAGATCAAATCTTGAGAAGGCGTGTAAGGGAAGAGGAAGTCTTTGACATCCTTCTGACCTGTCATGATGGGCCTTGTGGAGGTTAGTTTGTAGCAAAGAGGATGACATTCAAAGTGTTGCAAGCAGGCTATTATTGGCCTACTCTTCATTAGGATGTGAAGAATTACATTAGTCAGTGTGATCAGCGCCTGAGGATGGAAAATCCTACTCTAAGAGATGAAATGCCCCTACAACCTCAAGTGACTTTCGAGCCACTTAACAAGTGGGGCATGGTCTTCATTGGGCCTATCAGGCCTCCTTCAAAGCAAAAGTAGTACATTATTGTGTGCACTGATTATTTAACTAAGTGGGATGAAACCAAGGTGATTAAGGCAGCAACAGAAGAGAAGGTCTCTGAGTTCCTAAGGGAGAATGTATTCTACAAATTTGGATACCCTAGAGAGCTAGTTGTAGACCAAGGTAGCTAATTTACCTCCAACATGATTGAAGAACTGCTCATTCATCACAAAATCAAGCATAGGACCTCCACTCCTTATCATCCACAAGATAATGGGCAAGTGGAGGTGACCAACAGGGCACTGGAGAGCATCTTAACCAAGGTAGTGAGTAACAATAGGAAGGATTGGGCAAAGAGACTAGTTGAGGCCACCTGGGCCTATAATACAACATGGAAGACCATCGCTGGATTTACACCCTATGAGTTGGTCTATGGGAAAAATTCTTTGTTGTCCATTGAGTTTGAATATAACACATTGAGGATGGTAGCCCAGTTAGATTTAGATCTCAGTAACGCATAGAAATAAAGATTGTTCCATTTGAATGGCTTGGATGAATTCAGAATGTAGGCCCTCTGATGAGCCTGAGTAATTATATGGGCCTTAATTGTCCTTAATTCACCTCCTAGCTTAGTCAAACAAACTATTCCCACAACTTATTACATACTTTTGATTATATTTTGTTTATGAAATGAGTCAGAGTTGGATATTTTGCCTTGTGGTATAATGTGCATGTAATGCAGGAATAAAGGATAAAATCAAGGAAAAATGTAGGAATAAAGGGTAAACACAAAGAACTTTGGCAAAGACCTTCGTAAAAAATTGAATGGGACAAGGGAGAGTAATTATAGGAGGTAAATCATCCTCATTTACTAACCTTCTATTTGAATATTCCTCCATTAGCTCGGACTGCAAAAAACCATCACTTTGAAGACTAGAAGATAGTCGAGCAAGTGAAAGTGACATAAACTAGTTTATCAGATGTATAAGTAGAGAGGCTTAGGACCTCTGTAGGATTCAGACTTTCATTGTAAAACTGTACTTTATTTCCAAGCTGCAAGACTTGTGACAGTTTGTTCTGTAATCCACGGTTTTCATAATGAGAATGAGTTCTGTTTTGAGCCAGCTCTGAGCTAACTTAGAGGGCTAAAGCTCTTGGGTTAGGGCCCGACTTGAGAAGCCAAAGCTCCTCTTTATTGTACTGTTATGCTAGCATAGATTTCTGGTTCTGCTCATTTTTTAAAGTAGATTCCTAGTTCCATTCATTTTCTTAAGTAACTTTATGATTTACTTGTTCATTTTCTTAAGTAGCTGCATTCCACTTACAGTTGTGTAGAGTAGCTCGGTTGTGCTTCAATTTACTTCCATTTGTGCGTTCTTTTAGTTTATAGGGTAGCTAGGAGAAAAAGATCACCATAAGGGTTCCACAGGTTTCTTGGCCTCACCTCATCCCTCTAGGACCATGACTTGAGGAAGAGACCCTTCAGCAACCCCAAAAACATAGGTTTTTGGTTCTCGCATGAGCTATGGAGTTTGTTGTTCGATGCAATTATTTGTTTACCCTCATTGGTTTTTCTGTCATTTTCATTTGAAACCTCCTTCGGCATGTTCTTCATGCATCACTTCCTCACCATCCGATCCACAACAAACCTTCACAATCACCATCTAATTCATTAGTTTATCTAATTGTTGCCTCATGTGAAGTCTTCCACTTACATTATGTGTTTTAATCTCCACCACCGATCTGTCTCTTGATCCGACGGCTATCACGTCACCTCAACACTTTATGCACTTTAAACCCCCATCGCAATCTACCTCACCTGATCCGACGGCTATCGCATCACCCAATCGCCAACTAGCTTGGCTGATCTCCACCATTGATTAGCCTTGCCTGATCCAATGGCTATCGCGCAATCTCGCACGGATTCTTGCACAACTGTTATTTGCCTGAGAGCACGCGAGAAAAGTGGGTTTCTTGTGCTACGTGTCACACAGTTAGGCTAATCGCGTGAAATTTTAAAATACAGCTTACATCTTTAAGGGTGCACGAGAAACTTCTTACCGCTTTTGAAACCCGCTCCATCATTTCTGCATGTTTTATTCCCGCAATACGATCTTCGTTGTCCATCCTCCGGTTAATCATGTCTGTCCATCTCTTGACTTAATCCTCACGATAATATCTCTGCCATTCATCGTTTTGTTACCTTTTCTGTCCATCTCTTGACTTAATCTCCACGATAAGATCTTCGTCGTTCATCTTGTGTGTTCACCCTATTCATCCATCTAGTCACTTAAGCCTTTGCGATAAGATCTTTGATGTTCATCCTGTTCGTTTGTCCAGTTCGTCCATTTATCCACTTAACCTCTGCGATAAGACCTCAGTCGCTTATCTTGTGCGTTCACCCTGTTCATTCATCTAGTCACTTAAGTCTTTGTGATAAGATCTTTTCTGTTCATCTTCTATTCATTGATCGATCCAACAGTCCCTATGCGCTACTATGTCCTTACATCCTCCTTTCATTGATTTTGACCTCTGATTGCTCTTCTACTTGAAACCGATTTAGCATAAGTTTCCTTTGCTTACACCTTAGTATAGTTTAATGCTCGTTACCTCTATAACTTAGCTAGCAGCATTAGGTTAGTTATTGATTTAGCTGTTTAATTGGTTAGTTAGGTTATGGTATGGTTTAGCATTACATGTTGTCTTCTTGATTATTGCAGTAGAGTAGCTCTCTCTTAGAATAGATTTGCCTTTCTTCCATCACAGAATTAAGCTTCTTCTGACCCTATAGAAGTCCAACTTGGAACCGCTAGGGTCTCTTCCAGATGAGTAGTGACAACAGGCAGGACCTTCACTTTTATTTGTGCATATAGCATTGTCACCTCCAAGTTTGTACGGACCTCGGGTTGATAAGTAAAGCTGGTAGCCCTGGGAGTTGTATCATTATTGTTGCAATACCTAGGCACATCACTTTTTGGTGTCGTTGCTGGGGAGGTGTCTAAGTAGAATGTGATTATTGCTTTCTTCTATTTCTAGTCTCAAACTTTCTTTTATTCTACTTATTATCTTCAATTTTCTTTCATTAGTTTATTTATGCAAAAGTAATCTAGTAGCTTCCTTTCTTTCATTTGTCATTATCTACTTTCCTTTCCATTCTACAAGTACTTTCTAGCTTTAAATAAAATCTTACAAAAACCAACCCAAAAACATTTTCTTTTATGCCTCGTAAGAATAGGGACAATTCAGGAAAATTCTTGCCAAATACCCCCACTGCATCCAACAGTCAACCTTCTCTCTTCTTCAGTGACTGTGATTTGGAGGAACCTTTAGGTGAGAAACCTTACATATTTGAGGAACCTACATGGGAAGAAGAAGAGGAAGAACCCATTCCTACTAAACCAATGGTTGAAGATTGAAATGACAAAGGAAATAAAGAGAGAATTGAGAGTGCCTTCCCCATGAGGGATACCAATGGGGACACTAATATGAAGAATATAAGCCCCTCTACTCTACCTCATTTCCATGGCCTGACCACAGAGGACCCTGACACTTTCCTATTTGCATTTGTTGTTATATGCTGAACCTATGACTATACATATGATGAGAAAAAGTTAAAACTGTTTCCATATACCCTCAAGGATGCAACATTGCACTGGTTCATGGGTTTACCTGGAGATACCATCACAACTTGGGATCAGATGCAATAGATTTTTAACAACAAATATAGGGACTATTGTAGGTCAAATGATACTAAAGAAGAGATTTTCAGTATGACCATAGGCTAGGATGAATCCCTAAAAGACTATGAAGAAAGATTCCAGCTCAGATACAAAGGGGCCAGGTGCACACTTGACCCTGAGTCACTAAAGTTGGTCTTGCTTAGAGGAGTAAGGGATGATATTTTGGATACCTTACATATGATAGCAGGAGGAGATATCTACCAATTACCCTATGAGGATATTAAGATTGTCTTCAGAAACCATTCTAGGGCAGCCAGGAAAAAGGGTAGGGGTAGTCAACCTATGGCCAATACATCATCCTCCAACTTATCCATCAAGAGTGAAATTGGGAATATGCTAGAAGATTTCAAAAGTGATATGCTACAAACCCTTGCCTTGAAATTAGACACCATGAACATCAAAAGGAAGCAAGGGGAAGCAGAGAAAACATTGGCCATCTTTTGTCCTAAATGCACTAGTAGACATCCTAGGAACGAATGTCCATTGAACTGTATTAATATTTTCTCAGTCTTTGAAGAAAATCACTCCACAGACAAGTGCCCTTCCTTACCTAGACTCAAACCTGTATACCAAGGAGCTGAAGGGGTCACTGAGCAGCTTTTCTATATCAACCAAAGGAGACTCCTGGGCCTAGACTATACCAGCAGAGTATGCAAGGGTCATCCCATGCATATTACAACCCCAACCAAACCAAATCTATACCTTCTTGGGGACCCCCTGCTCATCCTTCCTGGTCTACATGCCCTCCTTGGTACTATACATCTCAATCTCATTCCTAGCTAGCCAGCCAGTAATTTCAACCTTATGTTCAACCAAAACATCAGTGGAATACCCCACTCCAAGGGTGGATGCCCCAATTCAATAATGTTCCAGTCCTATTGCCTCCACCACCTACCCAAACACAACTCCTGCACTTTTCTCCACCCAAGCAACCCTAGATGCCTGCCCAGCCAAATCCAAACCCAAACAATAGGCAAGCTCAACAAGTTTACAGTGGAGAGACATCATACCCAACCTATGTTGTAGAAATATAGGAGATCAACCTAAGATTTGTGAGAATTCTCCTAGAAAACCAACCTCTCTCTCCACATAGGGAGGTTGAGGAAGAAAGAGAGGAAAGCAACCTTAAATTAAATCCACCCTTTCCTGAGAGATTAACCCAACCACTCCAACCATCCCTAGAATAAACTAAACTTCTGGGAGAATTGAAAAATCTATGTGTACATATCTCCCTTCTCCAGGCAACCAAAGATGTTCCCATTTACCATAAATTGATTAAGGAGAAGTTCTTGAAGCATCCAAGAAGAAGAAAAAGGGATGCCCCTACCATTAATTTCATTGGGTAGTTGTCTGACTTTATGCTGGGGCAGGTAATATGTCCAAAATATTTAGAGCCTAGAAGCCCTGTAATAGATATGCACATCAATGGCACCATTGTCCCACATACTCTGATTGATCTTGGGGATGCCATTAATGTGATGACCAAGGACACCATGCTCAAGCTCAAAGTGTCATTGAGGAAGACCACAACAGTTCTGCTACTTGCAGACCATTCCACAGTCACTCCTGAGGGAATTGTGGAGGATGTGATGGTCCCCATTGACTCCTGGGATTACCCTGCAGATTTACTAGTTCTCTAGCCTAAGGCTAAGCTTACTAGTTACCCTCTCATCCTTGGGAGGCCATGGTTGGCCACATCTGATGCTTACATTAGCTGCAGCGCTGGGAATATGACCATCAAGAATGGGCATATGCCCAAAGATTTAGTCCTATACCTTCCTGCTCAACCTACCCAAGAGCATGATTTACCTTTATGGTTGGAGGAGGAGGAAGAAGATGAGGTATATTCTGCCCAACTTTATGCTTTGGAAGCAACCATAGGAGGAGGACAGCAAGATGAGGATGACTTAATTGAACACCTGCACTAAAGTGCAACTCTTAGTTCATTACCATTAGAAGAAGAAGTAAGAGAAACCCATAACAATCATCCAATTAACTTATGCTTGGAAAATTCCAACCCACTTCGTGTCAAAACCATAGAATTTGGCCTAGAGAAAACTTTGAAAATTAATCCATCTCTTTCTACTTTAAAAAAGGAAAAGTTATGCAACATGTTGAGAGAGAATCTAAAAGCCTTCACTTGGATTTATAAGGAAATGAAGGGAGTACACCCCTCAGTGTGTACTCACCACATATACATCAAAGAAGGTTGCAAGCTAGTCAGGAAACCACAAAGGAGGATGAATCCAACTCTTAAAGACATAGTCAAAGAAGAACTGCAAAAATTGCTAGATGCAAGATTCATTTACCCTATCACAGACAGTGAGTGGGTCTCTCCTTTAGTGTTAGTTCCCAAGAAAAATGGTAAGTGGAGGACTTGTGTTGATTATAGGGAGTTGAACAAAGCCACAAAAAAGGATCATTTTCCCCTAGCCTTCATTGACTAAGTGTTAGATGGCTTGGCAGGGAAGAAGTTTTTTTCCTTCCTAGATGGATTCAGTGGGTATAACCAAATCCAAATATGCCCATAAGACCAAGATAGGACCACATTCACCTGTCCTTGGGGTACTTTTTCCTATAGGGTCCTTCCTTTTGGCTTATGCAATGCTCATGCCGCCTTCCAGAGAGCAGTCTTGAGTATTTTTGCTGAATTAGTACATGATGCTGTGAAAATCTATATGGATGACTTTACACCTTATGGTTGTGATTTTCAAGAAGCCCTCACTAACCTAGGCAAAGTATTACACAAATGAATTGAAATGACTATGTCTCTCAGTCCAAAAAAATGTGAATTCTTAATGATTGAAGGGACTGTACTAGGTCATTTAATATCTTAGCAAGGACTACAGGTCGACCCAAACAAAATAGCAATCATCCAAGGGGTCCCACCTCCACAAAAGCAGAGATATGTCAGGAGTTTCTTAGGGTTAGCTGGATACTACTGAAGGTTCATAAAGGACTTTAGCTGGTTGGCCTCTCCTTTGTTTGGGTTGTTGGCCAAAGATTCTGAGTTTATATGGTAAAAGAGTTGTTAAGAGGCCTTAGACATTGTAAAGGGTAAGTTAACCACTGCACCAATCCTTAGAGGCCCAAACTAGGCCCTCCCTTTTCATATTCATGCTGATGCCTCACACAAAGCCATAGGAGCAGCCTTAGGTCAGGAAGAGGATAAATTGTCCTATGCCATCTATTTTATCATTAAGAACCTATCAAAGGCTGAGCTAAATTATACTGTGACTAAAAAGGAACTCCTGGTTATTGTGCATTCATTAAACAAATTTAGGCATTACATTACATGATATCAAACATTTGTGCATATGGATCATGCTGCAATCAAATATTTAATGAACAAACCATATGTGAATGCTAGAATTAGGAGATGGTTGCTTTTATTACAACAGTTTGATCTAACTATTGTTGATAAGCTTGGTAAGGAAAATGTTGTTGCAAACTTTCTATCTAGGATGAATCTGCCTGCAGGTGAAGAAGAAATGGTGGATGACTAGTTACCAGATGAGAATTTATTTGTTATTTCAATTTTCTCCCCATGGTTTGTTGATATATCAAACTATTTGGTATCAACATAGTTCCCACCAAAATTTCCCTCCAAAGAAAAGAGCAAGATAATCAAGAAGAGCACCCCCTTCACCTGGATTGGGGGCAATATTTTCAAACTTGGCCCAAATGAAATCTTGAGAAGGTGTGTAAGGGAAGAGGAAGATTTTGACATCCTTCTGACTTGTCATGATGGGCCTTGTGGAGATCTCTTTGCAGCAAAGAGGACAACATTCAAAGTGTTGCAAGTAGACTATTATTGGCATACTCTTCATCAGGATGTGAAAAATTACATTAGTCAGTGTGATCAGTGCCAAAGGATGGGAAAGCCTACTCCAACTGATGAAATGTCCCTACAACCTCAAGTGACTTTCGAGCCATTTGACAAGTGGGGCATGGACTTCATTGGGCATTTCAACCCTCCTTCAAAGAAAAAATGATACATCATTATGTGCACTGATTATTTAACTAAGTGGGCTGAAAACAAGGCAATTAAGGCAGCAACAGAAGAGAAGGTGGCTGAGTTCCTAAGGGAGAATATATTCTACAAATTTGGGTACCCTAGAGAGCTAGTCACAGACCAAGGCAGTAAGTTTACCTCCAACATGATTGAAGAACTTCTTAACCATCACAAAATCAAGCATAGGACCTCCACTCCTTATCATCCATAAGCTAATGGGCAAGTGGAGGTGACCAACAGGGCATTGGAGAACAACTTAACCAAGGTAGTGAGTAGCAGTAAGAAGGATTGGGTAGAGAGGCTAGTTGAGGCCACCTGGGCCTATAATACAACATGGAAGACCACCACTGGATTTACATCCTATGAGCTGGTCTATGGGAAAAAGGCTTTGATGTCCATTGAGTTTGAACATAACAAATTGAGGATGGCAGCCCAAATATATTTGGATCTTAGTCATGCATAGAAAGAAAGATTGTTCCATTTTAATGGCTTGGATTAATTTAGAATGCATGCCCTCCTACATAGGAGATAGGTCAACTTCAGAGGAAGATCTCACATGACAAACATATTAAGGAGAAGCAATTTCAAGAGGGAGACTAGGCATTGTTATATTATTATAGGTATAAAGACTTTAAGGGAAATCTAAGGACAAGATGGCTCAGACCTTATGTGGTGGAAAGATGCCATGACAATGGTTCAGTGCACATCACAACTATAGATGAAGCAGCCATTCCATTGCTAGTTAATGGACACCGAAATGTGCAAGAGGCCTTTATCAAAACAAGATTTCATTGACAGTATCAATAAGACAGTGATGATGGTAGAGCAAATTCCAGCTCCTCCCTCATTAGGGCACTGAAAAAGAGAGAAAAGATGAAGGATTCATGTGAAAACCTCCATGAGGCGCCTGAGTCCCATCTTTGGGTTGAAAACCTTGTGAGGTGGCTGAAGGATGAGAAAAAATGAAAAAGAGTAAGAATATCCCTGGGTGAAAACCTTCCTTGAGGTGCCTAGGGTAGATATCTAGGGTTAAAACCTCTCTAAGGCAGCTTAGGTGTTTCTAAAAAAAATATAATAATAAAAGAAAAAATACATAATTGTTATTTGCAGGTGGGTGAGAAAGACAATCAAGGAGCAAAGAGAAGATCCAAAGGGAACCATGCCTCACATATATTCATCTCCTCCACTCCTTACCATGAATCCCTCCATAAATTCTGTTGTTTTTCACTTCATTGCTTCTATTCCGGTGAAGATTGTCTTTTCTACAGAATCCCCTAAATGGTAGATTGGTTAGCTCCCCAAAATTCATACTAGGCATGATCTAACCAATGACCTCAAACATTACCATCATCCTTGTATCCACACACACTCCTACTCCCTCTGTCCATTCATTTCAGCATCCTCACAGCCCCAGCGAGCAAAATGACATCCTATAGGAAGTCTCGTGGTAACCTATCTCATAGAATATCAATCATCAGCTACAGTTCTTCACTAGGATGATCTAGGAGCTCCACAACAGCAGCAACAACATCAGATCCAAGAGCTCCATAGCAGCAACAACATCATCGGATCTTCAGTCACAGACACCTCCAAAAGCCAAGAAACCATCAACAGACAACTGAGGAGGAAGAAGGATGAACATGCAACAAATAGACAACCCAACACCTCTGATCTTTGACAACTACAACATGGCATCATGACCACAGGTAAGTATCCCACTCACTCACTCATATGCATCATTTGATCAAAAGTTCTAAAGGTTAAGAGGTAGTTGGTTTATGAGTGAAAAGGTGGCAAAAACGAAATACTTTAATAATTCAAAAGAGAATGCAAGATTCCATAGATACAATATTTTTATGGAAACCATTTGAAAATGCTTGAAGAATTAAGACTTGGGGTAGAAACACCAGTTCACCAAAGACTCATCATACACTATTTCTTGATGTAGTCATTCATAGGCTCCAACAAAAAATTAAAGGAAGGGACATCCCAATAGTTGGCTCACCAGTGGTTGATCAGGATCCTCATTAAGGATGCCCTCCAAAACCTCAAGATCCCTATAACATGGTCAGTCTTCAGAAACTTACCAGTAGAGGATGACATCAAAACCCTCACCTATGATGTTAGTCCCTCTGTCGGTGAGGAGAAGGAAAAACAAGAAAAAGAAGATACAGAGCTAGATGGGATGAGATGGATGAAGAAGAAACTAATACATAGGAACATGATGAAAGAGAACACAAGGAAGATGATGTTGAAACAAAGGAGGAAACGAAGGAAGAAACGGATGGAGATGAGAAAGAACAGCTGCAGGAAAAGGAAAACCAACTAGCATAGATGGCCAACCTCTCCTTGGAGGCCATCTAGTGTAGGATAACAGCTAAATCTTATGCTCCTTAACTCAAAGAGAAATGGCTGCAATTTTAGATTAGAACACTAGCACAAAGGGGCACCATGCCATTTCAAGACTACATGCAGTTTATTGATCTTTCTTTGATCAAAGTGCACTAGTGGATATGGCCAAAATGGTTGAGTTTTACTTACACAACATGGCCCTCACAGACATGAATATTTGGGATCCTAATGCAGAGCTAGGAGATCTACAATTAATGGCTTTGGCATCATCGATGAACCATGAGAAGTCAAGGGCTGCAGAGATGAAAATAATATTGGCCAGAGAGAAAAATGAACCTTTTTTTTCATTAAAGTTGAACAATAAAATCCCATGGCCCTAATCAGCACCCATAATCTAATTGCAAATGATCCTCAGCTGGCACCTAGATATCTTGTTGCCCAAGAGAAAGCAATTTCACATTTTGAGGATGTGTTTAGGCTGCTAATAGATGATAATATACATGCCTGCTAAAGGAGATGGAAAACACTACCACACAGCTTGAAGATCTGAGAATATCACTCCCTTCAAAGGTTGAGAGAGGCACTCGACAGGACACCTATGTATAAGCAATCAATGCAAAGGTTGAAAGCCAATTGAATAGGCCTAAAACTCAGTCCACCACTACTCCTAGGGATGCTAGAAGGGAGAAAAGAAGAAGAGGAAAAGAGGCAGTGGGAAGAAGTAGAAAGGAAAGAATGCTTCTACAAACAAGAAGAAGAGACCAAAACAGAAGCATGGGATGTCAGAGAGGCTACCAAAGCCATGAAGGACATGGGCATTGACTAAGTTTCTCAGAGGATGAGCAACACTTACAATAGCGGGGTGATGATGAGCCTCATCATTGAGTAATTAATGGGCCTTAATTGTCCTTAATTCACCTCCTAGCTTAGCCAAACCAACTATTCTCACAACTTATTGCATACTTTCGATTATATTTTGTTTATGAAATGAGTTAGAGTTGGATATTTTGCCTTGTGGTCTAATGTGCATGTAATGCAGGAATAAAGGATAAAAGCAAGGAAAAATGTAGGAATAAAGGGTAAAAGCAAGGAATTGTGGCAAAGACCTTGGTAAAAAATTGAATGGGACAAGAGAGAGTAATTTCTTTGAACATAACATATTACTTTGACACATAAGAAAAAATCATTACTCATGAGCTTCAACAATATAGATTTATCTCTTCCTAATTCAATGTCTATTGAAAGTACAGAAATGCATTTCAGTAGCAGACATTAAACATAGATATCAATAAATCTTGCTCCATTCATTCACCAAAACCTCCTCCGAGGGTGTAGAAGTACATGTTCTGAGGAAACGTTTTTGACAAATTTCAGGACTCCTCTCTAAATGCATGAGAGGGGTTAAAATACTACTAACTAAATACTAAAAATAGTTTATTACAAAAATATAGGAGGAGGTTTAAATGATCGTCCTCATATAAGGCAAAAATAAATCAAAAATAAAACTAAAATTGTATCTGGAAATTAACTATCTATGTATCTATTCTCTGAGATCGCAAGAATTCAGCATCGGCTTGAGGAGTGTCGGTTGGTCGAGCTCTGATTGTAGTTGTCCTGCAAAAACAAAATTGGCAAGTGTTGGCACTATCTTCTCGGCATAATTTGTAAGACAATTGAGATTCATGCATTGACTATGTGGTTTAACCAAGTACTGCCAATAAGTGTCCCAATTCAACTTGGTTAACTTCTTTATGGACTTTTCCTTTTCCTCAACCTTCTGTTTCCAGCTTGTCTGTAGTTGTTGTGCCTTTGGGGAAATCTTGGAGCGGTTTCTGATATCAGGTTTGCTCTATGCATATTTTCATTAACATAGTCAA
Organism: Pinus tabuliformis; assembly: GCA_031772625.1. Taxonomy (NCBI): domain Eukaryota; kingdom Viridiplantae; phylum Streptophyta; class Pinopsida; order Pinales; family Pinaceae; genus Pinus; species Pinus tabuliformis. Next base: position 1,778,523,694 of record CM062816.1, on the reverse strand, counting down.
TGACATTGTTCACCACTGTCGCTGCTTCTTCCACTGCCTGTTCTACCTTTTTAATCTGTGCATCCCACTTATGGAACAACATTTCTTTGTGGGCTTCATTGATTTTGAGCAAGCCTTCTTTCTTCCCTTCCTCCGATTCCTACCAAACCAAATAATTAGAAATTATTTTATCAATTAAATCATAGTCGAGTCGCAAATCCATGACTTGACTTGTAATTTTATCGCTCATCTCGCAATGGGAACTCCATTGCGATATTCTTTGGCAGAGTGCCTCTTGCTGTTGCAAGAGTTGGTTGTTCAAGGCAAGGGCTTCTGAGACAAACTCTGTAATTTTGGGGTCATCTTTATGCATTTCTAGCATAGCCTGTAATTGGTGTTCCTTTTCAGCCAAATTGCTTTGATAACCCAGCTGCATCTATTGAAAATCCTATTGTAATTTTTCTAACTTTTCCTCTGCTTCTTGGTTGGCACTAGCTTGCTGTAGCTATTGTTGCAAAACTTGGATTTGTTCCCCTCTATCCTTAAGTAATAGTTGTACCTTGGATGCTTTATCGATAGTGGCAAAAGCATAGGCTCTTGCGATCTGAGATAACTTAGTCAAATTTTCAGTAGGGTCAGTGTTAGGGTCTCGCCAAAGGACATCTGGCTACTCTACCTTAGGTGAGAGCACACTGTCTAATTTCTGTTTCTTTCTTCATCTTCTTACCACTGCCTTGTGCTGTGGACTATAAAATACATCTAGAGGAGGAATCTCCTCTATTTTCAGCGTGATTTTAGATGATGGGTTTATGGGAATATGCTCTGTTTTTTGAGCATTGTTGATTGTTTCCATGATCATATCTATCATTGTCTGCATTGCACTCTCAGGTGTCTTTGTGTTCTGCTCTTCAATATTAATCAATTCAATAAATGTTTCCAAACTCTTTATCTAGCTCAGTTCTCACTGTCTTTGGTGGCTGAATGAGGGGAGGGGGAATCTTCACCTGTGGTGTCGTTAAAACCTGTTGCTCTGGGTGCTCTTTAGATTGGGAAGTATCTCTGACTGACCCTTCACTTTTATTATGGTTGCTCTCGAACTATTTAGAGTGTTCTGGTGACTCTTTCCCAGAATTAGACATGGACTTGCCTGTACCCGAGCTTCCACTTAGACTGACGCTGGGAGTTGGCTCCCTTATTGGCTCAATGTGCAACTTATCCAAGGGGATGTTTGCTAGTCTCCTTTCTCTGTACAATTTGAATTCTTGGAATTCCGCTGTGGGAAATTGAATTTGAGCCATACGCAAAATTTATTTCAATGTGCTTTTATGCTGGAAGATGTCATCAAAGAGATCATCTTCTTTGGTGAATACCTTTATTTTGACAGTCGTAGTAAAATTTTTAATGACATCAAAGGGATCGAATTGTCTCCTTGGAAATTTAAATAGTCGTAGACTCAACATGTTGTCTACTTCTTTGAATGCATGACTTAAATCAAACAGTGAAAAGGCCCCACAGGCCACAGGAAATTACGGCCAGATGGCCTTATTCTTATCTTTCAATTCTTTGCTCATTCCTCCTACCCCGTAGGTCTGGTAGGCAATTTCTCTAGCCAATAACTTATCAGGTACATATAAGGGTAGCACATGAACAGATGCATTGCTTCCAAATACTCTGACATAAGTGAAAAACTCTTCCCCAAACCATCTTCTGACAGGGAGAATATCAACTTCCGCTTTGGGGGAAAATCTTGGGGCGTCCCTATTATACAACATTTTGTGAAGAGGTAACATAACTCCATGACAAATTTTGTAAAAATATGGGATAAACTTGGAATCCCACAATTCCTTATGGTAAATGTGAATGGGCAAGGGATTCTGTATAGTCCACTTCCAACCCATTAAAGGAAATCTGGAAACAGAGCAGATTGCATCCATAACATAGGCAGCTAAAAAGGAAGGAGGATAAATCCTTTGAGAGGGAGTTCTTTTAGATCGATAGTTCCAAATGGTCGAGGCTAAATTATTAGATAATATCTGGGCCCAATCCATAATAGTGGTGTCAGTCGCCGCATCTAATAGGGGTAGCCACTCTGATGAAAACTTGTTGATGTCAGGCCTTCCAAATATCCTACATAGCATAGCAGCAGCAAAACAATACGGGGAGGAGAGGGAACCAGTACTATACATACCATTTTTTTCCTTTTTCAATGGCCGTTCCCTTGCTGACCAGTTCTTGGTGCACTCTGCCAAGCCTCCGTTTTCTTTGGCGAACTTCCCCACGAACTACTTGTTGTAGCTTGCCTGCAGTTCTGGTAAATGATACATAAGCCTTAAATCTTGTGGGGTGAATGACCTAATGAGCTCCTGGCTCTGTGACTTGAATTGTCTGTCTCTTATATCAGTGTTGTCTAATACCCACTTGACCATGTCTGTATATGAAAGTATCGTAGGCCTTGCCACTATTCAGTGTAGGAATGAACATGCAAGTTCAGTAATTGATGCTTCAGATGACCTGCGTGAGTCTGCTGTTACTGTGACTTCCATAACTCTGGGGTTTTCTTCTTCGAGTAGACTGTACATGCCTTCCCAAGTGGATATGTCGGCATCTCTAATACAGGTGGTGTCTATGAATAAGGGCGTCATCTCTTTTTCCTCAGCAACTGGAGCTTTTCCCTTCTTTCCCATAGTTCTGTGTATATTATTTTGCTTGCCGCTCCTGCAAGTTTACAAGTAAGGAAAGAATAATGGTAAGAGATAAGGTGACGGGAAAGCTCTTAATTCCAAAATCATATCAAATATATCACCCTACGTGAAACAACCTTTCGATCAGATCTAAATATTATCTCATAAATGACCATCAACAAACCACTAAATTGACATTAATGCCCATAACTCGGTATCAGATTACGAGAAATATTTCATTGAACAATGAGCCCTACTGATCTACGAGAAAGTGATTTTGCGATTTGCTTCGCAATATCACACATTGCAATATCGCTAATTATTTTCGTTAACAATCATTTATTTCTTTATGCGACCATGAGATGTGATTTGCGAGATGCTTTATCGCATATCGCAGGATCAAGTTGTTTTATATTAGGTGATATTTGCGACATATGAAAGCTGTGATGTGCGATGAGTCTTTAAGGCATACGATATTGCATCACATTTTTGAAATTTCGAAAGTTTTCTTATATGATGTCCCCCATTACCTTTTGTGATGCGATGTTTTATTGTTGAGAGAATGATTTTATTCGAAACTTATCATAAAACTTAAATTTTTTGGGTTTTGCGGGTGTTTTCTTAAGTTTATGATAGTGTGTTATATTCAAAGGGGATTATAAGTGCTAGTTTTTCTTTTTTTTAGAAGGGTCCCCATTTATTTAGTTTTATTACTAATACTAAATAAAAATGGCAGTTGTTGCTGGCCACAATAATTGGCGATTCACTAGGAAGAACCAATTATCTTTGATTATCTTTTGAATTTTCTAAAACTTCCAAAACAGAAAAGTTTTCTAGAAAATCAAACTTTATTATAGAAATATAAAGCGCGTAATGCTCTTAGCCATTAATGGTAGTTTGTTTCTTCCATGCTAGTTCTGATATTTTCTTCCCAAAGCTAGTCACTGTATTTACATTAGCCACTACTTAGTTTATAAAGATAAAAACAAATACTTCTTTATAGATAAGTTTTAAGTGTGCTCATTTGTCGTAGGTAGAGCCTTTGCTGCTAGCAGGCGTTCATAGCCTCGACAGGGTTACCTGTTACCCAACAATGATCGTGTATCCTACCTTGAGAAAAATACAATTTTGAAAGATAAATCCATATCCACACTTATTTCTTTTGTTTTCTTTTGATTCTTAAAGAACAATGTCTTGGTTTGGTAGTCAAATTATGACAATGCCATTCACTTGATTTATAACTTTGCTGAACAAGCTGGCTTGTGATGAGACCCCTTGTCTTTTAATTGCAACAATCTTGAATCATTGCCCTACTTTGGTATGCAGTTTTGGCAATGCCAGCAAGTTATAATATCTATGATAATGATAAGTCGGCTCATGATGAGACCTCTTATTCTTTAAGTCTATAGTGTATCATTAAATTACTTCTTGAAACTCGTAATTCCCTAGGTGGGGAGGAAGTCATTGGTTTCTTAAGAATAGCTCTAGATGGAAATTATAGTGTTTTTGGAGACAAATTTTATACAGAGAACCTTCGTTTTTTTATTGATGCTTTTCATGGCTGATATAAAACAAATTCACACTAAAGGTTGTTTTTATCAAAATAATTTGTAAGGCTAAAACTAGTAAAATTTTCAGGCTTGTAGCATTTGACTGTATCTTTCAATAATAATGATCAATTTTCGAAATGAGTTCTATTTATACAAGCAAAAAAACAAAATTTAAAATAAACACTAATCTTTTTCGTGAATTCCAAAGGTAACCGTTTACAACCTGTTTTCTTATCAAAATAAAGTTATAAATAATAATTTACAAAAATAGAAGAGGTCGTCTTCTATGGAAAGTATTTTTTAAGGATCTTCCCATTAACAGGTAAAGATTCTCTTTTCCCTGCTAAATCTTGCAACATGAAAGTCAATGGACCTATGATTTCAACAATTTGGAATGGTCCAAGCCACATTCGTTGGAATTTAGAATGTTTGCCTTTTTCTTCATGAGCCTTATCCCATTTCAATATTAAATCTCGAATTCGAAAATCCTTCCTAGATACCAAGTTTGAATCGAAGGAAGCCTTTACTAATGCTTGATGATGAGCATGTGTAATTTTAACCTGTTCTCATTGCTCTTCTAGCTTAAGGATCTGTAGTTGTGTTAGTTGTAAAGATGAAGTTGGTGTTTCGTCAATAAATTGAACTAAGGCCAAAGAAGGAATTGCTAGATGAGTTAGTAGAACTACTTCTTTCCCATAAACTAAATTAAAGGGAGAAGTGCCAATGGAGGCTTTTTGAGTTATTCGGTCTACCCACAGAGCATACATCAAAGATTTGTGCCAATTTTTATGATTCTGATCAATGGTTTGCTTAATAATTCTGATTAAGTTTTTATTTGTTGATTTTGCCAACCCGTTCCCTTGTGGGTAATAATTGGCAGAATATTTAAGCTTGAAACCTCTTTTAAGTGCAAATTCAGTCATAGCATTGCTAGAGAAATATGATGCGTTGTCAAACATTAAAGCAGACTGTAAACCAAACCTGGTAAATATGAACTGATCTATGAAATCAATGATACATTCAGCATTAGCTATCTTGAGAGGAACTGCTTCTAGCCATTTAGTAAAATAATCTGTAGTTGTAAGGATGTACCTATGTTGTTTAGAAGAGTGAGGAATGATCTCACCTATTATATCCAATCCCCATTGATCAAATGGTTGGTCAATATTAACTGGTTGCAATGGAAATGATGGTTTCTTCTATCTTCTGGCAGCAGTTTGACAAACTTGACATTTCCTTACATAACTATGCGTATCTTTAAATATTATAGGCCAATAGTATCCTGCGCGCAAAATTTTATGTGCTGTAGCATCTCCCGCATTATGTCCACCTATTGGTCCATCATGGAGTTACTGCAACACTTTTTCAGCTTCAGATTTCTCAAGACATAGAAGAAGAACATAATCATAATTCATCCTAAAAAGTACATCATTTATGAGTTGATACTACTTGGCTTTCAATCTTAGGGTTCTTTTCTTTGTATAATTTAGATTTGAAGGAGCATATCTGTTTTTTAGATAAAATATGATATCAACATATCTCGATTCAATATCGTTTAGGCTTACCTCATACATTTGTACCTCTTGATTTGGAGATGGTATTTCAGAAATAATCGATGCTCCAGTCAACATCTTGCAAAAGCCTTATCCTTTTATGATATTTGCTGGCTTGATCTCAGTGTCATATTCTTGTAGGTCAGTGACCCAATTTGCGCTCTTTTCACCCATGTATTTCTGTACTAAGAGATTTCTTACCGCTGGAAACAGTACAATGATTTTTGTATGGGTTTTAAGAAGAAAAGGTCTAAAATGTTTGATCGCTTTGAAAACAACATAAACTTGTTTCTCAATGTCAGAATAATTTAATTCAACCCCTTGCAAATTTGAATTAAAGAAGGCAATTGGGGCTTCCACCTTGTCTTGATTAGCGTGTGTGAGTATTGCAGCATATGACTTCTCAGAGGAAAATGTATACAAAATAAAAGGATCGGAAAAATATGGAGTTGCTAGGGATGGGGCATTGACAATCACTTGCTTAATCAATTTGAATGCTTCATACTCTGATTGGCCCCATTTTAAGAGCAAATTCTTCTTGATCATTGCTTGTAACGGCGACACAATCCTTGAGAAGTCTGGAACAAATCTTTTAACAAAATTAATCTGGCCAAGGAAGGATTGCATGGCTTTCTTATTATGTGGTTAGGATATTTTAGAAATCTTTTTAATTCTATAGGGATCAATATGGATTCCAGATTTTGACACTATAAATCCAAGAAGTTTTCCTTCACTTAATGCAAAAAAGGACTTTTTTGGATTAAGTGAAATCCCATACCTTTGACAACGTTGGAAGATCTGATTTAATTATCTGAGGTGATTACCACATTTTTTAGAATATACTGTTACATCATCCAAATAAATCACCATTGATTTGTTTACTAATCCCTTAAAAGTGATATCCATGGCCATTTGAAATGTGGCGCCAATGTTAATCAGCCCAAAAGGCATCTTTTGATATGCATAAGTACCCCATTTGGTTCTAAATGTGGTTTTTAGCTGATCATCAAGATGGACCAAAACTTCGTTATAACCGGAGAAACCATCTAAAAAATACATTAATTCTGATCCTGCAACCGCTTGTAATATTTGTTCCATAGGAGGAAGGGGAAAATTATCCTTTTGGTAGGCTTTGTTAAGATTTCGAAAGTCAATACAAATTCGAATGTCTCCGTTTTTCTTTTTGACTGGGACCGTATTGGAAACCCATCTAGAATGTCGAACGGGAAAAATAATTTTGGCTTTCAATAATTTATTGAGCTCAGATTTAATCTGACTTTCTAGATTAGATTGGATCTTCCTCAGATTTTGCTGGACAGGTTTTTCATCGGCTATCATTGGGATAGTATGGTGAATGATTGAAGTGTCATAAGTCTTAAGGTCATCATAATTCCAGGCAAAGACACTTTTATATTGTTTCAAGAGCCGAACAAAGGCTAACCTTTCTTTTGGGGCTAGGCCAAGACCTAGGTTGATATTTTGTGGCTTGGTATCCATTCCTAGATTTACTAATTCATAAATCAAAGTTGAACTCTAAAGTTTTGAATTGGTAGACCTTTTAAATCCGTCTTTCAAATCATATAGGTCTTCCAACTTGACTACAGATTTTGGTATAGCAATATTGGTGCTATCTAGTTGTAACTAGTTGTCATGTTGGTCCTCATCAATTATCTAATTAGTATAAGATCCTTCTGATGTCAGGAAACTTACAATATCAGGGTCATCTTTAAAAATTCTCCAGTTGGTAATATTATCAGGGATGGAGGGCCGAAAGATCAATTCGATTGAAAATCTATCTGGGCTATAGTCTTCTGAGGGAATGAACTTGGAAGCTACATTATCCAGGAGGTCAGCGCTAGCATTTTAGAGTATGGGAACAAATGAAATATTGAATGCTATAAAGTGTTCAGTTAGATCTTGCACTAAAGATTGATAATACTTTAAATGATCTGATAGACAATGTATATTATTTCGTACTTGTTTAATAACAATTTTAGAGTCTCCAAAGACTTGTAGATACTTGATATCTAGTCTGATTGCCTTATACAGTCCTTGCACTAAAGCTTCGTATTCTGCAGTTTTATTTGAGCAATCAAACTCAAGTCTACAGGTAAGCATAGTTTTATTCCCTTCTAGACTAACTAATACACATCCTGCTCCTATTCCATCATTAGACTTAGAACCATCAAAAAATAATTTCCAAAATAAAAAAGTATTTACAGGACTATCTACAAAATTAACGTATTTAGAACTATATGTTTGAGAAAAGTTTTCTACTTGAGACAAAACAGAATGTTATAAATAAGGCGAAGTATGAGAATCAAAATTTCCTAAGAAAGAGTCAACATAATAGTTGCCAATTATATCGTTGTTGTATGCTACAGGGTCATTTTCTCCTTCCAATTCCGTCATTATGTATTTTTAGTGTCTTTCTCGCTCAACCTTTATCTGATTTGGTTTACCATTGTAAGGGAGCCACATGTGTGACCAATCAGTTGCAAAGTATCCATGAAGCTTTTCAGACCAATCCCTACTAAGAATTAAACCATAAAATTCAGGAATGTTTGCAACTAAAATATCAATGACTTGACATACCTTTGGATTAGATGACAACCTTATGGTAACTTGATTTAGTTCACCAATTACTTCAACCTGCGATCGGTCCAGCTGAACTATGCGTACTGTAGATTTTTGAGGTTGGACGTTTAACTTTGCACATATTGTTTTAGGCAAAATATTAGATGAAGCTCCTGAATCTACCAAACAATTATGCAAGTTTTTATTGAAAATTTCGTAAGTAAGAAGGAATGGGGGAGTATGGGATTTTGACCTACCTCCAATTAAAGCAATATCATTTGGGTCAACTTTATTTTCCATATTAGTTGGAGGTCTTCCCATCTCATGAGAAGCTTGTGAGATTACAGCGACAGGAAGAGGTGCAACAGGTATTGCATGTAACTCTTTCAAAAGTAGCTTCTGTTGATGTTTCAATTTGCTCAGTTCATGAAAAGTAATGTTAGCCCTAGTCTTCTTCATGTATTCAATGATATTATACTCCATGTCATCAAAAACAAAAAGTGTTTTAGATGGAGTTGATGAATTAGATTGGATTGGGCTTGTTTGAGTCACTTTTGGTGATGATTTCTTACTTGTGACTTTATCCTTGGATACCAAGCTTGTGCTCTTCTATTTAGAACTAGGTTATGGAGGATCGAGTTGATTTCTACTTTTGGTATTGACTGGTGATGCCTCTTGATCCTCTTCATCTGGAAGAATGAAGTCCCACATTCCTTGTAACTCTACAACTTCATCTTCATTAGTAGGTTCTTCGTTAGAAACTTCCTCTTCTTCTCCTTCAGATTCTGCATTTGTTATAGCATTGGGAGGCTTAGAATTAGTGGAAGGATTTTTTTGATAAGGCTTGTAGGGTTTCTTAGAAGAAGTCTCTGCTACTTGTCTTTTAATGTCAACCATTTCGTTAGACATGGTTTTTAGGACTTTCTGCAATCCTTTTAAATCAAATGGGTCTTTTGATTGATTTTTCTTAGGATCATCTCTAAAAATGACATTCTTAGATTTTATTTCATCGACAACATTTTTCTTTTCTAAAGCTAAGATTCGTTTTTCTACTGCTATCGCTTCCTTCATGTTTTCAGCCAATTTTGTCTTGGCAACCCTATCAACAAAGATTGCTATGTTTGATAGTAAAGCAGATATGTACCATTCACTTTGAACTTCTTCGCTAGGTTTGGAAGCGATCAGAATTTTATTCAAAAGCTTTTTGAAACACGAGTTAAAATATTTGATAGGTTCTCTTGATTCAGTCTTTAGATTCAATAGATCATTGATCAGTGTTGCCGTAGATCTATCATCACCGAACTTAGTCAAGAATTGCTCTTGGAAAATGTCCCAACTAGTAATGGACCTTGATGGTAACAAAAAATACCAGGATCCGGCTGCTGCTTGTAAAGTATAAGGAAAAAGTCTAACAACAACATCTTCATTTGTAACTCCATTTAAATTTATGGATAACATAAAGTTGTTTATTTTTCTTCTGCTAGCATGCTTGCTTCAGGATTAAACTTGGGCAGCCATTTTTCAGGATGGGCCGGTAATTGACTCAAGGGCACATGCATTCAGACTACCCCTGGATTATTCCATGGGTTTTGAGCCATCGTTGAACTACTAACAGAGGAAAGTGTAGACGAAGTTCTTTGTGGTAGGGATGAGGATGTTACGGTTCCAGTACTTTAATGGAAAATAACTTGAAGTGGAGGGGTGGATGGTTGACTTTGCAATGGGGAAGTTGGAATGGATGTTGATGATGAAAGAGTCTCGCTATCAAACCCTTGAGGTGACTTCCTTGCTCTTTTCCTTTTACATAGAGGTAATTCAGTTTGTTCGATACCAAACTTTTCACTCTGTAATCTGGTAAGAGGATGAGAAGGATTGTATTGCGAAGTCACACTACCTTAAGATATTTCAGACTTTTTTTGTGATATGGAAAATCCTTGAAGTTTATGTATTAAAGAATCAACTTTAGGAGGTTCGATGGTAGATTTCTCTGAAATATTTGGGTTTGTGGCAGTGGTTGCTGTTTTCTCAACTTCTCGCTTAATATTTAAAGATTCCGAATGCGATGGAGAAGTCGGGGGAGACGTTGAGGGCGATTTACTCTCAGAAGGGTATTTAGATTTAGATTTACTAGCCATTCAAAGTTCGGGGCCCTCCTTCTAGCACCAAATATGTTGAAGCCCTGAAAATTGGGTCTACAACAAGGGAGATACCCACCCAGTCCGGACCTTGAAAGCAGCTCCTTTTCCGTTTGGGATGGTGGGTCTGACGTGGGATATTGGGACCAATTTCCCAATTTGTATGTGATGATAAGAATTGATGTTTCCTTTTCTAAAGATTTCTAAGTAAAATGCTTTTAATCTAAGTCTAATTTAAAACATGAAATTTTATTCTAATGAATAGAAAAATCTAATTCTAAAACTAAATGGGATTTAACTTTTCACTTATGCAATCTAAAATAGTTTCTAACAGCAATTGGTAATAAAGATCATTCAATCACTACTAGAAAAACATTCGTTAAAATTGAATTGTTTCGTATAAGAAATTATCCGAAACAATTATGAGAAGTGTATTGCATAATAAGTCATTCATACATTAAAGCATAAATAGAATAGTCACCATTGAAAAAAAGTGCCAAATGATAACTTAAACATTCAAGCTTTCACATATAAATAATTGAACATAAAATATTACTTTGACACATAAGAAAAAATCATTAAGAGATAAAAGTGCCATTGATAACAAGTTCTACTCATGAGCTTCAGCAATATAGATTTATCTCTTCCTAATTCAATATCTACTAAGAGTACATAAATGCATTTTAGTAGCAAACACTAAACACAGATATCAATAAATCTCATTCCATTCATTCGTCAAAACCTTCTCTGAGGGTGCAGAAGTGCATGTTCTAAGGAAATGTTTTTGACAAATTTTAGGACCCCTCTCTAAATGCATGAGAGGGGTTAAAATACTACTAACTAAATACTAAAAATAGTTTATTACAAAAATATAGGAGGAGGTTTAAATGACCGTCCTCATCTAAGGCAAAAATAAATAAAAAATAAAACTAAAACTGTATCTGGAAATTAACTATCTATGTATCTATTCTCTGAGATTGCAAGCATTCAACATTGGCTTGAGGAGCATTGGTTGGCCAACCCCCGATTTTAGTTGTCCTATGAAAAAAAAATCGGCAAGTGCTGGCGCTATCTTCTCGACAGAATTTGTAAGGCACTTGAGAGTCATGCATTGACCGTGCGGTTTAACCAAGTACTGCTAGTAAGTGTCCCAATTCAACTTGGTTAACTTCTTGATGGACTCTGCCTTTTCCTCAACCTTCTATTTCTAGCTTGTCTGTAGTTGCTGTGCCTTTGGGAGAAATCCCGGAGTGGTTTCTGATATCAAGTTTTCTCTATGCAGATTTTCATTGACACAGTCAATGACATTGTTCACCGCTGTCGCTGCTTCTTCCACTGCCTGTTCTGCCTTTTTAATATGTGCATCCCACTTATGGAACAACATTTCTTTATGGGCTTCATTGATTTTGAGCAAGCCTGCTTTCTTCCCTTCCTTTGATTCCTGCCAAATCAAATAATCAGAAATTATTTTATCAATTAAATCATAGTCGAGTCGCAAATCCACGACTTGACTTGTAATTTTATCGCTCATCTCGCAATGGGAACTCCATTGCGATATTCTTTGGCATAGTGCCTCTTGCTATTGCAAGAGTTGGTCGTTCAAGGCAAGGGATTCTAAGACAAACTCTGTAATTTTGGGGTCATATTTATGCATATCTAGGATGGCCTATAATTGGGGTTCCTTTTCGGCCAAATTGCTCTGATACTCCAGCTGCATCTTTTGAAAATCTTGTTGTAATTTTTCTAACTTCTCATCTACTTCTTGGTTGGCACTGGCCTGTTGTAGCTGTTGTTGCAAAACTTGGATTTGTTCCTCTTTATCCTTAAATAATAGTTGTACCTCGGACGCTTTATTGATAGTGGTAGAAGCGTAAGCTCCTACGATCTGAGATAATTTAGTCAAATTTTCAGTAGGGTCAGTGGTAGGGTCTTGCCAAAGGACATCTAGCTGCTTTGCCTTAGGTGAGAGCACGCTGTCCAATTTCCATTTCTTTCTTTGTCTTCTTACCACTGCCTTGTGTTGCGGACTATAAAATACATCTAGAGGAGGAATCTCCTCTATTTTCAACATGATTTCAGATGATGTGTTTATGGGAATATGCTCCATTTCTGGAGCATTGCTGACTGTTTCCATGATCATATCTGTCATTGTCTACACTGTATTCTCAGGTGTCTTCGTGTTCTGCTCTTCAATATTAATCAATTCATTAAATGTTTTCCACTCTTTATCTAGCTCAGTTCTCACTGGCTTTGGTGGCTGGATGAGGGGAGGGGGAATCTTCACCTGTGGTGTCGTCAAAACCTGTTGCTCTGGGTGCTCTTTAGATTGGGTAGTATCTCTGATTGACCCTTCACTTTTATTAGGTCGCTTTCAGACCGTTTAGAGCATTCTGATGATTCTTTCCCAGACTTAGACTTGGACTTGTCTGTACCCTAGCTTCCACTTAGACTGACGCTAGGAGTTGGCTCCCTTATTGGCTCTAAGCACAATTTATCCAAGGGGATGTTTGCTAGTCTCCTTTCTCTGTACAATTTGAATTCTTGGAATTCTACTGGGGGAAATTGAATATGAGCCATATGCAAAATTTCTTTTAGTGTGGTTTTCTACTGGAAGATATCATTAAAGAGATCTTCTTCTTTCATGAATACCTTTATTTTGACAGTCATAGTAAAATTTTTAATGACATCAAAGGGATCAAACTGTCTTCCTGGAAATTTAAACAGTCGTAGACTCAACATGTTTTCTACTTCTTTGAATGCATGACTTAAATCAAATAGTGAAAAGGCCCCACAGACCACAGGAAATTGTGGCTAGATGGCTTTCTTCTTATCTTTCAATTCTTGCTCATTCCTCCTACCCCGCAGGTATGGTAGGCAATTTCTCTAGCCAATAACTTATCAGGTACATACAAGGGTAGCACATGAGGGGAAGTAATGCTTCCAAATACTCTGACATAAGTGAAAAACTCTTCTGCAAACCATCTTCCGATAGGGAGAATATCAACTTTAGCTTCGGGGGAAAATCTTGGGGCATCCCTATTATACAACATTTTGTGAAGAGGTGACATAACTCCATGACAAATTTTGTAAAAATACGGGATAAACTTGGAATCCCACAATTCCTTATGGTAAATGTGAATGGGCAAGGGACTCTGTATAGTCCACTTCCAACCCATTAAAAGAAATATGGAAACAGAACAGATTGCATCCATAACATAAGCGACTAAAAAGAAAGGAGGATAAATCCTTTGAGAGGGAGTTCTTTTAGACCGATAGTTCCAAATGGTTGAGGCTAAATTATCAGATAATATCTGGGCCCAATCCATAATAGTGGCGTTAGTGGTTGCATCTAATAGGGGTAGCCACTTGGATGAAAAATTGTTGATGTCAGGCCTTCCAAATATCCTACATAACATAGCAGTAGCAGAACAATATGGGGAGGAGAGGGAACCAGTACTGTACATACCATGTTTGTCCTTTTTCAATGGCTCTTCTCTTGCTGACCAGTTCTTGGTGCACTCTGCCAAGTCTTCATTTTCTTTGGCGAACTTCTCCATGAATTGCTTGTTGTAGCTTGCCTGCAGTTCTGGTAAATGATACATAAGCCTTAAATCTTGTGGGGTGGATGAACCAATGAGATCCTGTCTCCATGAATTGAATTGTCTGTTTGTTATATCAGCATTTCTCAATACCCACTTGACCATGTCTGTATATGGATGTATCGTAGGCCTTGCCACTATTCGGTGCAGGAATGAACATGCAAGTTCAGTAATTGATGCTTCAGATGACCCGCGTGAGTTTGATGTTACTGTGACTTCCATAACTTTGAGGTTTTCTTCTTCAAGCAGATTGTACATGCCTTCCCAAGTGGATATGCTGGCATCTCTAGTACAGGTGGTGTCTGTGAATAAGGGCGTCATCTCTTTTTCCTCAACGACTGGAGCTTTTCCCTTCTTCCCCATACTGCTGTGTATATTATTCTGCTTGCCTCTCCTACAAGTTTACAAGTAAGGAAAGAATAATGGTAAGAGATAAGGTGACGGGAAAGCTCTTAATTCCGAAATCATATCAAATATATCACCCTACGTGAAACAACCTTTCAATCAGATCTAAATCTTATCTCATAAATGACCATCAATAAACCACTAAATTGACATTAATGCCCATAACTTAGTATCAGATTACGAGAAATATTTCATTGAACAATAAGCCCTGCCGATCTATGAGAAAGTGATTTTTCGATTTGCTTCATAATATCGCATTTCGCAATATCGCAGATCGCAATATCGCTAATCCTTTTCGTTAACAATCATTTATTTCCTTATGCGACCGCGAGATGCGATTTGCGAGATGCTTTATCGCATATCGCAGGATCGGGATGTTTTACATTAGGTGATATTTGTGGCATATGAAAGTTGTGATGTGCGATGAGTCTTTAAGGCTTGCGATCTCGCATCACGTTTTCACAATTTCGAAAGTTTTCTTATATGATGTCCCCCATTACCTTTTGCAATGCGATGTTTTATTGTTGAGAGAATGATTTTATTTGAAACTTATCATAAAGCTTAAGTTTTTTGGGTTTTGCGGGTGCTTTCCTAAGATTATGATTGTGTATTTTATTCAAAGGGGATTATAAGTGCTATTTTTTCTTTTTTTAGAAGGCTCCCCATTTATTTAGTTTTCTTACTAATACTAAATAAAAAAAGGGGGTTGTTGCTAGCCACAACAAGTAGCTGCATTCCTCTTATAGTAATGTAGAGTAGCTCGGTTGTGCTTCAGTTTACTTCCATATGTGCCTTCTTTCAGTTTACAGGGTAGCTAGGAGAAAACGATCACCATAAGGTTGTCCGCGGGTGTCTCGGCCTCACCTCATCCCTCTGGGACCATGATTTGAGGAAGAGACCCTTCAACAACCCCAAAAACACAGGTTTTTGGTTCTCGCATGAGCTATGGAGTTTGTTGTTGATGCAGTTATTTGTTCACCCTCACTAGTTTTTCAGTCGTTTTCATTTGAAACCTCCTTTGACACGTTCTTCATGCATCGCTTCCTTATCGTTCGATCCACAACAAACATTCAGATTCACCGTCTAATTCATTAGTTTATCCAACTTCTACCTTGCGTGAAGTCTTCCACTTACTTTATGCGCTTTAATCTCCATCGTCGATCTGTCTTTTGATTCGACCACTATCTCGTCACCTCAACACTTTATGCGCTTTAAACCCCCACCGTCGATCTACCTTGCCTGATCCGACGGCTATCGCGTCACCCGATTGCCAACTACCTTGGTTGATCTCCACCATTGATCAGCCCCTCTTGATCCAACGACTATCGTGCAATCTCGAACGGATTCTTGCACGACCGTTATCCACCTGAAAGCACGCAATAAAAGTGGTTTTCTCGAAATTTCAAAATACAGCATAGAGCTTTAAGGGCGTGTGAGAAACTGCTTACCGCTTTCGAAACCCGCTCCATTATTTCTGCACGTTTTCTTCTCGCGATACAATATTCGTTGTCCATCCTCTAGTTAATCATGTTCGTCCATCTCTTAACTTAATTCTCGCGATAAGATCTCTGTCGTTCATCGTTTTTTTACCTTGTCTGTCCATCTCTCGACTTAATCTCCACGATAAGATCTTCGTTGTTCATCCTTTGCGTTCACCCTGTTCATCCATCTAGTCACTTAAGCCTTCGCGATAAGATCTCCACCGTTCATCATGTTCGTTAGTCTGGTTTGTCCGTCTATCCACTTAACCTCTGCAATAAGAACTCAACCATTCATCTTGTGCATTCACCCTATTCATCCATCTAGTCACTTAAGCCTTCGCAATAAGATCTCCGTTGTTCATCTTCTGTTCGTTGATCGATCCAACAGTCCCTATGCGCTACTGTGTCCTTATGTCCTCGTTTCATTGATTTCGACCTTCGATTGCTCTTCCACTTGAAAACCAATTTAGTTTAAGTTTCCTTTGCTTACACCTTAGTATAGTTTAATGCTCGTTACCTCTATAACATAGCTAGCAGCATTAGGTTATTGATTGATTTAGCAATTCTTCTTAGCATAGTTGTTTAATTGGTTAGTTAGGTTATGGTGCGGTTTAGCATTACATGTTGTTTTCTTCATTACTGCAGTAGAGTAGCTCTCTCTTAGAATATATTTTCTCTTCTTCCATCACAAAATTAAGTTTCTTCTAACGCTATAGAAATCTAGCTTGGAACCCCTAGGGTCTCTTGCCAGATGAGTAATGACAACAGGCAAGACCTTCACTTTTACTTATGCATATAGCACTGTCACCTCCAAGTTTGTACGAACCCTGGGTTGATAAGTAAAGCTGGTAGCCCTGGGAGTTGCAGCATTATTGTTGCAATACAGAGATAGTTCAACTTTAGAGCAAGATCTAGCATGACAAACATATTAAGGAGAAGTAATTTCAAGAGGGAGACTTGGCATTGTTATATGATTCTAGGTATAAAGACTTCAAGGGAAAGCTAAGGACAAGATGGCTTGGACCTTATGTGGTGGAAAGATGCCATGACAATGGTTCAGTGCAAATCATAACTACAGATGAAGAAGCCATTCCATTGCTAGTTAATGGACACTGATTTAAAAGGTACAAGAGGCCTTTATCAAAACAAAAGTTCATTGACAATATTAATAATACAGTGATGATGGTGGAGCAAGTTCCAGCTCCTCCCTCATCAGGTCACTGAAAAAGAGAAAAAAGAATAAGGATTCAGGTGAAAAACTCCATGAGGCACCTGAATCCCATCTTTGGGTTGAAAACATCATGAGGCGACCAAAGGATGAGAAAAATGAAAAGAATAAGAAGATCCTTGGGTGAAAACCTTCCTTGAGGTGCCCAGGGCAAAAATCTATGGTGAAAACCTCTCTGAGGCGGCCTAGGTGTTTTTAAAAAAAATAAAATAATAATAATAAAAGAAAAAAAGAGAAAAAAGACATAATTGTTATTTGCAGGTGGGTGAGAAAGACAATCAAGGAGCAAAGAGAAGATCTAATGGAAGCATGCCTCACATATATTCATCTCCTCCACTCCTTACCATGCATCCCTCCATCAATTCCATTGTTTTTTTACTTCATTGCTTCCATTTAAGGTGAATATTGTGTTTTCTACAGGATCCCCTGTATTCCTACAGGATCCTTAAATGGTAGATTGGTTAGGTCCCCAAAATTCATTATAGACATGATCTAACACCTCACCTCATCCATTACCATCATCCCTGCATCCACACACACTCCTCCTCTCTCTGTCCATTCATTACATCATCCTCACAGCCCCAGCCAACAACAGGACATTAGCTACAGGACATCCTATAGGAAACCCTATGACAACCTTCTCATAGAATATCAATCATCATCTACAGGTCTTCACTAGGATGATCCAGGAGCTCCATAGCAGCAATTGCAACATCATATCTTTAGTCACAGACACCTGCAAAAGCCAATAAACCATCAATAAACAGCAGAGGAGAAAGAAGAATGACCATTAGCAGCACCTCTGATCTTCGACAACTGCAACGTGGCATCGAGACCACAGGTAAGTCTCCCACTCACTCACTCATATGCATCATTTGATCAAAAGTTGTAAAGGGTATGAGGTAGTTGGTTTATAAGTGAAAAGGTGGCAAAGGAAATTCTTTAATAAGTCAAAAGAGAATGCAAGAGTCCAAAAATAGTGACGTAAGGTGGGGCCCCGACCCATATTAAAATTTGAGCTGTAGCACAAGATTTAAGTAAATGTGGTTTCGAGAGGCAGATAAAGTGCTCTACAGGGGAGCAACGAGCACGAGTTATAACTCATCCTCAACCCCCACAGTTGACCATGACATCATGGTGTTTGACCAAGATCTACGGCCTGAGATTGCTGCGGGGGGTTCAAGCCTGATGACCATCCTGTACACTCCCTACCACCACAGCGGGCCACCACCATCGCTTGACTCCATAGATGGGTGTTCTCAATACCCTTGCTACTCGGGCCCTAAGGATCTTGGACAAGAATAACTTTGAGGAAGAAAAATCCCATTTACTTTATGTCTTTGTTGAGAATGGTTATAGTAGATACATGGGTCAGAGCGCTTTCCTTAAAGCTTCCAAGAATTCTCGGTCTAAAAGAGAACCGAAAGAGTGAATTCCAGGTGTCCATCTTCCACATGTTCAGGGGACCACCGATAGAATTGGAAGGATTCTCAGGAAGCATAGTATCCCTGTGACCTTTAGGCCCCTGAACACCATTCGTATGTCCCTCAGATCAGTGAAGGATCCGATCGACCCTAAGGATATGAAGGACGTTTATCTGATCCCTTGTTCCTGTGGGACCCCTTATATTGGGGAGATTGGTCGCTCCATTAATCAAAGGATTAGCGAGCACGCAGCGGATCTTAGGCATAGGAGAGCTAAGTCTTCCACTTTAGCTGAACATGTTGAGAAAACCAATCATCATGTTTGTATTGAGGAGGCTAGTGTTATTGCTAAGGTCTCGCATTTCCATCATCGAAAATTTAGGGAAGCGCTTGAGATTGAAAAGAGACCAAGCAATCTCAATTGAGAGGATGGCTGGAAAGTCAGTAGGTGTTGGGTCCCTGCACTCTCGTCCTAGTCGTTCTTCCGCCCTCCTCTTTAAGTTTTTTCTTTTATCTTTATTTTTAATTATTATTATTTTATTTTTATTTTTACTTATTTATTTATTTATTTATTATTTATATTTCTTTATTTATTTATTATTTTATGTTATTTTATTATTATTATTATTATTATTTATTTTTTATTTTTTTAACTGACATTATTTTTAACTGATTTTTATTTATTTAATATTATTTATTTTGTTTTATTTAATTAATTTTTCCCTTTTATTGTGTTTATTTATTAGTTTTATTACTTTTTACCAATTAGCTTTTAACTTTGATAATACTTAGAAATTAGCTCTCATTTCTATTAATTTTATATATATCTTATATTACCTTAAGGTCCTTTATATAACTAATATTCCATTTAAATTCTAATCTAATTATTTTTAACTAATTTTTCTAACTAACGTAACATTTTTTGATATTCTTTATTATATTATGTTATTATAAGGTCCTTTATGCACCTAATTTTCCTTTTAATTACTAATTAATTTTTAATTTTTAATAATACTTTTAAATATAATTGCTTTATATATTTTTATTTAGGCATTTAATTTTTTCATATATTATAAGGTCATGTATTTATCTAAATTCTAACTAACTTATATTTTTATTAATATTTCTTGAATACCCTCGATAATATTTTATTTATTTTTATAGATCTTGGTCCTTAATCTTACTAATTGAACTAATATAATAATTTTGACCCCGGTCCTAATGTCAAACTAGACGTTGGTCTAGTTAGCTGTTGGAGGCTCCGCTCAGACTATTTAGCATGCTAAGTTGGATCTGTTTCTTCAACTTGTCCTGACGATGAACCACACTAGTTGGTTCGAAACGTGTCGACAAATGGTACTCCATGTGATTTTCGCTGATAAATCTCTCACAATCCATCTCATATCCTCCACATCATCTGCCACCCTCATTCATTACCGTCCACCTCATTCACCATACCCTATCACCTCATCTATTGTTCCATAGATACATTGTTGTTATGGAAACCATTTTAGAATGCTTGAAGAATTAAGACTTGGGGTAGAAACACCAGTTCACCAAAGCATCAACATACCTTATTTCTTGATGCAATCACTCATAGACTCCAGCAATAAAGTAAAGGAAGGGAATTCCCAACAGTTGGCTCACCATGGGGTGATCAGGATCCTCGTTAAGGATTCCCTCCAAACCCTCAGGATCCCTATAACATGGTTAGTCTTCAGAAACTTATTAGCAGAGGATGACATCAAAACCCTCACCTATGATGTTAGTCCCTCTATCAGTGAGGAGGAGGAAAAACAAGAAAAAGAATATGCAGAGCTAGATGGGGATGAGATGGATGAAGAAGAAACTAATATAGAGGAACATGATGAAAGAGAAGACAAGGAGGATGATGCTAAAACCGAGGAGGAAAAGAAGGAAGAAACTAATGGACATCAGAAAGAACAACAGAAGGAAGAAGATAAGAAAAATAGAGAGGAAGAAGGCATTGACATATAAGGGGAAGAACCAAAGGAGGAGTCACCTAGGGTGTCTCCAGAGGTCCCTAAGGGGGAGGTAGCAACTACCATCACTGCTCTCAGCACACCAATCAAGAAAAAAGTGAAAATAAGGATGCAAACCCCTCTATATTTCAGAACAAGAAAGAGCACAAGAATCAAACAAGGGAAGCCACAAATATCAACAAAAATCCCTACTGAGATTGAAGATTCCCCTACACCAAGGGAAAAAGAAGCAATGATGAGAGATCAACTCAAGAGGAAAAATGCATGGTTGAGAGGATAGATGTAGGAAAAGTAGAACCAACTGGCATATATGGCCAACCTATCCTTGGAGGCCATCTAGTGTAGGATGCCAGCTAAATCCTATGCTCTTTACCTCATAGAACAATGGCTACAATTTCAGATTAAAACATTAGCACAAAGTGGCACCATGCCATTTTGGGACTGTAGACAATTTATTGATCTTTGTGATCAAAGTGCACTAGAGGATAGGGCCAAAATGGTTGATTTTTACTTGCACAACATCGTCCTCATATATATGAATGTTTTGGATCCTAATGCAGAGCTAGGAAATCTACAATCAATGGCTTTAGCATCATCGATGAACGATGAGAAGTCAAGGGCTCCAGAGATGAAAAGAATATTGGCCAGAGATAAAAATGAACCTCTTTTCATTAGAACTGAACAATCAAATCCCATGGCCCTAATCAACACCCATAATATAATTGCAAATGATCCTTAGCTGGCACCTAGACATCTTGCTACCCGAGAGCAAACAATTTCGCATTTTGAGGATATGTTTAGCCTACTAAGACATGATAATATACATGCCTGCTGAAGGAGATGGAACACACTGCAACACAGCTTGAATATCAAAGAATATCACTCCCCTCAAAGGTTGAGAGAGGCACTCAACAAAACACCTATGGATAAGCAATCAATGAAAAGGTTGAAGGTCAATTTGATAGGCCTAAGTCTCAGTCCACCACTACTCCTAGGGACGCTAGAACGGAGAAAAGAAGAAGAGGAAAGAGGCAGTGGGAAGAAGTAGAAAGGAAATCATGCTTCTATGAACAAGAAGAAGAGACCATAGTAGAAGCATGGGATGTCAGAGAGGCTACCAGAGCCATGAAGGACATGGAAATTGACTAAGTTTCTCAAGGGATGAGCAACACTTTCAATAAGGGGGTAATGATGAGCCTCATCATTGGGTGATTATATGGGCCTTAATTCACCTCCTAGCTTAGTCAAACCAACTATTCTCACAACTTATTGCATACTTTTGATCATATTTTGTTTATGAGATGAGTTAGAGTTGGATATTTTGCTTTGTGGTCTAATGTTCATTTAATGTAGGAATAAAGGATAAAAGCAAGGAAGTGTGGCAAAGACCTTGGTAAAAACTCAAATGGGACAAGGAAGAGGAATTATAGGAAGTAAATCCTCCTCATTTAATACCCGTCCATTCGAATATTCCTCCATCAACTCGGAGTGCAAACAACCAAATCATGAGGACTAGAAGGCAGCCGAGCAATTGAAAGTGATAGAAACTAGTTTATCTTGAGTTGGGAGCCGAGCCTCCCTAATTTTAAGGAAGTCGTTGGAGACTTTAGATGTATAAGTAGAGAGGCTTAGGACCTTAGTAGGATTTGGATTTTTATTGTAGAACTATACTTTATTTCTGAGTTGCAAGACTTGTGACAATATGTTATGTAATCCATGGTTTTGATAATAAGAATGAGTTTTGTTTTGAGCCAGCATTAAGTTAACTCAGAAGGCTAAAGCTCTTAGGTTAGGGCCCAACCCGAGCAGCCAAAGATCCTCTTTATTGTACATGTATGCTAACATAGATTCATGGTTCTCTGTTCATTTTCTTAAGTAGCTACATTTCCATTACAATAGTATAGAATAGATTCCTGGTTTTCTGTTCATTTTCTTAGGTAGCTGCATTTCTTTTACAGCAGTATAGAGTAGATGATTCATGGTTTAATTATTCATTTTCTCAAGTAGCTACATTTTCATTACAACAATATAGCATAGATTTATGGCTTAACTGTTCATTTGCTTAAATAGTTGCATTCCCATTACAATAGTGTAGAGTAGATCAATTGTGCTTTAGTTTACTTCCATTTGTGCCTTCTTTCAATTAGCAGGGTAGCTAGGAGAAAAATATCACCATAAGGTTGTCCACAGGTTTCTCAGCCTCACCTCCTCCATCTGGGACCATGACTTGAGGAAGAGACCCTTTAGCAGCCCCAAAAACACGGGTTTCTAGTTCTCACATGAGCTTTGGATTTCATTGGTTGATGCAGTTACTTGTTTCATTTTACTGTCATCTTTTTCCATCACTCTCGATCCACCCTCACCCTCACCGGTTTCTGTTGTTTTCATTGAAATCTCCTTCAACACTTTCTTCATGCATAATTTCATTACTGTCTAATCCACAACAACCCTGACCAATCACCGTCTGATTCATTAGTTTATCCAACATCCACCACGCATGAAGTCTTCCACCTACTTTATACACTCCAATCTCCACTGTCAATCTATCTCTTGATCCAACGGCTATTGTGTCACCTCAATACTTTATGCGCTCCAATCTCCACCGTTGATATGTCTAGCATGATCTGATAGCTATCAGGAAATCCCGTGCGGATTCCTGCACGACCATTATCCGCTCGAGAGCACACGATAAAAGTGGTTTTATCGTGCTACATGTCACTCACTTAGGCTAATCACATGAAATTTAGAAATACAACTTACAAATTTTTGGGCATGCAAGGAATTGCTTACTGTCTACGAAACTTACTCCATCATTTTGCATGTTTTTATCTCTGCCACTCATCTTTCAATTAATATTGTCTGTCCATCTGTTAGCTTAAGTCTT
The DNA here is from genome assembly GCA_031772625.1 of Pinus tabuliformis. Classification (NCBI taxonomy): domain Eukaryota; kingdom Viridiplantae; phylum Streptophyta; class Pinopsida; order Pinales; family Pinaceae; genus Pinus; species Pinus tabuliformis. Next base: position 1,778,500,195 of record CM062816.1, on the reverse strand, counting down.
CGCAATAATATCTCCATCGTTCATCCTATTCGATAACCCTGTTCATTCATCTATTCACTAAACATCCCGTGATAAGATCTCCGTCGTTCATCATGTTCATTAACCATGTCCATTCATCTATTCACTAAACTTCCGGCGATAAGATCTATGCTGCTCATCCTATTCATTAATCCTATTCGCCCATTTATCTACATAATCTCCTGCGATAAGATCTCCATTGCTCATCTTTTATTATGTCCTCCTTTCACTAATTTCTTCCTCTGACTGCTCTTCCTCTTGACTCCTTCCCAAACTTTGTTTGGCATATTAGTTAAACATTGCCACAAAATTAGTTTAGTTTCCTTGCTTACACATTCTGAGGGTTGATCCTCTTTACTTCTGCAACTTAGATAGCAACATTAGTGTTGATTTAGCAATTCTACTTAGCATAGTTGTTTAAATGGTTAATTAGGTTATGGTGTGAGTTAGCATTACATGTTTCTTGCTTCATTACTGCAATATATTAGCTCTCTTAGAATAGATTTGCTCTTCTTCCATCAAATAATTAAGCTTCTTCTGACCTTATAGAAGTCTGGCTTGGAACCCATGGGGTCTCTTGCCAGATGAACAGTGACAACAAGCAGGACCTTCACTTTTACTTGTGCATATAGCACTGTCACCTCCAAGTTTGTACGAACCTCGAGTTGAAAAGTAAAGCTGGTAGCCCTGGGAGTTGCAGCATTCTTGTTGCAATACCTAGGCTCATCACTTCCAATGCTTCTTTAGCATCATGGATTTGCGTTCTTATTTTCAGGTTCGTCACAACGTTGACCCCTATGACATTTACTCAGTTCCAATGGTTTTGTATGGTCACTCTACTTGAGTTCTCCATTGGTTGTAATTCTTGCCTTACTATGTGAAAGCACTTGTTTTGGAGCGATGGTTATGTTAGTCTCCTATTGCGATAGGTTGTAATTTTTCATGATTGACAGTGAAAGTGCCAAATTTGTTCATCTTTTCCATGCTGCAAAAGTTCCATATTTGATGAGGCATGCCAGTTTTGTTTCAATTAAGGGAAGGCCAAACAGTTTAATCTTGGCTTCCCTAGGTTTTAAATTTCATGTTTTAGAATATAGAGAATAAGCATCTCTCCAAACAGCTTAATCTTGGCAGATTTGTAGATAGGTAGAGAAGCAATGGCGCTCATCAGCTTAATCTGAGCTCCATAAGAAATAAGGGTAAATTTAGATAGGAGAATGGCTGAAAGAAAAAGTTGAAAAGCTGGGTTTGCTAGTTCAAGTGCACCCAAACCAAAAAGAAGATAAAATGCTAGGTAAGTACGCTGGGTAGGTAGTTTTGTGGTGGCTAAATGATCACTTGTGATCCATTTCATATTTTCAAGTGTCAAATCTATCCAGATCACAAGTATGAGGCAGTTTCTCATTCGGAGCAGCTCAGGTGAGGCATGTTTAACTTCCCCTTCTTCCCCTTCCCCAAATCATTCACTAACTTCCCCAAAGAGGTCAAGATCTGCTTGATATCTCTTAAATTCATCATATTTCATATCATTTCCCTTAGTAAATATCTGCTTTACTTAAGGAGTGTTCATATGTCCTCTACAAGTTCTATTTCCCCTTTATAGCCTAAGATTTCCATACTTAGCGCTTTCTTCACAATTTCATGTTAACTACTAACTCTACTATGTAAATCCCTATCTATTTCCCCTCCCCCTATTAAAATATAGATAAATATCCTCTATGTACATATCCCCTCCCTCTGGTTGAAAAATAACCATAAGTATGCTCGGGAATTGCTAAGTTTGCCTGAAACTTAGCAAGAACCCTCCTCTTACCTCTTTTAAGCCATCTCCCAATGCTTTGGACCCCTTCCAAAGCATAAAATCCTTCTTCCTATGCATTAAAACCCTCCATCAGCTATGTTTTAACATTTTCAAGGCTCAAAACCCCTTTCAAGTGCCTTTGGACTCCTTCCAAGGCATGAAACCCCTCTTTTTTGGTTATTAGACCCCTTCCAAGGCCTCAAAAACCCTTCATAAACCATACAAACCCTTCTCCGATCGGAGAAATTTATCCCTGATCCCATAAAACCCCTCTTCTCCATGTAAAAGCCTCCCTCCAATCATGAAAGCCTCATCGCATCCCTTAAAAGCCTTTTCTGAACGCATAGACCCCCCCCCCGAAGTGATATCGCTGTTGGAGGTGCGGTCGAGTGTTAACCTTTATATATTTATTACCCCTGATTGCAATGCTGCCGATGCGATTTCGGCGATCGGCAGTCGCAAAAGTTCTATGCACCATATCACAATGCCTCCCCCCTCCGCCGATAGCGATATTGCTATCGCGCCCGACGTATATCGCATCGCATATGTCATATCACATGTATTGTTGTCCCCCGATCGCTGATGTGTCGATTTATTGGGAGCCATAAGATGAAACCCTCAGATCGACGACCCTAATTAAGTCGCGGCCCATACATATTGCTCCGCCCATTATCATATATCGCTCATTCCACCCCGATGGGCGATCGCCGATGCGATATCGACGATCGGCCCATCGCAATGCAATTCATATATGTTACCGCTCTACCCCGTGCCCCCGCCGATATGCGATATGCCAATTTAATATTGGTCGTTGGATTGACCCGCAACAGCCCAGATCTAGCTTTGGCAACAGTGTTCCGCCAGCGCCTGTTTTTAATGAAATTCATGTTTAAAAGGCATTTTTGCCTTTTACAAAGGAAAGGGTTGTTTTTCACAGGTATCAACTCAGCACCCGTGCCCACCTTATCAGCAGAGGAATCTCAATCATTCTTGGCCCATTGATCATCGCTCCTGCCCAGTTCGGCTCCGAAAAGCAGGATTTTGGCCCCAGCGGTCATATGTTAGCAGATCTTCCACCATTGCGCAGGATTTCCTCAGTTTTGGCAAAGTTTTGTTCGGCCAAGCGCCGATATCCCTCCAGAAGCCCGCAGAGGTGCCACCACAGCTATTTTGGCCTTGAAAGCGGCTAGAAAGGGGCGATTTGATGTTAAAGTGTATCAGTTAAAGGAAAAGGGGGCGATTTGACGGTTTGAAGTGCTTCAGAGGCAGAAAGAGGCCCGATTCAATGTCAAATAATATCATAGGAAGCGGCAAAGTGTATCAGTCATGAAGAGTAGCAGAGGACTTTAAATGCAAAGCAGATAGCAATAAAGGGATCGCTCAAAGTCAATGAAGCAGCTCAGAGCCATCAAAGCTCACCAACTCATTATTAAATGTGTTAAAGCCACTCAGCAGCAGTAGAACCGCCTAAAAAGGCAGTTCAAGTGATTTAAAGCCCAGATTTTGCAGAGGCGGTGTATGAAGACACATATGGGCAGCATTTCAGTATTCAAGGCATAGTTAAGGCAAAGTTTCCAGCGCATTGCAGCAAAGGACCCATATTAATTCATTCTTGAGGCTGCTGCCCCAGCGCAGCTGTTAGATAGATATTTTTTTATTTATTTTCAACAGATGTTAGGTTAGAAGCATTTATTTCTTCAGATCTGTCTCAGATCTACTGTTGTAGATATTTTTTGATATTTTCTCTATTTATACCACCCTCTGTATTGTGAAAAGGGTTGGTTGGTTTTATTTCTCATTCTAGACTTGTGTTATAAGCTTAAGAACTTCTGTATTCAAAGGTTGCTGGAATATTTGCATCTAAACTGGCTGGTTGTGCTTTTAATGGCTAGAAAGCTTGGTATGGAATTCCCGTGCTTGCTCATGGTCCAATAAGTCTTTCCTCCCTCTGTTTATCAGCTTATATATATCTGTATCATCTATATATCATAATCTAAGTTGCAGGAAGAAGGAATAGTTCAGAACTGGTTTCCATGCCCTCTGTGCTCAATTCTTGTAACTTTCTATGTTTTCCTCTGAATTAGTGATGAATATGCATTCTTAATTGAACATGTTTAATCTATTTCCTTCATTGTATGAATGTTGTCTAGGGAACTCTTCATTGCTCCTATTTAGCCTTCATCCACTTCCCCTCTTTGGCTGGATGAGAGATTCTTAACTGCCTCTCATGCCCTAACCTCCATTTCATCTTTGTTTCCAACATTAATCATTGTGCCATGTGTAGCTATCCTGCTCCATATTCCTCTCTTCTGCCAAAGAAAACACACCCTTCAGTTCACATTCATTGACTCCATGCCCAATGGTTTGAACTTCTTACGCTTTGCATGCTAACTCTGCTTGAATAGATCAACCATCCCACGAAACTAAATCAAAACCCATGTGCATCATATCTAGCCTAAAATCATCCCTTAAACAAAGCTAAATCCTAAAGAGAGAGCCCTCTCTGACTGCTGGTAGGCTAGGACCTGCAGTCTAAAGCTTGGTTTGTGGTTACCTCGGTCGTATTCCCTTAGGAGTCAAAGGGAACAACCTGAGTGTTAACAGGTTATATGCCAGTCATGGCTGGATTCTAATGTGTTATTTAAATGGGTTCTGGGAACTTCATGAGCTACATTGGTTCCAACTGCTCTTCCATGGCATAGCCCATGTGACTTGGTCTTGTCGAGGGTTTAAGTTAATTGATCTTTTTATGTTTTAATTATTCGTAAAAAGAACTTGTATGCACAGTTTTAAGGTGCTCCACTACTATGAACACAATTTGAATATTATATGGGTTTATGTTCTCGCTTCTAATAACTTACACGGCTTCTAAAGATGGACTTATCAGTCTACCTCAATGGAATTTTCAATTCGGATTATGGCTTAGTTTTTTCATTAAATAGAATGAATAGGCTATCATCTTGCTTATTTCTTCTTGGAATTAAGTAACAGTTGATTTAAATCCTTGCGTTCAATAAAGAGAGTTTATTATGATTAGTTGCATTGACTGAGTTCTTAGAGATTTGGTTGTTTACTGTATAGTATTTCTTGCTTCTTGATTTATAGTTAACCAGGACAGATTGAACTGGTTAACATAAAGAATTGTCATCTGTTATAAAATAGACAGTTCTCAAAAAGCTTGTAGGATATAAGTACTACTTTGTTAGAGTAATTAAACCATTTTGTTGGCTATACCGAGCGTACATACTATTAGCATCCCCTGCCTCAATATCTACGATATATGCTTTCCATTCTCCAAGATATTTAGTTACAGTTCTTCTATTTTAAATATCATGTATAGTCCTAGTTACACATAACTATTCTATGTTCGAATCATAACTAGTTCTTTGGAATAAATATTTCTAACTAATTTAAATTGCAGAACTAGCAATTCCAGTCTTAGTTAACAAAGTAATCATGGTAATATCATTTTTTATTAATGATCCTTAAGGATAGGATTAGACTACTTATATGTTCACAACATTAGTAATTATGTAATTCTATTCTTTGCTTGGAAGGTCTCACCACCCAGCTGAGAGTCTAGAAATTACTTTCAGACTCTACCCCGAGCTCTTCCTTCTCCACATAGTCAATAAGTCCGTTGCAATCATGTATCTTGGGCTTCATGACACATAGTATAGCCTCAAGTCACACACCTCTCCGACTGTATTTGAGACTTTCCCACTTGTTTATTCCACCCAGCTCAAGGAAATCTAGGCAACATTGTTTTTTCTCCCTTTACTCATTTGATCCCTTCTTTCTCCTCTCTTCCTCTTCTTGAAGAAACAGATGAGTAATTGTTTTTATTTAATTGTTTCAGGAGGTTAACAACTGCTTCTTCAATTCCTGTTAAAATATTTCAACTCCTAATTATTCGTTGAGGTAAAAAAATATGTTCTTGCCTCTCAGCCTTAGTCATTTAACATTCCATGTCAAATAAAGTAAAAAGCTAAAGTAATAAGTAAAAATATGTAACCACAATAAATATTCATGCTGTGTGGGGTGTTAAATCCCCCCCTTGTGAGGAACACTGTCCTTGGTGTTCTTTTCAATTTAAGAAAATAGTGTCGGATAAGCCTTCCGCATAAATTTCTCTTCTTTCCAGGTAGCCTCTTCCAGGCCAACGTGCTTCCGCTGCACTTTAACCTAGGTGATGGCTTGCTTCTACAAGGTGGTTTCTCTCTGATCGAGAATATGAAGAGGTTCTGCCAGAAACTCTCCTTCCAGTTCAACTTGCGCATTTATAATCTGATGCCAGAAACCTCTCAAAACAACCAATTATAAGTTATATATTTTATTAACTTATTACCTGTTTATTTTCTTAGTTAATTATATGCTAAGGGTTGTACACATATTTTTTTAGCAAGGAGACATGGAAAACATAGTGGAACCAGATATGGCTTGGTAATCCAATCTTGTACGCTACAGGTCCAATCCTTTCTAAGACATGAAAACGTCCACAGTACCGGGGTGCTAACTTAGCACAACTCCTCCACTGTAAGGTACTTTTTCGGGGCTTTACTCTTAAGTATACATGATCTACCAACTGGAATTCCTTGTATGTTATTTTTTTATCTACATAAATATTTTGTCTATCTTGGGAAACTTTTTGATTTTGACGAACCTTCTTAAACGTCTCTTCCATTTCTGCTAACATGTCAGGACCCAAGGTTAGTCTATTGACAGGACTATTCCAATCTATGGGCACCCTGCACTTTCTTCCATACAACACCTCAAAGGGACTCATGCTGAGTGATTCATGGTGTATGTTATTATAAGAAAATTCCACTAAGTGGAGGTAATATTCCCACTTATGTGGTTGTTGTGCCACAAACATTCTTAACATATCCTCCAGAACTTAGTTCACTCATTTCGTTTGGCCATCTATCTGTGGATGGTAGGCAGTACTAAATTGAATCTGGGTACACAACCTAGAAAAGAGTGTTTTTCAAAATGTGGATGTAAATTTTACATCCCTATCAGAGATTACCACTTTGGGTATTCCTTACAGCTGTAAAATTTCCCTCATAAATATGTCTACAATTTCCACAGTTTTGTAAGTGGATTTTATAGGTATAAAATGAGCAGTTTTTCTTAGCTTGTCCACCACTACCATAATTGAGTTGTGGTGCTTCTTAGTGTGAGGTAAACCTATGAGGAAGTCTAGAGTAATTGTCTCCCATTTCCACTTAGGAATGGGCAACGATTGTAATAACCCATCAGGGTGTTGATGCTCCGCCTTCACCAACTCACACTCCAAACATTTGGATAGGTAATTCGTGACATATTTCCTTAAACCGGGCCAAAAATAACCTTTTCTTATGGCAGAAAATAGCTTCTGGTACCCTGGGTGGGAAAAATAATGGTTTCATATGAAATTCATCCAATATCAATTGTTTGACAAAATTTTGATTAGGAACATATATTTGGTTTCTAAAGGTTAGCATTTTATCTAGATTTATTTCATAATCAGATGTTCCCCCCTTCACTTGAGCTTCCATTGTGTGTTGCCAAAGGAAGGCATACTCTGGGTCCTTAAGGGATGCTTCCTTAATTATTTCAAGGAGGTTTGATCGTACCTGACTAAATTGAACTTCATAAATACAATGTAATTTTCTGCTTAATGCGTCGGCCACTCGATTTTCTTTCCCTTTAAGGTGCTTCATTTCAAAATTGAATTCGCTCAAAAATGTTGTCCATTTGGCCTGCCGATCATTTTAAGCTAGATTGGTTAAAGAAATTTGTAAGGCTGTTGTGATTTGTTAATAACAGAAATTTCTTTCCCAATAGGTAGTGTCACCACATTTTAAGTGCATGCACTATTGTTGTCAATTCAAGATCGTAGGCAGAATATCACTGCTCATATTTTTTCAATTTGCGTGATTCATAGGCTATAACTTTCCCTTCCTGCATCAATACTTCGCCCACACCTTATTAAATTGCACCCATGCAAACCATGAAAGATTTTTCCTTATCTTCTACCTTTAGCATGGGTGCAGTGGTAAGTAATTGTTTTAATTTTTCAAAGCTTTGCTAACATTCAACTGTCCATCGGAAAGTGCATCCCTTCTTCTATAATGAGGTCATCGAAAAAGCGATTTTCAAAAATCCTTCAATGAAATGATGGTAATAACCGACCAAGCCCAAGAATGATCTAATATCAGCAACATTCCTCGAGTGGTCCATTCCATAATAGTTTTAATATTTTTTGGATCCACCGCTATTCCCTCTGTTGATATAATGTGACCCAGACACTATATTTGGCTTTTGAAAAAGTCACACTTGCTATATTTAGCGTATAACTCATTGTCTCATAGAGTTTGAAACTCTATCCTCAAATTCTTTTCATGCTCCTCCTGATTCTTAGAGTAAATTAAAATGTCATCAATAAAAATCAGTACAAACTTATCTAAATATGGCTGAAAAATACCGTGCATCAAACTCATAAAAGTAGCTGGGGCATTTGTAAGACTGAAAGGCAATACCACAAACTCATAATGACCATAACAAGTTCGAAAAGCAGTTTTACAAATATCTTCCTCCTTTATCCTTATCTGGTGGTAGCCGAACCTTAGATCGATTTTTGATAACACTCTAGCTCCCTGCACCTGATCAAATAAGTTGTCAATACGTGGTAAAGGGTATTTATTTTTTATGGTTAGTTTATTCAATTGACGATAATCAATGGATAACCTCAAAGTTTCGTCTTTCTTCCGTACGAACAGTATGGGGGCTCCCCAAGGGGACACACTGGGGCGAATATAACCTTTATCTAGAAGTTCCTGAAGCTGCATTTTGAGTTTTGTTAACTCAGGTATGCTCATGCGATAAGGAGCTCTGGAAACAGGAGTTGCACCAGGAACCAAATCAATGATGAAATCAATATCACGTTTAGGGGGGGAATCTAGGATGGATTAAGGGAATACATTGACAAATTCCTGAATAACAAGGATATTTTCCAAGGAAGTCATTTTACTCTTGGAATTAGTGTATCCTACCTGGACAACATAAATCTGACAACCCTTCCTAATACATTTTCCCAATTGGCTAGCAATAATAGGATGCAGCTTAATATTTTTCTTGATTCCTTGAATTTCTTTTCTCTGCCTTGACTCAGTGATATAACTCACAATTTTTTCCTTACAATCAACTAGGGACCAACATCCTTCCAACCAATCCATCCGTATTAATATATTGTATGAACCCAAAGGGAGTATATTAAGGTCAACATGAATTGTTTGTCCTAAAATTGTTATAGGACAATGTTCTATTTTTGCAGTTACCCTTCTCTTTTCCCTTGTGGCTAATTGATCTAACCAAGGTTTTTGGAACTTACTGCTCTGCAGTTGACAATTCTCTACAATCTTAGGACTAACATAGCTTAAGCTAGCACCCGGATCAAACAAAATAGAGACAGGTTGATTAGCAATCATACCTTCACACTCAATCATGGTGGGTTGGTATTCTACTTGATGATCATCCAGAGCAACATTAATTCTGGGCATACTCCTTGCCACCTCCCCAACTGTGGAAGCTTTTTGCATATTTGAAAGTTGTTTTATTTTAGCTTTATGTAGGCAGTTTTTGTAGTAATGGGGTTCTCCACATCCCCAACATTGCAGAGGTTGTTTTGGCTGCTGATCATTAACAGGTTTATTAACCCCTTCCGACTGTCTATTTTCAGAGTAGGCAACTTTGGACTAGTTCCTTGCTGGAAATTTACTCAAGGGTCTTTGATGTATATTTCTTCCATTAGTAATTTTTGTCTGTCTGCTTGGGGGTAAATTCCTCCCCCTCCTGCTCAATCCTCCTTTAGATCCCTCACTCTTTTGCTTCATTTGCTGATAATAGATGCGGGCTTTTCACACCGCATCATCCATTTTTCTTGGGTAATCAAAATCAAGCTTTTCCTTCATAAAATTGGGTAGGCTACTAATAAAACACTGAATTTTGGCCTTTTATTCTTGCATATATGGTACGTATCCAAATAAGGAGGTGAATCATTTCACATATTCATCCATGGTCAAGGTTCCCAACCTTAACTCATGGAACTCCTTTGTTTTTTCATCATAATAACATTCAGTTAAATACTTATCCTTGAAATGATTTTGAAATTCTTTCCATGTAACTTGTTCTTCGTCAATTTTTCTCACAGTTTTGATTTCCTCCCACCAAAGGGTAGCCTTACCCCTTAATTGATAAACTGCCAGTCGTGCCTTAAGTTTATCAGTGTAGTCATAAATCTGAAAGTATTTGCTCATGTCAATTAGCCAGGCTTCCACTGCTTCTTCAGATTCTCCTTCAAAGAGTGATGGTTTTATCTTTTTAAATTCCCCTTGTAATTCCAATTTCTGTGTTTTTGTCTTGCATTGGTCAAAAACATTATCTGAATGTCCCTCTTCATCTTCCTTATGTCTTTCTTCTGATTCTGCATTATCTTCTACATGATGGGCCGTCGGGGTTTTCTCCCTATCCTCAGCACTGGGATCTGGTTCCCATTGATTTTGTCGATTAGATAGACTTTTAAGAATTCTCTCTTGTTCTTTTCACAATCATTCATTATCTGTCCTCAAATTTTTCATCTCAGCACGTAACTGTTGAACAATTTCGAGTAGGGCAACATTGGCTTGCTGAGATTCCTCTCCTAGTTGTATCCATATGTCGGGGTTGGCTTCTACATAAGTTGCCTCTAGCTGGTTCGATGGTCTGGGACTCCTCTGCATTCTGCTCTTTTGGTGCTGATCTCTATGTTCACATTCACATTTACTTAGTCGTTTATTACATTATTATTATTTTTATATATATACATATATTAATATCTGAGAAGTCTGAGTGTGCGAACCTGAGCTCTGATACCATTTTTAACATCTACCTCATTTAAACGGACAACAAAGTACAATAAATTAAAAAAATTATTTATATTACCTCATAAATGCTGAGCTTACCATGCAACAACATTTCCAAAGCTTACCATATGATGTTGTCTTCAATGTTTAAGCATTAACATAATATTGTGGTCAAATTAAATGAATCTTGGGAAATATGACGGATTTGACATCCTATACACCTTCACTAAACATTTCTTAATTTAATGAAACTAATATCAAACAATACTGCATTAAGGGGTGTTGTTCGCATGGTTAATTTCATTACATTCTATCGCTAGAAGGCTCCGGTGGCTTGCGACATCTGGCTTTGTTTGCTCCATCCGATTTGGGGTTGGTGATCCAACAGCTTTGAGAAAATAGGGTTTAACTTCGTAACGCTCCTCCCGCATTTGTCCATTAGTGGTGTCATTTGGGTGATGTCATTCTTTGGTTACTCTGCTCTACAACTGAATCAACTCTTCATTGCATTGAGAGGTTTTGTGCTTATTTGTCCTGGTTCTGATGGGGTTTTGTGACATGCTCCATCCAACAGGTACTCTACTACACCTGTTCCCTCATTTCTCTTGGATAATTTCCTCTTACTGTCTGTTTCTCCTCGAGGTTACTCAGATGGGAGTTATGTGTGTTCATTCCATTGTACAGGGAGTACTCACTTCCGCCAACTTACCCATCCGATGGAAGACAAACAGGGAAGCTTTCAACCTCGAGAAGGTAAGTAGCAGAGGCCAGAATAAAATTATTCAAGGTTTGCTTTCCCCATTTTCTAAATTGATCACTGATATTTTCTTTTCTTGGGTCCTTGGCATAGGCAATCTACAATCCTCCGGAATAAATCTATCTCAGGTATTCTCCTGTAAGATTTTCAGTGATTTAATTATCAACTCGATGAGTAGGGTTTTCGATTTCGTTTTGGTTTCTAATCCGTTCTCTGTGCATTGACATGTACTATCCCATGTCAGGTTCACTCCTTTCACGATCATGGTGGCTTCCAATGCTTTTTTAGCACTCATGGATCTGCATTCTTTTTTTAGGTTGGTCACAATGTTGAGTCCTACGACATTTACTTAGTTCTAATGGTTTTGTATAGTCGCTATGCTTGAGTTCTCCACTGGCTGTCTTCTTTCTTTACTGGGTGAAAGCGCTTGTTTTTAGGCGATGTTTATATGCCAGTAATAGTGGGATTCTAATGTGTTATTTAAATGGGTTCTAGGAACTTTGAGATTTGTGTTGGTTCCAACTCCTCTTCTATGGCATAGCTCGTGTGACTTGGTCTTGCCAAGGGTTTAAGTTAATTAATAATTTTTTGTTTTAATTGTTTGTAAAAGAACTTGTATGCACAGTTTTAAGGTGCTCCACTGCTATGAATATAGTTTGAATATTATATGGGTTTATGTTCTCGCTTTTGAAAACTTACACGACTTCTAAAGCTAGGCTTATGTGTCTACCTCAATGGACTTTTCAATTCAGATTATGGTTTAGTGTTTTCCTTAAATAGAATGAATGGATTGCCATCTTGCTTATTTCTTCCTGGAATTGAGTAACTGTTGATTTAAATCCTTGTGTTCATAAAGAGACTTTATTATGATTAGAGGCATTAATTGAGTTCTTAGAGATTTGGTTGTTTACTATATAGTATTTCTTGCTTCTCTATTTATAGTTAACCGAGATAAATTGAACTAGTTAACATAAAGAATTGTCATCTATTATAAAATAGACAATTCCCAAAAATCTTGTAAGATATAAGTACTACTTTGTTACAGTAATTAAACCATTTTGTTGGCTATACCGAATGCACATACTATTAGCATCCCTTGCCTCAATATCTGTGATATTTGTTTTCCATTCTCTAAGATATTCAGTTACAGTTCTTCTATTTTAAATATAATGTATAGTCCTAGTTACACATAACTATCCTCTATTCGAATCATAATCAGTTCTCTGAAATAAATATTTCTAACTAATTTAAATTGCAGAACTGGCAAGTCCAGTCTTAGTTAACAAAGTAATCATGGTAATATCATTTTCTGTTAATGCTCCTTAAGGACAAGATTAGATTACTTATCTATTCACAACATTAGTAACTATGTAATTATGTTCTTTGCTTGGAAGGTCTCACCACCGAGCCATGAGTCTCACAATTATGTCCAGACTCTCCCCCGAGCTCTTCCTTCTCTACACAGTCAATAAGTCTGTTGCAGTCATGTATCTTGGGCTTCACAATTATGTCCAGACTCTCCCCCGAGCTCTTCCTTCTCTACACAGTCAATAAGTCTGTTGCAGTCATGTATCTTGGGCTTCAGGACACACAGTCTAGCCTCAATCCAGTCTATTGTAGTCAGATATCTTGTGCTTCAAGACACACAATCTAGCCTCAAGTCGCATACCTCTCTGACTGTATTCGAGACTTTCCCACTGGTTTAATCCACCCAACTCAAGGAAATATGGGCAACATTATTTTTTCTCCCTTTACACATTTGATCCCTCCTTTTTCCTCTCTTCCTCCTCTTGAGGAAGCAGATGAGTAACTGGTTTTATTTAACTGTTTCAGGAGGTTAACAATTATTTCTTTCAGTTCTTGTTAAAATATTTTAACTCCTAATTATTCATTAATCAAGTAACAAAATATGTTCTGGCCTCTAAGCCTTAGTCATTTAACATTCCATGTCAAATAAAGTAAAAAGCTAAAGTAATAAGTAAAACTTGGTAACCACAGTAAATATTCATGCAGTGTGGGGTGTTACAATTTAAGTTTGACCATTTATTATTTTTATTTATTTTTAAAATTTTTAGAATTAATTGTTTTGATTATTTAAGTTTAACCCAAATATTAATTTTATTTTATTATATTATTATATTGATTTTATTAATTGTCTTGATTATTTAGGTTTGACCTGAATATTATTTATATTTATATTTTTATTGTTAGATATTTATTTGGTTAAAATTTTCCTTTTGATTAATTATTTTCCTTAATTCAATCTTAACAATTATATTCTAACTATTTTTTCTTTATATTAAAATATTATTTATTTAGTCTAACTGTTTTCTTTATATGAAAATATTATGTATTTAGTCAAATCTAACCGTTATATAAGTGCTAAATTTTTTTCTCTTCATCTATTTAACTTGATGCCAAGATCTTGTTCTCCATCTTGTCGTGACAATGAACCACACTCGATGGTTCGAAAAGCATCCCCAAATCACTGATGATGTGATTTTTTACCCAAAATTTTCTTACTTTTCATTAATAGATTTATTTAAATCTAATTTTAAATCTTCATCAATAAAATAATGAAGACCATATAATATACTAAACATCCAACAATAAATTAATGAATATAATATATGGTGCCATATACAATTTTAGAATTGAATAAGCTCTAAAATGTACAACATAATGTTTTTTAAATGATGAAGTATTTGTTTCTAAATATTTTTTGTTTAGTATTAAAAACTTATTTTTACCCCATTTTTTTGTTTTGTTTAATTCCTCTTTTGATGTATCATTATAATTATAGCTTTATATAGAGTGTCATGGGTTGAATTTCTTTTAGTAATGTGATACATTTTTCAAATGTTCAAGTTAAAAATCTATATTAAAGTATTTTGTAGAAATTGAATTTAATTTCACATGATATTTTGTAGAGTCAAGGGATCTCTACTTGAATGGTTCATGAGGCACAATACTTGCTAAGGTTTTGCAAATGGGGTAGCAAGCTAAGTGGACTTGATTGTGGGGAAAAACTCCACAGTTAAGCGCGCTTGAGCCAGAGGAGTTCTGGGATGGGTGACCTCCTGGGAAGTCCTGGTTACCGGGTGCAAGCCCCGGAAGTGATGATTGATGCTATGTGATTCGTTCTCCACATTTCACTAGTTTCAATCCCACTTCTTCACCCCTGTGAGCATCACCCGATGCAATGAGTGCTAAGTGAACTATTCAAAAATCATGAGAAATTAGTCAGTTACGACTACCTCTCATGGAAATGGTCATACGTGAATGATCTTACTTAACGCAGTTGAATCCCAAAATGATATCTAATATGATATTTTTATGTTTTTATAACTTTATATATAGAGTTTTATGGGTTGGATTTCTACTAGTTATAGGTGAACATTGGTTAATGTTAGGCTTTGGTTAAGAACTCATATCAATAAAGAGTAAAAGATACTAAAAACATATATATTCATCATGTGTCATAATAATTTAGGCTTTGTTATAATATTAAGCATCAATATCATAGCTTATTAAAACCACATGCCCAAAAATCATAACTCATTTCAAAATCAAAATATTTTATAAATATTTTAGTTTAATTTAATATTACATTACTATAAGCTAGTAATATGACTTATCAATACCACTTGGCCAAAAATCATAATAAAATAAAAATATTTTATTTTTTAATTTATTTTACAACCTTTTTTATATTATATTTAATTAAAATATAACTGAATTATATAGATATATATTATTGTTGAATTTAGACCTTTGTGATCTATATCAAATTTATAGAAAAAAATTTCAGTGAAAATCACATCTTAATTCATTTTTGAATCAACAAATGTGGTTCATCTATGTATTACTTGTAGCGATATCCATATTACTTGTTGTAATTTAGTTTAAACTATTTACATTGACATTACCCACTAGTAACATTGATATTTGGCCATATGTTACTTTTTGTATGTGCTCAAACATTAAATATCTAGCAGCTTTGCCTTTAATACTGCTCTTCGCCTCTCCTTGTCTACACACATTCCTCGAGTTTTGTTTTCATGTCCAAAAAAATATTTGAGTCCACTATGATCTAACACGAGCATGAACGTACTGCCCAAAAGGTAATGCCTCCACATTTTTAAGGCATAAATGATAGGAGTCAATTCTAAATCATGTATCACATAATTTTCCTCATGATTATTCAACTTTCTAGATTCATAGCACACTACTTCTGCTTCCTGTATTAAAACTTCACCATGTCCCTCCTTGAATGCATGTGTACACAACAAAAAATCCTTGTCAATGTATTTATATTCTTAGCACTGCTACACTAGTGAGCAATCGTTTTAACTACTCAAAGCTTTCTGCACATTGTGAAGTCAACTCGAATATTTTCCCTTTTACTAAAAAGTTGTAATGGGATGACCGATTTTGGAGAAATTTCGAATAAATGTCTTGTAGTATCCTGCCAATCCCATGAATAATCTAACCTCATCCACATTCTTTGTAGTTGGCCATTCCCTTATGGCTTTGATATTTTCAAGGTTGACTGATACACCTTCCTTAGAGACGATGTGCCCTAGGTAATGTATTTGTGACTGGAATAATTCACACTTGTTTAATTTTATATGGAGATTATTTTCTCTCAATATTTGTATCACTGCATACAAATATGTTTCATGTTCTTATTTTTTTTTTAATAAACTAATATGTCATCAACAAACACTATGACAAACTTGTCCAAGTAAGGACGTAGTACTATGTTCATCAGGTACATGAACGTGGTGGGGCATTGGTAAGCCCAAAGGGTACCACCATGAATTCATAGGGCCCATATCTTGTTCTGAAGTAGTTTTATGAATATCTTCCTCCTTGATTCTTACTTGATGGTAACCTAACCTCAAGTCAATTTTGGAGAAAAATGTTTCTCCTCTTAACTAGTCAAAGAGATCATTGATCCTTAGTAAGGGGTACCTATTCTTGATGGCTACCTTATTCAACTATCTATGATCCATTTACAATCTAATGGTTCCTTTTCTTCTTTACAAATAATATTGGTGCTCCCCAAGGAGACACACTTAGCCTTATGTAACCCTTGCCAAGCATTTTCTTCAATTGTAATTTTAGCTCTACCAACTTTGGTGTGCTCATCCTATATGGTACCTTATATGCTTGTTACACTCCGAGTACCATCTCAATAAAGAAATATATCTCTCTGTGAGGAGGTAATCCATGAACCTACACTAGAAAAACATCCACATACTGTTGCAAAACGAGGTACTCTTGAAGCAATTCAGCTTCCTTATCTTCTACCCCATTGCAAACTTCCTCATGCTTGGAAAGTTGTACTACAATTAATATGCATCCTTTCCTATTGTTGTGTTTTTCTTTCATAGTGGTGATCAACCTCACTGATATGGGTTTCTTCTTACCTCACAACACTCCTTTTGTTCCTTTCTCATCTGAGCATTCTTTCACTTTCTCTTAGAAATCTACCTTAGTTCAGTGTAAGTACAACCAATCCATGCCTAATAACATGCCATACACACCCAATGGAAACACATTCAAGTGGACTATTGTGGGCATTCCACTGAGCTCAATTTCACATGACTTTCCAATTGAACTAGGCAAGGTTCTTGATTTAATTCCTTTCCCAATCCACACTTCTCAGCAAGTTCTGGGCTAATATAGCTATAATTAGAACCTAGATCAATTATAATAGAAATGACTTGTTGTTGTGTCTTGCCTTCCATCCCCATGATGGATGCTTGGTGATCTGCTTGGTGATTATCCACTACTGCATAAATCCTTGGTTCAACATTTTGTTGATGCAGGTAGTCTCTCCTTCTGTGGTCCCCACCATAGGTCTGACGCTTAAGTGGTTCTCAGCCTTCAAACTTGGTTTGTGTTGATGCCAATTGTTGCACATTTTTATTAACAACAACATTGGGTTTTTGGTGAAACTGATGTGCCTGAGCTGGGTGCTTCACTTCTGTCCTATCTAGGTCTTTCTTAGGCCAATTCTTATTACGTCCAACATTGCTCTTGGCCTACCAGCTACTCCTAATTTTAGGTCTATGCTTTTCTTGTTCATAGAAGTTTCCTAATTTCTTGATAGCATCCTTAAAGGTTTGAGGTTCTAGTAGTTCAATTTTATCTCTATATGCCACAAGTAATCTTCTAATGAACCTCTAAATTTTAGCTTTCTCATCCTTGATATATGGTACATATCTCAATAGTTCCAAAAACTTGGTGACATACTCAACATTGGTTAACTAACCCATTTTGAGTTCATAAAATCTTTTGCTTTATTATCATAATATTGTT
This sequence comes from Pinus tabuliformis, assembly GCA_031772625.1. Taxonomy (NCBI): domain Eukaryota; kingdom Viridiplantae; phylum Streptophyta; class Pinopsida; order Pinales; family Pinaceae; genus Pinus; species Pinus tabuliformis. The sequence goes on along the minus strand of CM062816.1, from coordinate 1,778,482,404 downwards.
CAAACATGTATTTTTCTCTAAGGAGCTTCTCAAACTCCTCCCAGGTCAACTCCTTCTCAGTAATGGCTCTAACATTATTTATCTCTTCCCACCGTATGTTGACTTTCCCTGATAAGTTGTACAAGGAAACTCTAGCCTTCATATTCTCAAAATAGTCATGTATTATGTAAAATTTCCTCATTCCTAGCAACCATGCTTATACATCCTCTGCTTTCTTCATTTCCCCATAAAATGTAGGTGGCTTTTATTTCTTAAATTATTTAGGCAAGTTCTCCCTTTCTTTTCTTGTTGAATGATGGTGATGGTGAGAATGGTGATGCCTCCTAGAAACTGCATTAGATGGTTTTCTTGAATACTACACCTGTGTGATAGCTCCTCTTGGAGTGGTCAAAGGTTCACCTTCTAGCACTATGTCCTAACTCCCTTGTTTGTGTCTCTTTCTGGACCTACCGCCATCTACTCCATTGGTGTTTTCTTATGTTCCTTAAAGGCTTTTCTATTCTCTATGACTTGCCCTCCTCTCATAATGCCTTTGCCTATGCCAATCTAAGAGACTTTGCAGGATGACTACATTGATCTATGTTTGCCTTTCTTAGGCTCTCACTAGCTTCTCATTATCGGCCTTAAAGCTTCTCACCTCATCCCTTAGGCTTCTCAAGGTGTCCATCCAATCTGGGGAATGATCCCCCCCCCCTGGCCAATGGATTTCTCTTCTTCATTAGCGCTGACCCCATAACTTCCATGTTATGATTGATCATAACTATATTCAATAATTTTGGTCCTCATCACTGTAACTTATTTTTTTTTATGCTGCTTGTGATATTTTGTCAATCACACACATTTTTAGGCATGTCAAAATAATAAATAACACAAACTCATGGTCATGATTTATCATGGAGATTTATGTTGTGACAAAACAATCATGTAGTGTTCCAACACATTTACAAATTATATGCATCGATCATTCAATCCCTTCATCATGATAATCGAAACTAACATCATATTTATGATTTAGGACCATAAAAACAACTGCATGACCAATGTCCTACTCTCAGAAAACTTTCATTAATGCTAGTTCACCCGCAACACAACAATCAATAAACTAATTTTACTTTTAATGCTAGATAGTTAAGTAGTCAAAGTTACTCTCCATCATTTTTTAAAAAGAAAAATCATCAATTTCTCTTGACGAAGCCCATCCAGTCCACTTTTGAACCTGGAAGCTAGATACCACTCTGTAACATACCCACCACACCCACCTAGAGTAATAGGGTCGTCACCGATAGATATAGTCCCCATTGTATGGTCATGGGAGCGGGACTAATTCTCCTTTTATATTTTTTTTAATCTTCATTTATTGTATTTTATTTTATTTTTCTTTTTTTTCACAACACATAGGGATTAATGGCCTCATGTCTCACGTTGCCACGCGAAATTTGGCCATGGGCTCACCCAACAACTAGTTAAGTGGAAGGTTCAGGGCATGTACATCTCCCCATTCACAAACATCGCCTAACATCATGACCCCTAACCTTCAACTATCTTCTTGTATGGTCTTGCATTCTCCTTGTCACCTGCATCTTGAAGTCTTCCTTGCTTCTTAGCCCATTTTCCTTTAGTCTTATCATTCCCTTTCCAATCCTTCTTAGACTTAAACTTGTGCTTTGACTATTCATAATAATGCTTCATCTTTCTGATCACTTCCTCTAATGATCAAGGCTCATAAAATTTAATCTTGTCTTTAAATGCTACTTGTAATCCACTAATGAATCTTTGAATATTTTCTTTCTCCTCCTTGAAGTGAGGAACATACCTCAACAAATCCAAGAATCTACTAGTGTACTCATCATCTATCATGGAACCCATCTTTAGCTCATAGAATTCCTTATCCCTATCATCATAGTACCTTTCAGACAAGTATTTCTTCTTGAAGAGACTCTCGAACTCATCCCAAATCAGCTCCTCTTCTCGAATGCATCTGACATTCTTCACGTATTCCCACCAAATGTTTCATTTCTCTTTAAGACCGAAGGTAGCTATCTTGGATTTCATATTCTCTAAATAGGCATGAAATTTGAAAAAACTTCTTCATCCAAAGTAACCATTATTTTGCATCCTTTGATCTCTCCATTTCTCCATAAAATGTAGGAGGCTTGGATTTCTTCGACTCCTTTGGAAAATAATGCTTCTCACTCCTCGTATAAGGATGATGGCAATGATGGTGATGATGTCTCTCAGAACCAAAACTATAATATAACCCATAAGCACTACCTCTCCTGTTAGGTGTATCCAAATATCTACCACCTATTGTTGTGTCCTCTCTATCGAACCTACATCCTGATCAAGAACTACTACCGTATGCCCCATTTGTCTTCTCCTAATGCATATATGCATGATTGATCCTTAGTTGTCCTTATTTATACAAATATGAAAGACTCTAAAGAATCATTGCATTAAATTCCGCTTTCTTTTCCTGAGCTCTAGCAAGCCTTTCATGTGCCTTAATCAACCTGTTATTGTCTTCCTTACTCAATTAATCTATTCCATTCCATTCAATTCTTGTCGGGTCTGTAAGGAGAGTCATGTGAACTATAATCCATGATTATTGTCTTAATCTTTGATCTTCTATCTCCTCTAAACCAAATATAGACATAATCAAAATCATACCTCAATGTATCTCAGGGGAGGTTATTACGTCTGCACAAACCAGTCCAGATTAGCATCACACACGCGCGCACGCACACACACACACACACACACACACACACACACGTATAGCGATACCAACATATCAACATCCTAACATCATGCAGGATGACACAAAATTGTAACATTAACAATATATATGATAACCATAGCCACTACAATGCATGAATAATGGACACATATACAACTGACATGCATGCATAACAATAATGTCTAGCCCATCTAGTCCAAGTGTTTGAACTTGGAAGCTCTAATACTAATATGTAACACCTCCTCCCCCATTTACCCATTTCTACAAGCTCGCCAGGGTAAACATAAGACGAGTGTCACTATGATATGACCCGGCCTCCAAGTTTTAGTTATGGAAGTGAGGTTGACACACCGAAAACTAACGGACATCCCTCATATACTACAGACCACTCAGGAGCGTACAAGCCACCCCAGATGGTCAATCCCTGAGCTAGATCTCTTTTCACAAGGAAAACTCCCCAACCACACGCATAATGCAACATCATTGTAGTTATGAGGTCCCAACCGCATGCATAGGTCTACCTCCATGTAGTTATGAACAAAATTACTGAGTTCATTGTCAGTGGTTGTGAGATATATGCCACTCTTTGAGGCTAGCCTCGTGAACACTGTCCAAAGTGCCTGTAACTTTCTAGAATCATAACAATAATGATAAAAAAGATAAAATTGTAAAAATTAAGCCATATATTAACCTAGACCTGCATGGTACATGATATACATTTCATCAAATAGATAGTAAACAGTATGTTATAGGTCATGAATGCATATCTAATCATAAACTTCTAAAGTTCATCTAAGAATCACCAAGAAGGCTTTATGCCCTCTCTAGCTAGTTTCAACAACACTAGTTAGCCCATGCATTCATCAACCATTAAATAACTTATCAAAACATGTCAAGGGCCATAGATAGAATACATCATATAACCAACATATAACCATAATAGAAACCATGTCAAATTAGTCATGAAATCTCCATCATAATCATTACAAATGCTCATTAAACACAATAGGAATATATCTCATATTAACATATGAAAAAGCCAACCAAGTCAGGGAATTCCACATAACACCTCACCATAGTTGAACCAAATCTCTCTTTCATCCAATCACCCTCGCACCATATTCCAAGCATGAATGTGGATCATAAGGGTTAAACAAAACAAGAAAACCAAGGCTTCGAGAGGCAAAACCACCTCAATCCTCAACCATAGTGATTTCAACTAACCAGTCCAAAAATCACTAACAACAACCAGATTGATCTCTACCCAAGGTGTCCAAGGCTCTAGGAACTAGCAACTCAACCCATAGCCTCCAGGGAAACCCAAGTTGTTTCAGGGCTCTAGAGCATTTGTCCTAACTTGCAAACTTTGGGGACTAAAAAATCAACGCACAGCCTCTAGGGAACCCAAGTTATTACACAACTCTAGAGCTTTTGTTCCAATCCATAGCCACGGGGAACCTAAGAACCAATCAGAAAATCCAAATAGGGAACCCACTGCACCATTATTATCCAGGAAATGGTAAGGTAAGGCTGAAATCAATGTCAATCTAGGAAAATTTCCATGCCAATGACAACACATAACTATAGAACCACATGCTTATACCATGCATCCAAAAACCAACAAGGATATCATACATGCAACCTATTATCTGCAAGGCAATCCAACTGTCTCCTTATGCTTCCTTTCTTTTCTTGCTTGTCCTTTTCTTGTCCTTTGCTTGCTTTCACCAAATCCAAGTGAATATTAGAGTGCTCCATGAATTCTCTAAGTGTGCAAGAGTATGAGAGAATGAGAGGAGATAACCAAAATTAAACAGACAAAAGATGTGAAATGTTTCTTTGATACCTTTTTATTATTGATGCCTCTATTTTCTTCATTTTCCTTCATTTTTCCTCTACTTTCCCTCTCATGTATATTTGTGTTTCTTCACCTTCATTTTCTCCTATTTTCCTTTATTTTCATAATTAAATTCCAATTTCCTCTTTTCCTTTGCCAATGTCTTTGCCAATTTCCGTAGTCATAAATAAACCAGAAGTGATGCCCACTATAGTGTTTGTCTACCGTTCAACTTGGAATACATGTGGCATGATCTTGATTTTATTTTATTTACATGGAAAATCAACTAGGCCCTGTTACAATATATATAGGAGTCTAAAGGGTCACAATATAATTAGGACCTACATAACAACAATAATGTAAGGGCATAACAATAACAATATTGGGCATCTATAGGGCACACAATAACAATATATCGATGACACTAGTATTATATGGACCTAACATTCCCCTCTCCTTCAAAAAAGTGTTATCCTCAAGGATTGAGTAGTTTTGGATGTTTTTGTATAAATTACCCATCCTCCCATGCAGAATCTTTAGCAAGTATGTTCTTTCGGTTAATGAGATACTCTAAAATTGATTGATTTTGAATTGTTGGATTCTTGTTTTTGTGATTTCTTCATGCTCCAATATGTTTTTTCCTTCCTCGTCAAGTTCTGGAAATATAGTTTGAATTGGGAGCTTGTCATCTATAACCTTCTTTAAGCATGAAACATGGAAAATTAGGTGTACTCGTAAAGATGCAAGTAGCTCCAATCTGTATGTCATAGTACCAATATTTCACAACACCTTATAAGGGTTGTAGTACTGGGGTGATAATTTATTATTGTTCTTAGCTTACTCGAGGCAAATTTGTTTGTATGGTTGTAGTCACAAAAGTACCCAATCACCCACATCAAAACGACTTTCACTACAATGTTGATATGCTTATTGTTTCATTTGATTTTGCGTTAGAGTCAAGTTATCCTTTAAGAGTTGGAAAACTTAGTGGTGATGCTTGATGTGATCTTCCACTGCTTGAACCTTAGAATTGTCTCTTGGAGACGATGTGATAGATGGTGGATGATATCCATAAAGCACCATAATGACATTATTTTGGTTGTTGTATGAAAAGCATTGTTATACCGCCATTTTATGAGAGGTAACCAGTATACCCATTGTGTTTGTTTATTATATACAAAGTGGAAAAGGTATCCTTCCAAAAATTGCTTCACTATCTTAGTTTACCCATAATATTGAGGATGATAAGATGAATTATAAGATAATTGATTACCAAGGCAATAAAATACTTTTGTCCCAAATTTTCCAATGAAAATGAGATCTTTATCACTTACAATAATCTTTGGGTTTCCATGTAGCTTTTGAGCTGTTTCCACAAATGTAGTAGTCATTGTGCTAGATTTTAAAGGATAAGATAATGCAAAAACGTATGCATACTTGGTAAGTCTATCAACTACCACCATGATAAGACTCTTTCCTTTGGACTTGGGTAGACCTATGATAAAATTGAGTGAAACCTCCTACCAACACCAACCAGGAATAACCAATGGTTGTAAAAGACCCGGGTCTTAATTGTCTCAACTTTGTTTTGTTGGCAAACCAGTTATTCTACCACAAACTTCTGAATGCCAACTTTAAGGTCATCCCAAAAAAATCTTTCTTGACCATGTGGTAAGTGGTGGGCTCCAGTATTGTAGCAATAATGCTACGACTCCTGGAGCTTCCTTCTTTAATTTTATCATCCCGGTAGTTCGTAACAAACTTGGAAGCGACGATGTTGTATGCACAAGTACTAGCTCTTGCCGCAGCTGTCACTTGGTCAGCTGGCACAAGTTCGCTAGGGGCTCAAGCCAACTTCTATGAGCTCTTAGAAGAAGTTTTTAACTGATGGATGAAATCTAACTCAAAGGAAGCTAATCTACTTGCAGAAAGGAACTGAAAGCCAACAAGAGACGCAAACCCTAGCAAACCCTAATTATACCAGCTAGTCCTACTGATGCAGAGATGGGAATGCAAACTACTGAAAGAGATGCCATTACTTCTACGAAGGTAAGATGCATGTGTCTAGACTACTTCTACCTGAAGAAAACATCTTTTTGTATTTTTGAATAAGTTATTTATAATTATCATGCATGTGCTTTTAACTGGCTTCTTACTGTGCAGAGGCGGATCATGGGGGAGAAATTCTTGGAAGAGGTAGGGAAGGTTCAGAGAGGGTCTAAGGAGTTCCTAACATCCTTCCAGTGAGTTTCACAAAGTTTGGCTGCCAAGAGACCGCGTTTATGAGCTTCTACAGGAAGTCTGCAGGGGTTCTACAGGATGTTTCAGAATTTCTACAGGATGTTCAGCAATTCCTACAGGATGTTCTACGATTGGGTTTTGGATGATGGGTGAGTGGAAGAGGCTGCATGGATGGATAGGGAGGTAGGAGAGGGATTTGTAATGACTTAGTGACAGAGAGATGAGATGATGAGGGGGTGTGTAAAGCTAGTTTGTCTGAAAGAGGGCAGAGGGAAAGGAAGGCCAAAAAGGTAGGATGACGTGGGCAGTAGAGTAGTTGTGAGACGGGGGGTCTAATTTGGAGATGAGAAGTTGGCCTGGACGAGGCTTAGAAGGACGAGAGAGTGAGGGAGTAGCACTGCACAGTGTAAACTGAACCAAATCATCCACGTCCTGCACATAACCAAAATATTACTAACCTATCCTAACTGTTTAATGAAACCAATGAACAACAATGTTATTTCTAAAGAGAATCATGTATGGTACTGAAGCAAAGAAACATTCCAAGAGGTCTGAGCGCATGGATAACTTCTACAAATGAAAATATTGCACCAAAGATTGCATGAGTACGCAAACTAATGTTTTTTGGTGGGTAGCACTGTCTGCAATTCCAGCCCCTAGAAAGAGGTGAAAATGAGAGTGCAGGCAACCCTTTTCTGGAACTTTTATCAATTCTAATCTCTTTACTCTATTCTAAACATCTGGAGCAACTCTATCTTCTAACAATGACCTACTTAACCATACCACGAAATCTAACTCAACAAACTGCGTTTCAAATGCATGTAAAGAAAACCATAATGCTGAAAGAAAAGATATCAATACAAAAGAAGGAGGCCTTAGGCTCTCAGGTTGGGCCCAACCCCGAGAGCTATGGCTCCTTTAAAAACTCAGAACTGAGATCAAATCTGACTGCTTCCCATTAAAAAATAATAATCCTAAGTCAAAGGGTCTGCCAATGATGGCTACAAAAGAGCAAAACAGAGCTGGCAGCTCGTAGTGCAGAATATGCAACAGTTTTCCAAAAGTCCTTTTCGAAGGATAAAGCCTTATCATTTATACATCACGAGGCCCCAAGCTGGCCTCCTAAATCTATGGGACTTGGCTGACCAAACTGGGAGTGAACAACTGCTTCCTCAAAATCCGTTTGGCTGCCTTCTAGATCCGGTTGTGGTGGCTGTTGGAGCTCAGAGTTGGGGGTGAAGATCCCGAGGAAGGCCATTTAATGTCGTGAACAACCCTCCTACGAATCCTCAACCCCATCTTGGCTGTCTCCTAGCCCTTATCTGCTCGGTTTTGCTCCAACATGTGTCAAAAAACATGAAATGAGCACGTGTTAGCCACCTAGGAATAGTGAATGCCCTTATTCGTACAAATGGAATAAACATACTAAAAAATGATACATAAGTTATGAAAAATGAAGGGTTGAGCAAGGGTAGTTAGGCCAAATGAGCCCAAAATGTTACCAAATTTGGGGCTCATCATCACCCCATAGCTAAAATGATTGCTCATCCCTGAGCAACTAATCCAGCTCCTCGTCCTTCATTGCTTTCACCGCCACTCTCACATCCCAGGCTTCTGAAGTAGTATCCTCCTCACTGGCATGGAACCCAGCCTTCGTTTCCACCTCTTCCCACTGCTTATGCTCTTCTTTTTCTATGTTGCCTTCCATCAATCCTAAAACCAAAGGTGGGCTTAGCTTGAGGCCAATCCAGCTGGCTTGGAGGTTCTGTATGGACTTCTTGTAGAGGGGCACCCGTGCTAGAGCTTCCCTCATTCGAGTTGGAGTGTGATATTCTCTGATTTTGAGGCTGTGGGACAATATGTTCCATCGGCGGGTCCAAGCATGAACAGAGTTGTCCCCTAATAGTCGCTCCATATCCTCGAAATTTGCTATAGCCTGAGCCTGCTGATCCATGTATTTCAATAAAGTTTGAGTGTTGGTGGCTAAGTGCTGGTGGGCCGATATTAATGCAGTGGGATCCCCTGGCTCTGCTCTAATCAGCAGTGGCTCATGTAACTCTTGGTTCATGACCTCTTTGACCTCTGCTGCTCTCTTTTCTTCATGGTTCAACCATGAGGCAAATGCCATCAACTGCATATCTCCTACAACTGTGTTGGGATCCCATGAAGTCACATTAGGAAGGGCCAAATTATGGAGATAGAACTCTGATAGTTTGGCCTTGTCCTCGGATGAACTGCTATTGCATAACTCTGTGAACTGCTGGGGTTCTTGGATTTGGGAGATACCCCTCTGTGCCAATGCATTAATTTGAAATTGCAGCCACTGGTCCCGTAGGTATAGGTCATAAGATTTGGCCAATTGTCGACATTGTAGAGCATCCATGGCCCAACTGGCCATGCAGGCCAGTTGTGCCTCTTTTTGCTGCAACTATTATTTGAGAGCTTGTATCTCGATTTGTGCTTGCAGTTCCCTTTCCTGTAGATGCGAGGTTAGCTCCCCAAGACCAACTTGCAGTCCTTCTTTGCCTTGAGGTTCTGCTGTAGTGTCCCCTGATGATGTGCCCTTTTCTTTCTTCAGTTCCTGTAGCTGCAGTTTAAGTTTCTCATTCTCTTCCTGTAGGAATACCCGCTGGCAGTTTGCCACGTGTTTGGCCATAGCTAACTCTCTTCGTGCCTCCTTGAGTTGTTCCTCCAAGGGGCCTATATCTGCCACTCCTTTTGATTTAGCTATTTTCATCCACGTGTGGGTTCTCACTCTCTCTTCCTCCAACGCAAAGAAAAGCGCACTGTGAATTTCTGTGGAATAATTTTTCCAGCTTCCAGAAAGTTATAATACGAGCTCAAGCTTGGCTAGGGACTCAGTTCCGGAATATGATCTTCCTCTTCTTCCCTCGGTGGCTCTACTCCGTCTTCCCTAAGTGGTGATGTGGCTGCCTCTCCCTCCATTCTCTCTGTCTCCTTGAGTCGGGCCAATGTTTCCTGTAGAACGGCCTCAGCATCCTGTAGCGGGGTTTTTGAAGCCAACCTGTCCATTCTCTCCTGCCAAGCAGTTGTCTTCGGGCTCCCCCGCTCATAAGTGACTGATATTTTTGAGGGGGACCTCTCCCTTGGCGAGGTAGGGGTGTCTTCTATAGTAATTGGGCTGCTGGATGGAGGTTGGGGCCTGCCTGTTTTGATTCTCACACTTCTCCTGGCTTTGAAATACAGAGGGATCTCCCTCTTTCGTTTTTCCTTCGGCTTGGGAGGGGTACTAAGGGTGGCCAGCATGGCTGCTGCCTCCCTTGCAAGGATTTCAGCTGTCTTCTCCTTTGGTTTTCCTTTCTCAGGACTTCCTGTAGAAGGCCCTGTAGCGGCTGATTTCTGGCTTCCTGTAGAAGCCGTTTTTGGTTTTCCTGTAGAAACAGGTGGCACCGTTTTAGCCTATTTGGTTGAGGGTGCTTTGCCTTTTGACTTTGCTGAGGCTGCTTTCGAGGTGCCTTCACTGACGTGGACTTGTTCAGTCCTTTCCACCCTACTTTGTAACCTTTTCTCCCTGGGTGTCAATGTGGATTTGTCATCCTCTTTTTCGGCAACCTGGTGTTTCTCTTGTTTCCCCTTTTGTTCTTTCTTCGGTGCTTTGACCGTGGTTTCCTGGCCTTTCCCTTCCTTCTCTGTGTGTATTGGTTCCTTCTCCTCGCTGCTGGAGGAGGTGAGCTCCTCGGTCAACATTTTGATATCGCCATCCTTAGTCAAATTTCGGAAGGCTTCCCACGAGAGAGGGACGGTGTATGTGTGGAGTGCATCCTCCACGAGGAGCTTAATGAGCCCATGATGGGCTACCTGGTCTGGCGTGCCCTCTTGTAATTTGGTGGCACATTCAGTCATGGATTGCAGGAGGAAGTAAGGAATACTTAGCTTGTTTTCTGAAGGTAGGTCCATTTGGTGCCTCAGTTCTGTGAGTAGCTGGAAATTGTACCCATATACGATGCTGAATCTTCCTTCGCACGTGATATATTTCATAATTTGGAGGCTGACCTCACTCCAGAGCGGCTGTAGGCTAGCTCTGCGAACCCCGTTCTTATCCTCTGAGAATTGCTCCTCTGGCAGAAAGAACTCCTTTTTAGCCTTCTGGCCTAGTTTCCTCTCCTCCTTATCCCACGGTACCCCCATTGGGAGATCAGTGACTCTGCTGATGAACTGTGGGGTGAGTCTGAGATTCAAACCCCTGAAATTGACAACGGCCAGCGTTTTTGATTTTGGCTTCAAAGCTCGCAGGAATTCCTCTGCCACCTCATCATCATAACCTTGAAGCTTGTCGCAGAACGACATCCATCGTGCACGAGAAAATAGTTCTACCACCTCAGGGTTTTCCCGTAGTTTCTTTGAGTCTATCAGTTCCTTCCTAATGAATCCACCCGGCATGGTGAAAGCTTGTTGTGTTAGTCGCAGGTGGCTGGTGCGTATCAAAAGATGGGCCTTTCGGATTTCTTGAGACATAGCGCAGAATTACGCCTCTATCAAGCACACAGTTCGTGAATTCTCGGCTATCTACAGGTGAGCCTTGACAAGGGCTCAATTACGAACCACGTCCTGTAGAAAACCCCGCACATACACTACGACGACAATTCTCATCCAAAAGGAAGACGACGTTTGCAAATTTATGCGCAGACTGTAGTTTTACTTTTTTAGGACGTCGACTTCGCCACCCTTCAAACCAATTGCATGGGAGGAACAGGTTCAGGCTTACCTTTCCCAATTCGCCACCTTTGATGTGAATAGATTGATTTCCTTCGTAGAGGCGAGTTTCCTGTAGCGCAGCTTCTTGTAGAAGTCGCGCACGGGTTCTAGAGAGCGCGTCAGTGGTTCTGAGTATTATGTGCAACCACCAGACGTTGGAACAAGCCGAGGACTCGGAGTAACAGGCTTCAGAGAATTTCGGGCGCTTACTCGACTGCAAAGCGGTTGATGATAAATGAGTGGAGTGACGATCTAGCTGGTGGATTTGAATCCCTACGGAACTCGTGGCGCGGGGGTGAGCTGTTCCTGCCGGACCGTTGGACGACGTCACCTATTCATTTCACTGCAAGTCTACCTGACCACCGCATCATTCCCTATATATCTACTGCCGCCATTTCTGTTAGATCGCCGCTTCTCCCCGACTAGACGCTTCCCACGTGTCCATTTCCTGTTTTGCTTGACACGACCAACACTTTCCGAATCTAACGAGACCATCAGACTGGTCGTGGTGGCCAGTTGAATGGCTACCCGACTGGCTCAACCCATTCATTTCCATACTCGCAAACATTTTAGAGTATTGTTCATGTAATTTGACAAAAAAAGGGTGAGGCACTTACCTGTGCGGCCGCGACGTTATTTTCAGGTTTCAGGACGAGGGTGATGGATCCGCTTGCTGCTGCTTCACGCACAGGCACGGGGGTTCCTCCTTGCAGACTGCTGCTAGTTACGAAACTTATTACCTGGCTGCGGATGGTGCATGTGCCCGCTCTATGTGTTGCAGGTGCCTTGATGGTGTATGCTCTAGCTGGATGAACTGCTACAGGATTACTGTAGCATTTTCTCCTCCTCGGGTGCATGCCGAAACGGTGGAGACGGTGGCATCACGGTCACGGTCGCAGGGTCCTCGGATGGCTTTGATAAGTAGCGCATGGGGCCTCTGCATCCTTTATTCCATTTGAGAATTGCTTCCTCTGAGAATTCAACGTTCTGATTTGACTGTGCAGGTATTTCCATTGCATGGCAACAGGAGTGGTAGAAGGAGGCGACAGCAGTGGGTGATGGAGAAAAACATTAGCTTGCATGCCTCCGTGTCGGACCTCGGGCTTCAGATCTTCCCACACAGTCGGTCCTGGGCCGTCCAAAGATTCTACAGGAAGTTTCCTGTAGAAATACAGAACTTCCTGTAGAAAGTCCTGTAGCTTCCTGTAGAAGGCTAAACTGTGATCAAATCATGCCCAGACCTTGGAAGAGATGAGTGCTTCTGGAGGGAGTGCTGGTGAGGTCCTTTGGTAGCATAGTAGGGACCCTTGTCCTTGAGTTGAGGGACCTCTTTTCCTGCATGGAATACCTGCAACCTGCATGAACTATCAAATCTTGAACCTGTTTTCCCTGTTTCTTTGTTTGTTTTTTCTCTTTTTTTTTTTTTGAAAGACAGTAGGGGCGCCTCCGTGAGGTTTTCACCCTTACCATCTGCCTTGAGCGCCTAAGAGAGGCTTTCATCCAAGGGTCTTTTTTCAAAAATTTTCAGAAAGACAGCAGGGATGCCTCAATGAGGTTTTCACCCCTACAATCTGCCTTGGGAGCCTCATAAAGGTTTTCACCCAAAGATCTTTATTTTTTATTTTTTATTTTTTTTTTCTTTTTTCTTTTTGAGATGTTCAAGGTATGCCCAAAACAGAGGCAGAACCCTTCTCTATGACCAGCACTGATTTTTCCACAGTTTTGATGAATTCTTGCCTTGAAATAGGTTTTTGTAGATCTTTAGTTGATGCCCATTGACAAGCATGGGCATGGCCTCCTCATCAATAGTCTGAATAAGAATAGACCCATTGTCATTACATTTTTCCACTGCATATGGTCTTAGCCATCTGGTTCTCAGCTTCCCCTTGAAATCCTTATGCCTGGAATCATACAACAGTGCCCAATCTCCCGGATGAAATTGCTTGTCATTGAGGTGTTGGTCATGCCAAACCTTCCTCTGAAGTTGAACCACTTCTGAGTGGAGAAGGGCCTGCATTCGGTGCTCGTCCAATCCATTCAGTTGCAATAACCTTTCTTGTTAGGCATGGCTGAGATCCAGGTCCAGCTGAGCTGCCATCCTCAAGGTGTTGTACTCGAACTCAATTGACAGCAAAGCTCTCTTCCCATAGACCAGCTCATAAGTTGTGAAGCCGGTTGTGGTCTCCCAAGTGGTGTTGTAAGCCCACGTGGCCTCAACCAGGCGATCTGCCCAATCTTTTCTACTGTTGCTCACCACCTTAGTCAAGATCCCTTCCAATGCTCTATTGGTGACTTCCACCTGCCCATTTCCTTGAGGATGATAGGGGGTCGAAGTCCTATGCTTGATTTTGTGATGAGTAAGTAGGTCTTCAATTAAGTTGGAGGTGAACTGGCTTCCTTGATCAGTGACTAGCTCTCTTGGGTAGCCAAATTTGTAGAAGATGTTTTCTCTTAAGAACTCGGCCACCTTTTCTTCTGTCGCTGCTTTGATTGCCTTGGTTTCTGCCCACTTTGTCAGGTAGTCTGTGCACATAATGATGTAAGACCTTTGCCTCGAAGGAGGATTGATTGGACCCACAAAATCCATAACCCACTTCTCAAATGGCTCAAGAGTCACTTGAGGTTGGAGAGGCATTTCGTCCCATGGAGTCGGTTTCCCCATCCTTTGGCATCGGTCACATTGGCTGATATACCTTCTGACATCTTGATGAAGCGTGGGCCAATAGTAGCCTGCCTGTAGGATTTTGAAGGCAGTCCTTTTGGCTGCAAAATGTCCTCCACAAGCCCCGTCATGATAGGTTAGGAGGATATCAAAGACCTCCTCCTCCCTTACAAAATGCCTTAAGATCTGATCGGGGCCAAGCTTGAACAGGTTGCCCCCGATCCAAGTGAATGAGGCACTCTTCCTTACGATCCTGCTCTTCTCTCTTGAGGATAGGTGCGGAGGGAACTGTGCTGAGACAAGGTAGTTTGCTATATCAGCAAACCATGGAGAGAGTACTGAAATAGCAAACAGATGTTCATCTGGCATCTGGTCATCCACTGTTTGTTAGGATATTCTGACACATAGGATATAGTTAAGTTCAACTTGGTCTAGTATAGAGTTAGGTTAGAGTTAGGTAAAGTGTGTTTCTTTACCGTTGTACATTTTGTAACTTACAATCCGACGGTCACGATATGTAGTGATCCGACGGTTCACTCTCACCTCGGTATTACCGACACTTGATCCGTGGCTTGACACCCGATTGGTCCATGAGTTCTATTTAAAGCGCATGGAGGGTCATTGTTCGGGTAATCCGTGCATGAGAGAAGCTTATGTAAATTTTCATTCTTTGATTAATAAATTGCCTGTAGTACCCACGTTGGGACAGGCCGTGGACTGTTTCCCTCCTTGCACTTTGAGGGTTTTAACCACGTCAAAAATACTGGTGTATTGATTTGAGATCTGGTTGTGAGCGGTGTCCTTTTGGTGTTCTTTCTGAGGAACTTACCCTGTAAATTCCTACATGGTATCAGAGCTATTTGAGGGCCGCGTCCGTTGGTGATCCAAATCTGAAGCCGGTAGAACTGCATGCGGCTGTCGTTTCCTAGATCTGCTGTTTCTGACTGCTTTCGGGCCGAGAGGACTGCTCTGTTGCGTTCGGAGCATCTGTTCCAGTGAGGAACCCCTTTCGTTTCACGCGAAAAGGTTTCCGGTAGCCCTAGCTGCGTCATTTTTCAGATCGGGAGGTATACAGTGTTTTTTTTGCAGTTTACTGTTATTTTCTCTCTGCTTATTTCGGTCTCAGTTTATTTAGCCTTTTTTTTTAACCGGATCTATACCTTTCATTTCTGCGTATGCTCTTTGCCCTGCGACTCTGTGCGATCTGGGCAAATCAGAAACAGAAAGGAAGGATTTTTCTCATGCGTATGCTCTTTTCCCTGCACCTTAGTGTGATCTCGGAAAATCAGAAACATTGAGAAAAATATTTAGTTTTTCGGCTAAAGCTAACTTTGAGTTTTTTTTTAAATTTCTAGTTTTTTGGCTAAAGCTAACTTCGAGCCGCAAGGTTCGTTTTTCTTTGCATATTCGTGTTGGGTTTTGTGTTTTGTGTTTTGTAGGGAAAAAGAGCTTTCTCAAGGCAAGCACGCAAACCAAGGCCCCCCCCCCCCTCTCTCTCTCTCTCTCTCTCTCTCAAATTTTTTGTATAGATCAATTGGTTCAAAGCTATTTTAAGAGAGTAGAGGTCTTGGGTTCAAGTCTCCATTTTGTGGGGGCGGATTTTTTCATTCCCGCACATTCGCGCACTTTGCCGGCAACGTCAACAATTTTTTTTCAAAAAGCCATAACTTCTTCATCCGGAAGCCTTTTTCAGAGCCGTTTTTTTTAAAACCGCCTATTTTTTCGAGATCTATCCATTGGAACACTTACTTTCAGCATCTTCAGCTTCAGTTTTTTTTTA
Organism: Pinus tabuliformis; assembly: GCA_031772625.1. Classification (NCBI taxonomy): domain Eukaryota; kingdom Viridiplantae; phylum Streptophyta; class Pinopsida; order Pinales; family Pinaceae; genus Pinus; species Pinus tabuliformis. Next base: position 1,778,466,431 of record CM062816.1, on the reverse strand, counting down.
AAATGGAAAGTCCATGCCAAGTCATTCTTGACAGCACTAACTACTTCCAATGGGTAGCCTACATGGAAGATTTACTTAGAAGTAAAGGTCTCTTCAGAATAGCCACAGACCAAGAGAAGAAACCAAAAGATGAAGACAAGGCTGCAAAATGGGAAAATAGACAAGATCAAGCACGTGGTTTGATAGGGATGTCTATTTCTCCTGATCTTAGATTCCACATTGCAGAACTTGAGACTCCTCATGAAGCATTAGAAAAACTCGCTAAAGTTTTTGGGATTAAAAATGAAATTAGAGCCCATCAACTTGAAAATGAGCTGCTTACTTTGGATCCTAATAATTTTTCTTGCATTGAAGATTTCTTGTCCAAATTCAAGACCCTTAGATATCTCTTGGAAGGTGTTAAAGTTAAGAAAGAAGATGGTAACCTTATTTATTCCATCCTTACTAAGTTGGGACCAGCCTACTCTGTATTTGTTTCCACTTTCCATTCTACAAGGGAAGCTTTCATTTGTCAAGGAAAAGACTACAAGGCCCCTTCCTTTGACTCCTTTTGTGATTCCTTAATAAGAGAACAAGAAAAACTCTTACACCTTGGTCTTCTTAATCTTGGAAACTCTTCCACGAAAGCGTTAGCCGCCCAGCAGCAACCAAATTCAAAGAATCCTAAGAAGTCATATCCTCAAAAGAATGGTCCTAAACCATCTCAGCCTCAAAATGAAAGATCATTTCAGCAAAATGATAAGACCAATAAAAACAAATGGAAGAAGACTGATAGACATTGTAACTTTTGTAATCGAGATGGCCACTTAGAATCTAAATGCTTTAAGAAGATGGAAGCCTTGGAAGCCGCAATGAAGAAACATAACATCCATGTGGAGCCTACTTCAACTTCAACTTCCGGAATGGCACTTTCTGCATGTCATTGTCAATCATCTCAGTCTGGTTATGCATTAAATGTATCTTCTTCTTCTTCTCATTCTCATGAGTGGCTCATTGATTCTGGAGCCTCTTGTCACATGGCCAAAAACCAAGCCATGTTTTCTTCTTTAAATGATTGTAACACCAAAAATATATATGTTGGTGATGATAGATCTCTTAATGTTGTAGGGACTGGAACTGTTCATCTAGACAATGGTCAGTTTAATGATGTATTATGTGTTCCAACCTTATCCTGCAACCTTCTATCTGTCTATCAGATAACTCATTCAGGTGAAGGTAAAATTGTTGAATTTTCACCTCATGATGTTGTAATCAAGGATCTAAAAGATCCTAAACAGATTCTAGCTACTGGTCTTGCTGATGATTCCAAAAGGTTGTATAAGTTTCACAACTTTGGGTCATCAAATCTTCCCTCAGTATTTGTTGCTCATAATGATGAAGTGAGCAAACTTTGGCATGAGCGATTTGGTCACTTAAACTATCGCTCCCTTCAGCATCTATGTAAAGAAAATATGGTGACAGGTCTTCCTATGGTATCTTGCAGAGATGGTGTTTGTTCCGGATGTGTACTCGGAAAACATCATCGGGACAGTTTTGACAAACGTGCCTCTTGGCACGCCTCAGCCCCTTTACAGCTTGTGCACAGTGATTTATGTGGTCCTCTTCCTGTTGCTTCATTCTCTGGCTGCAAGTACTTCTTAACTTTCATTGATGATTTCTCCAGACGCACTTGGGTATACTTCTTAAAACTCAAGAGCGAAGTATTTAACACCTTTTTGGCCTTCAAAGCCTTTGTTGAAAAACAATCTGGACATCAAATTCTTAAGCTAAGAACTGATAATGGTGGAGAATATGTTAAAAACACATTCATCAACTTTTGCACCGAAAATGGAATTCAAATGCAACATACTGTTCCATACACTCCACAACAAAATGGTGTAGCTGAAAGGAAAAATCGCACCTTAAAGGAAATGGCTAATTGTATGCTGCAATCTAAAGGACTCAGTCTTAGTTTTTGGGCCGAAGCAATTAATTGTGCAAATTATATAATCAATCGCACTCCTACTAAGGTTCTAGAGAATATCACTCCAGAAGAAGCTTGGAGTTCCATTAAACCAGATGTAAGTCACTTTCGTGTGTTTGGAAGTGAAGCATGGGCCCATATTCCAGATGAAAAGCATAAAGCTTTAGAACCTAAGAGTGAGAAATGTACTTTTGTTGGATATTCTGAAGATGTAAAAGGTTATAGACTTATTCCATTTAAGTCCAAAAATGTTATCATTAGAAGAGATGTAAAATTTGATGAAAATAAATCGGCCTGCGAGCCTAGTCCGGCGGATGTGCCACCTCTTCCTATCTCTTCTATTTTGAAAACATTTCTTCTTCAGATGATGAAAGCGAGGATGATAATCCTCCCCCACCTTCTCAGGATCCTCAACTTCCAAGATGGGTCCGTGCTACTCGGGATGCAGCAGGTGATCTTGCCGGTGATCCTACAGATCAGCGACGTACACGTTCTCAGTTTGAAAGAGCCTCTTCTTTACTGGCTCAAGCTCCAGTAAATCATGATCCTGACACTTTTGCAGAAGCTTCAGGCCATCCACATTGGGAAGCAGCTATGAATGAAGAATATCATTCATTGATGACAAATGATACATGGGATCTTGTTCCTCTACCAAAGGGACGCAAACTTGTTAGATGTAAATGGGTTTACAGAACCAAGTATGGACCAGATGGGAAAGTTGATAAACATAAAGCTCGTCTCGTTGCTAAGGGCTTTTCACAGGTTGAAGGCATTGACTACACTGAAACCTTCTCCCCTGTTGCCAAAATGAACTCTATCCGCCTTGTTCTTTCCCTTGCTGCCTCTTTAAAATGGGAAGTCCATCAGATGGATGTTAAATCTGCCTTCTTGCATGGGGACTTGCAGGAAGAAATCTATATGGAACAACCCATTGGCTTCATACAAACAGACTCCAGCCTTGTTTGTCGACTTAAGAAATCCCTTTATGGCCTCAAGCAAGCTCCTCGGGCTTGGTATGCCAAAATGGATAGCTTTCTTTTAGAATCTGGCTTTTCTAGGTGTCATTCTGACAATACTGTCTACACCAAGAAAGTGGGCAACTCTCTTATCATCCTTGTTCTTTATGTTGATGATCTTATTCTTACTGGTAGTGATCCCAACCTTATAAACCATGTGAAGTCCACTTACACTATTTTCTCGGTCTTCAAGTCTTGCAATCCCAGGAGGGTATTTTCCTTTCCCAGTCCAAGTATGCTTGTGATATTCTTCGTCATTTTCACATGGAAGACTGTAAGCCAGCCCCTTCTCCCTTTCAGTCTGGAGTCAAACTTTCAGTCTCTTGTACTTCTCCTGAAGTTGATGCTACCTTATACCGTCAACTTGTCGGAAAACTCTTGTATTTAACCCATACTCGTCCTGATCTTTCCTTTGTTGTTGGCCTTGTTGCTCGTTTTATGCAAAACCCCCGTGAAAGTCATTGGAAAGCAGCTAAAAGAATACTTCGTTATGTTCGAGGTACAGTACAGTTTGGGATTCATTACAGTGCCAAAGCAGCTCCTCTGTTAGTTGGTTTCACTGATTCTGATTGGGCTGGTGACCCTGATGATCGGAAGTCTACTGCCGGTTATGTCTTCACTCTTGGTTCAGGACCTATTACATGGGCTTGTAAGAAACAGGCTGCCATTTCTCTTTCGTCAGCAGAAGCAGAGTATCGTGGTGCCGTGGAAGCTAGTAAGGAAGCCTTGTGGCTTCGTCAGATCCTATCAGAGTTTGGCTTTGAGCAGCAGCATCCAACCACACTTTGGTGTGATAATCAAAGTGCCATTCAGCTATGCAAAGATCCAGTCCAGCATCAGCGCAGCAAACACATTGAACTACACATGCACTTCATCAGAAAGCTCATTCATGACCATGTTCTTGAAGTGCAATATTGTCCAACAGATGATCAGGTTGCAGACATCTTCACAAAGGCTCTCACAGAGGCGAAGTTCACTAAACTTCGATATATGCTTGGAGTTCAGGAAGTTGTCACTAAGGGGGGATAGGCTCTAGTGCCTCCTTCCTTCTCCTATTGTGTCATATTTGTAAATCCTTCAATCCTATCCCAAGTTGTTCTTAAGGGGGGATGTTAGGATATTCCGACACATAGGATATAGTTAAGTTCAACTTGGTCTAGTATAGAGTTAGGTTAGAGTTAGGTAAAGTGTGTTTCTTTACCGTTGTACATTTTGTAACTTACAATCCGACGGTCACGATATGTAGTGATCCGACGGTTCACTCTCACCTCGGTATTACCGACACTTGATCCGTGGCTTGACACCCGATTGGTCCATGAGTTCTATTTAAAGCGCATGGAGGGTCATTGTTCGGGTAATCCGTGCATGAGAGAAGCTTATGTAAATTTTCATTCTTTGATTAATAAATTGCCTGTAGTACCCACGTTGGGACAGGCCGTGGACTGTTTCCCTCCTTGCACTTTGAGGGTTTTAACCACGTCAAAAATACTGGTGTATTGATTTGAGATCTGGTTGTGAGCGGTGTCCTTTTGGTGTTCTTTCTGAGGAACTTACCCTGTAAATTCCTACACTGTTCCATCCTCACCTGCAGGTAAATCCAATCTAGACAAAAAGTCAGCAACAACATTTTCTTTACCCGGTTTTTCAACGATAGTCAAATCAAACTGCTGCAACAAAAGTAACCATCTAATAATACGAGAATTCACATCTGGTTTATTCATTAAATATCTAATTGCAGCATGATCAGTATGTACAAATGTTTGATAGCCAGTGATATAATGTCGGAACTTGTTCAGTGCATGGACCACGGCCAAAAATTCTTTCTCAGTTACAATGTAATTCAGTTTTGCCTTGGATAAGATTTTGCTGACAAAGTATATGGCGTATGGAAGTTTTTGTTCAACTTGTCCTAAGGCTGCCCCTATGGCTTTGTTCGAGGCATCAATGTGGATGTGGAAAGGTAGGGCCCAATTTGGACCTCTCAAGATTGGGGCAGACACCAACTTATCCTTCAATTCATTCAGAGCCTTCTGACAATCGTCAGTCCATTTAAACTCAACATCTTTTGCCAAGAGGCTAAAAAATGGCGAGGCTAGCTTGTTGAAGTCTTTAATGAATCTCCTATAATACCCTGCTAAACCTAAGAAACTTCGAACATCTCTTACCTTCTGAGGAGGTGGAACCGTCTTGATGAGAGAAATTTTGTTAGGATCCACCTGTAACCCTTGGCGAGAAATGGTATGGCCTAGCACAGTCCCTTCAGTCATCAAGAATTCACACTTTTCAGGACTAAGGGACAGGTTCATCTCAATGCACTTGGTTAGGACTTTTCCCAGATTGGACAATGCTTCCTGGAAGTTGGACCCATAAGGAGTGAAGTCATCCATATAGATTTCCACCGAATCATGGACCAGCTCAGGAAAGATGCTCAAGACGGCTCTCTGGAAGGTGGCAGGAGCATTGCATAGTCCAAAGGGAAGAACTCGGTAAGCAAAGGTACCCCAAGGACAAGTGAAGGTGGTCTTATCTTGGTCTTCCGGGCTGATTTGGATCTGGTTATACCCGCTAAACCCATCTAGGAAAGAGAAAAACTTCTTTCCTGCCAGTCCATCAAACACTTGATCTATGAAGGGTAGAGGAAAATGGTCTTTCTTGGTGGCTTTGTTCAGTTCTCGGTAGTCCACACAGATTCTCCACTTCCCGTTTTTCTTGGGAACCAACACCAGAGGGGACACCCATTCGCTATCCGAGATGGGGTAAATGAATCTGGCATCTAACAGTTTTTGCAATTCTTCCTTGACGATGTCCTTAAGGGCTGGATTCATTCTCCTTTGGGGTTGCCTAACCGGTTTACAATCTTCTTTGATGTAGATGTGATGGGTACAAACCGAAGGATGGACTCCTTTCATCTCTTTATAGCTCCAAGCAAAAGCATCTAGATGACTGGCCAACAGACTACACAGCTCCTTTTCCTGGGACGGAGATAGGGAGGAGCTGATCTTTAACGTTCTCTCAGGGCCGAACTCCACATTTTTGACTCTGGGAGTGACAGGGTTGGTCACACAAAGGTCCAGTAAGGTGCTGGCTTGGGCATCCTCCACCAATTCCTCTAAGGACAATGCACTGGGAGGTGGATTATGGATCAAGGTCTCAATCAAATCATCCTCGGTTGGGGGGCCTCCCCTAGTGGTGTCTAGGGTGCACAAAGGTGATGAGTACACCTCATCCTCTTCTCCTTCCTCCAACCAAAGTGGTAAGTCATGCTCTCATAAGGGTTGGGCAGGAGGGTACAGGACTAGCTGCTTGGACATAGGACCATTTTTGATGGTCATGTTTCCTGCACGGAAGCTTATGTAAGCATCTGCAGTGGCTAACCAAGGCCTTCCCAAAATAAGGGGGTATCCAGTAAGCTTTGCCTTTGGTTGTAGAACCAAGAAGTCTGCAGGGTACTCCCAAGAGTCAACAGAGACCAAGAAATCCTCTACAATCCCTTTGGGAGTCACGGTGGAGCGATCTGCTAATTGCAGGACTGTCGAGGTCTTTCTCAAGGAACCCTGAAGGTTGAGTTTGAGCATGGTATCCCTAGTCATCACATTAATGGCAGCCCCCAGATCAATCAATGTGTGTGGTTGATGGTGCCATTGATGTGGACATCAACTACAGGACTCCTAGGATCCAAATACTTTGGGCAGATGACTTGCCCCAACATAAGATCAGACAGTTGTCCCATGACATTGATGGTTGAAGCATCTCTTTTTCGCCTGCCTGGGTGTCTGAAAAACTTTTCCTTAACCAGTTTGTTGTATATCGGTACATCTTTTATGGCTTGGAGAAGTGGTATTCTCACACACAATTGTTTGAGTTCTCCTAGAAGCTCATCCTCCTCTGGGTTGGGTTGTGTGGTGGCCATTAGTCTCTCAGGAAAGGGTGGAATGGCTTTTGGTTCACTTTCCTGTTTATCTTCCTCGTCCTCTGGGGGAGGAGGTTGGCGATCCGGAAGAGTCTTTCCAGATCACAAGTTGATCTCCTGGATCTCCACAACATAGGTAGGGCATGATGTTTCCCTAGTATATACCTGCTGGGCCTGTCGGTTGTTGGGGTTCTGGTTCGGTTGAGAAGGCATTTGGGGCTGCCTTGGAGGAGCAGGAGGTAATGGTTGTGGTTGAGCTGGTGGTGGAGGCAAAATGGCAGGAGGAGTATTGTACTGGGGCCTCCACCCCGGTTGAGGTGCATTCCACTGAGGCTGTGGCTGGGCATATGAGTGAAACGAATGAGTAGTGGGCTGATTATGGTACTGAGGCGGGTAAGACCATGGAGGAGGCACAGAGTAGGAAGGATGAGCAGGGGGACCCCAGGAAGGCATAGGAGCAGATTGGTTAGGGCTATAATAAGCTTGAGGTGTCCCTTGCATCCCCTATTGGTAAGGTCTAGGTCCATGTGGCCTCCTTTGGTTGAGGAAATAGAGAGGTTCAGTGGCCGCTTCTGTCCCTTGATACATGGCTTTAAGCCCAGGTAAGGTTGGACATTGGTTTGTGGGGTGGTCCTCCTCACAAACAAAACATACCTCAACTGAATGTAATGGGCACTCGTTTTTAGGGTGTTTCCTTGTACACCTAGGGCAGAAGATAGCCAAAGCCCTCTTAGCTTCCTCTTTCTTCTGCTGGATTCGGAATGTATCAAGTTGCATGGCGATGGTCTGCCTTACCTCACTCTTGAGGTCCTCTAATTGATTTGCAAACTCATGTTTGGAGAAAGGAATACGAGCTGAGAGGAGGTTTCCTCTGCCTCTTTTCCGGGCTGCCCTAGAGTGGTTTCTAAACACAGTCTTTATATTCTCATAAGGTAGTTGATAAATATCTCCTCCAGCTAGCATGTGAAGGGTATCTAAGAGGTCTTCAGGGACTCCTCGGAGCAGGACCAACTTGAGAGATTCAGGGTCAAGTGTGCACCTGGCCCGTTTATAGCTAAGTGGGAACCTTTCCTCGTAATCTTCTAAGGACTCATCATTCCCCATGGTCATCCGAAAGATTTCTCCCTTGGCTTCCTTGGACCTACAGTAGTCCCGGTATTTGGTATTGAAAGCTTGCTGCATCTGGGCCCAAGTGGTGATACTATTCCCAGGTAAGCCCATGGACCAGCGTAATGTTGCATCCTTAAGGGTAGAGGGGAAGAGTTTCAGTTTTTGCTCATCTTCGGTATAGTCATAGGTTCGACAAAGGACGACAAACTCAAACAGGAAGGTATCAGGGTCTTCAGTAGTCAGTCCATGGAAGTGAGGTAGAGCGGAGGGGCTTATGTTCTCTATTTTTCATGTCTCCATTGGTCTCTCGGATGGGGAAGGCACCTTCAATTCTCTCATCTTCTCCCCTATTGTCAGCCATAGCTTCAGATGGAGTGTTCTCTAACTCTTCTTCTGCTATAGGATCTTCGTATATCTCAGGAGGTTCACCTATAGGTTCTTCTGGATCACTGTCACCAAAGAAGAGAGAAGGGTGACTCAGTGATGTGGTGGGGGTGTTGGGTAAGAATTTGCCTATTTTATCTCGATTTCTACGAGGCATGAAATGGAAAGACTTTTGATTGCTTTTGTTTTCTTCTGGTACCTGCAAAACTGAAACAGATTGAACTGAAACTAACTATCTTGCTGAAATGGAAATGCGGAATTGAAATGAAAGCATGAAAGAACTAATCTATTTTGCTCAAATGAAATTGCAGGAATGAAATGCTAGGCTACGCTTGCGGAATTGAAATGCTAATCTACGCTTGCAAAAATGAAATTGCGGAATTGAAATGTTAATATATGAAAGCAGGAAATGTCTATGCTACTTTTGCAGAATGGAAATGAAATAAACTACTTAACAGAAGGCGGGAGTAGGAAAATAGAAGAAAAGCAACAATCACTAATACTCTGACGCTTCCTCGACAACGACGCCAAAAAGAGATGGTGGGCTCCAGTATTGTAGCAATAATGCTACAACTCATGGAGCTTCCTTCTTTAATTTTATCAACCCGGTAGTTCGTAACAAACTTGGAAGCGACGGTGCTGTATGCACAAGTACTAGCTCTTGCCACAGTTATCACTTGGTCAGTTGGCACAAGTCCGCTAGGGGCTCAAGCCAACTTCTATGAGCTCTTAGAAGAAGCTTTTTAACTGATGGATGAAAGCTAACTCAAAGGAAGCTAATCTACTTGCAGAAAGGAACTGAAAGCCAACAAGAGATGTAAACCCTAGCAAACCCTAATTCTACCAGCTAGTCCTACTGATGCATAGATGGGAATGCAAACTACTGAAAGAGATGCCATCACTTCTACGAAGGTAAGATGCATGTGTCTAGACTACTTCTACCTGAAGAAAACATCTTTTTGTATTTTGGAATAAGTTATTTATAATTATCATGCATGTGCTTTTAACTGACTTCTTACTGTGCAGAGGCGGATCATGGGGGAGAAATGCTTGGAAGAGGTAGGGAAGGTTCAGAGAGGGTCTAAGGAGTTCCTAACATCCTTCCAGTGAGTTTCACGAAGTTTGGCTACCAAGAGACCGCGTTTATGAGCTTCTACAGGAAGTCTGCAGGGGTTCTACAGGATGTTTCAGAATTTTTACAGGATGTTCAACAATTCCTACAGATTGTTCTACGATTGGGTTTTGGATGATGGGTGAGTGGAAGAGGCTGCATGGATGGAGAGGGAGGTAGGAGAGGGATTTGTAATGACTTAGTGACAGAGAGATGAGATGATGAGGGGGTGTGTAAAGCTAGTTTGTCTGAAAGAGGGCAGAGGGAATGGAAGGCCAAAAAGGTAGGATGACGTGGGCAGTAGAGTAGTTGTGAGACGGGGGTCTAATTTGGAGATGAGAAGTTGGCCTGGACGAGGCTTAGAAGGACGAGAGAGTGAGGGAGTAGCACTGCACAGTGTAAACTGAACCAAATCATCCACGTCCTGCACATAACCAAAATATTACTAACCTATCCCAACTGTTTAATGAAACCAATGAACAACAACATTATTTCTAAAGAGAATCATGTATGGTACTGAAGCAAAGAAACATTCCAAGAGGTCTGAGCGCATGGATAACTTCTACAAATGAAAATATTGCACAAAAGATTGCATGAGTACGCAAACTAATGTTTTTTTCGTGGGTAGCATTGTCTGCAATTCCAGCCCCTAGAAAGAGGTGAAAATAAGAGTGCAGGCAACCCTTTTCTGGAACTTTTATCAATTCTAATCTCTTTACTCTATTCTAAACATCTGGAGCAACTCTATCTTCTAACAATGACCTACTTAACCATACCACGAAATCTAACTCAACAAACTACGTTTCAAATGCATGTAAAGAAAACCATAATGCTGAAAGAAAAGATATCAATACAAAAGAAGGAGGCCTTAGGCTCTCAGGTTGGGCCCAACCCCGAGAGCTATGGCTCCTTTAGAAACTCAGAACTGAGATCAAATCTGACTGCTTCCCATTAAAAAATAATAATCATAAGTCAAAGGGTCTGCCAATGATGGCTACAAAAGAGCAAAAACAGAGCTGGCAGCTCGTAGTGCAGAATGTGCAACAGTTTTCCAAAAGTCCTTTTCGAAGGCTAAAGCCTTATCATTTATACATCACGAGGCCCCAAGCTGGCCTCCTAAATCTATGGGACTTGGCTGACCAAACTGGGAGTGACTAAATCTGTTAAGTAGTTTATTTCATTTCCATTCTGCAAAAGTAGCATAGACATTTCCTGCTTTCATAGACATTTCCTCAAAATCCGTTTGGCTGCCTTCTAGATCCGGTTGTGGTGGCTGTTGGAGCTCGGAGTTGGGGGTGAAGATCCCGAGGAAGGCCATTTAATGTCGTGGACAACCCTCCTATGAATCCTCAACCCCATCTTGGCTGTCTCCTAGCTCTTATCTGCTCGGTTTTGCTCCAACATGTGTCAAAAAACATGAAATGAGCACGTGTTAGCCACCTAGGAATAGTGACTACCCTTATTCGTACAAATGACATAAGCATACTAAAAAATGATGCATAAGTTATGAATAATGAAGGGTTGAGCAAGGGTAGTTAGGCCAAATGAGCCCAAAATGTTACCAAATTTGGGGTTCATCAGTAAGTCTTTAAAAATCATGAGTATCCTCCTATAAGATAGGTGTGATATTCCAAAATAACCTTCTGTTTGAGTTGGGAGTTCTTCAATAGATATAAGAGACATTTGTACCACAGTGAATCATTTTTGCAGATAAATTGATTAATGGCACTAGGATCATGTTGCAACTTTTGAATGAGTTTCCACACCTCTTTGCCATTCTTTCATACATCGCTTTCCTCATTTATCCAATCAGGTTGAATACTAAAAATGGCACATCGCAATGGCTTCACATCCTCATCCCTTCTTGAGAGTGCATATGTAACAACATTTTTCTTCCTTTTTTTGTATATGATTTCAAAATCATAACCCAAAATTTTTGTGACCCATTTTTATTGCTCTTTTCAAGATAATCTTTGTTCCAAAAAGCATTTAAGGCTATTATGATATGTTTTTACCTTGAAGTGTCTTCCCATTACATAAAGGTGTCATTGCATTAGAGCATGTAGTATTTCCAAAGTTTCCTTATCATAAATACGTTTGTGTAAATACTTAAAGTAAAGTATGGAAGTGGTTTCATGGAACAATAACCTTTATTTTTTAATAAAATTACTCATTTTTATTTAGTTGAGAGGGGTTCTGTGCCCAAATGCTAGAGATGTGTAACGTTAATGTAAACATTTTAACTCAGTAAAAGAAAAAAATATGGTAAAGATGTGTAACTTAATTGAACCCAATATAATGTAAACATTTTAACTCAGTGAAAATAATATTAAAATAACAAAATAAAAATAACCCTATAAAAATTAATAATAATAAAAAATAAAGTTGACCCATGGTATTAAGAACCCATGATATTGAACCATAGTATTCATGTGGAATATAACCTATTTCAAGGGGAAATTAAACTAGCCTACATCCATCTTAGTTTGAGGTTATATTTAGATACATAATTGTAGATTTGATCCCTCTAGGCTCTGATAAATCCAAAGTTACGATGGATATTGGTTGGTTATATATTAATCATAAATACTTCATCATTATAAAAATACTCAATTTTATATTTATATTTAATGTGAAATTATAGTTATAAATATTTATTTAATTTAAATATAATATTATTAAAAATTATTTTTTTCCATTTGTGAGTGAAAATTGTATTAGAATTTATAAAAACAAAATATATAGAAATGTTCACCAAAAACTAATGATGTGATTTATGAGAAAAACATTCTCAATAATTAATATATATATATATATATATTAAAAACTTATTGTTTAATTTCCAACCCACAAATAAACCAGCCCTCTTCTCATTTCCCACAGCAACAACATAGACATGCTGCTCAGGTATGTTCCTCTGTGGTTGTACACCACTCCTTTCGGTGCCGAAGTTGTTCCAGATGTGTAATTCAGGGCAATTGCCTCCCACTCGTCTGCGAGCTTTACGGGCTCGAAACGTGGATCGCTGCCTCGAACCAGCTCCTCGTAAGTGCTGTTGATTACGACCCGAACTTGCTTAACTAGTCGAGCAATGTGAGCAGCTAGAAGGCCATCATCAAGATAATGTATGAGGATCGGACTAGGAATAAGGAGAGGCGATTCGAGAAGGGTGAGGGCGTCCTTGGCGAGGGACAACAATTGCTAGTCAACCAGAAAGAGCTTGGCGCGGGAGTGGGAAAGAACGGTAGCGACATTGCGTGTGTCGACACGAGAATTGATTGCGTTGAGAACAGCCCGCGCCATTCTCAATCCCGCCATTGGAACGACAAAATGCGCCACATAAAACGCAGGAACATTGGGCGCCAAAACTGAGACCACGTCCCCTTTCCGAATTTTGAGACGATTGACAAGTGACGACACCACACGTCTGCAACGCTCCGCGGTCTCGGCCCATGTAAAGCGAACACATCCTTGATCATAGATTATGGAGGTCCCCTTAGCATACACCACCGACGCTCTGTCAAGAAATGTTACGGGCGAGAGAGACACATAATTCGCCCCGCACTTTCCCACTGACATATATATTAAAATGTTATAACACCGACATTGTAGCTAGATTACTTGGTGGCCGACGAATTTACATCCGATACGGCCCAGTTTAGTTTTGATGGATTAAAATAAATTTTAAAAAACTTAGCGAATAATGTAAATTTTTAAAAATAAAATTTAATTTTAATTTTCTATATAAAAAAACAAAAAAAAATAATGATTTCTGAAAACAGTTGAAAGTGGAACTGCTTCTTATCTTCTCTATCCTTTCTGCTTTTCCTTTTCAATTTATTCCTCGGTTAGCCACGGCAAGCTCATGATCAACTCAGACTCCCACACATGGTTACAATTTCAAAATATTCACCTCACTAACTTATTTTTGCAATTGCAACAAAAGATCATGCCAAATTTTTATTTGTATTTGATGAGAAAATTACTGGGTGACAACAATTTGCCGATCAAATTCTATTCTTGTTCCTAGGTGACAGAGCCAAGGCAATTTGGTTTCCTATTCATCTACAAAACCCTAGTTCCGGTTGGAAATGTAGAGAAAAGAAATACAATAATTGACACACAGAAGCAATATGAGTTGTGGCTCTTCTCTATTGATCACACAAACTTGATTGTTACAATGCTTGATTCGACTTGATTACAATGAATAAACTGAGTGAGAGCTGTTTATACTTTTTGGACTAGTTAATCGCCCAAAATAACTCAACATGCATACACACTCTAAATTTGACTTTTCAACTCTAAATTTGACTTTTCAAAAAATATGACTTGATTACAATGGAGTGGGTGAGAACATTTACCTATACTCTTGATATGGATATCATTTGGAAATCATTTATGTAGGTCTTATCTTTTCATTGTTATTTAATAATAAACCAAAAAACATAGTCCATGATCCAAAAACAAAAAGACCAAATTAAGTATTTTTAATATTCAACAAAAAATATCTAGCCCATAACCCATTTTTTTAATCCAAATTAAAAACTTTTGGAAGATCTTTGCCACAAATAAAAGAGTGCTTTTTGGTGGAGTTAGGATAGTTGGGATTTGAAAAACATTTAATTCATTAGAAATATAATTAATATTATAATAATATTTTTTACAATTTAATTAAAATTAAATGCAAAAAAAGAGTATCTCATTACAAATATTTATCTTTCCAATTTTTATGTAATATAATAAAATATTAAACCGTAGAAAAAAATGAGATTATGTCATAAAAACATGTGGGTAAAACCCTGCCATCATAAGCCATGGCTGACTTGGTCATTTTGTAGAAGCTAGTTGATCCCTTTAATGATGCTTGTGCTCACGATTCACACTATTAATTTTATACACGTCTTAGGATCGAGACGGACAACCTCTTTTTATTTACCTCTTATTCCTGTGTTTAGAGATTTTAATTTTAAATTATTTAAAAATAAAATAATAATCCCTACACCTATTTAAAAATCATGCATGAATATAGCAACAATATCTAGCAATAATAAGACAAAATATACCAAACAGTTTTTCATATTTAACATTGTTATTACAACATTGTTTTATGAAATGAATGATTTTATTAATAAAGTTGATGTGTAAGTTTGTAGTGTTGTTGGTACATACAACAACAACTATCAAACATTTAATGAAATGATTGATTGTATCAATAATGCAAATGTGTGAGTTTGCTATGTTGTTGGTACATGCAACAATAACCATTGAACTTTTTAAATATGAGACTTATTCATGTGTCTTGTAGCCCTTGAGCAAATCTTAGCATTTTCAGCCTATGGAAAAAGAAACAAGTAATTGTTGAGGATCCCACCACATATTGAAAATATTAAAGAAAAATATTATTTATATCTTCAAATTTTAATTTATGATGTAATCATAGTTGTTATCTAAAGTTTTAATATCACTTTGATAACTAGACAAGAAGATATTGTAAATAAAATTAAGTGAATTAATTATTAGAAATAAATCATTAAATAAAATTAAAATTAATTATAATTAAATTAATATTGTTTATATTTTTTAAAGTGCTTTAATTATAAAATTTTTTATTAAGAGTTCACAAGTAGAATTACATTTCCATAATTTATATTTTAAAATAAGATGCCTTATAAATCACATTGAAAGATTTTACAAAATGATTTCACTTTATTTAGCTATATGACTTCAAAGGATTGTAGTAATAGCAAGAGTTAAAAAAAATATATTATATTAATATGAAAATATATTTATCATTTGTTTTATAGAAAATAGGCGCCACCATCAAACATTCCAAAAATCCTATTTTCAATAATAATTTTATAATAATCCTATTTCCAAAAAAATTTAAATATTAAAAAAAGGGACCACCTTCGTCAAACATGCGAAGAGTCCCATTTTCAATAGTAATTATGTAATAAATCCTATTTCCCCGGTGGCACGCACTTGAAATGTCATTTGTTAAATGTTCAATTATGATGACAAGGATTGGAGTGAAATGTCGTTTGTTAAATGTTCAATTATGCTGACAAGGATTGGAAGAGGAGGTGGTCCGGTGAAATGATATGTTTTATTTCAATTATTTCTTTTTATTTTAAAAAATGATTTAAACTATTTTTGAAAAATATTTGAATTATTTATTTTTATTTTAAAATATTATACTTTAAATATCTTATTTTCAAAACATTTGGTGTTCGGTATCTCTCAAAGTGTGGCAGAATGAATCTCGATTAAACATTTAAGAAAAACTCATCATTTCCTTATAATCATGAAACTCAAACTTTACATATCTTATTTTCCAAACATTTGGTGTTCGGTACCTCTCAAAGTGTGGTGGAATGAACCTCGGCCAAACATTTAAGAAAAACTCATCATTTCCTTATAAGCATGAAACTCAAACTTTTATTTCGAGTGTTCTGGTCCTTAGCTAAACCTGCATTTGCTGCAATGGATTTTGAGATCCAGCACCCACCACTGATGAAGTTTGTAATGGAAATTGGCACATAAAATTTTATATAATTGGGAAGTGCCTAAGATTGCAAAATTCATAAGAGACACTTCTGCAATAAAAAACGATTTTTCCATCAAATTGATATAATTCTGATATTGAACTCGAACTTTAAAAAAAAAATATCAAACTTATCAAACTGATATTGATCTAAAATCAATGACAATGGAATTTGTTGGAAATTTCTGGTAATTTCAAACACAAATTAACTGAATACAGAGCAATGCTCTATTTTTCTCCTCAGTATCTTTTGCACAGGGAAGCTAACTTGTTTTCCTGAGAACAAAGAATTTTTTACACCCATAAAACCTTTATATTCATTAATAAAAACCGTGATACATATTTCTTCCTCTTTCTCGGAGGGATTCACCAAAACCTTCCACCAAACACAAAATACTCTGCCTCTTTTACAAATAATTTTACATTTACTGCTATGTGAAAATTTTTTACATTTACTGCTGTAAAAATAAAAATTTCTTACATTGATTTACTGTTGTAAAAACAATTTTTCATATGCTGTTGTAATACACAAAAAAAAATTCATTATGCGTTCCCTGAATATTTCAAAATCTCCAGCACACAAGTCATTACAAAATTAATCACGCTGTTGCGTATTTCAAAATGTCTTCATTTGAAAATTAATGCTCACTCTGGTTTCGCAACCCTGCTCTGGTTCCGCACTGCGGTGCTCTCTTAGGTTTTCATTTGCTACTGCAAAAAACTTCTCTTCAACCCGCGTGCTTCAATACAATGAAGTCAACACACGAAAAAAAACAATATCGCATACCTATTTTTCTTTATGAGTTTACAAGAAAAAGTATAATAATGCCTGCCGTATGAAAAACTTAAATTCTTTTTACCTAAAACTATGACACTTTCATTAATTGCATTAAATAAAACCGGTGGTAAAAAAATTCTGGCAGGTTGAGGAAGATCCGGTCCGTTGACTTGATCGGACGCATTTCACACACCTAACTCACACAAACCAAATGAAGTTTAGTGTCCGGGAGATGGGCAGTTTTGGGTTCGTACACAGGACGCGTGGCAGCAGCAGATTGTGTCGGATGCCTCCAGGGAAAAACAGCCTTTGCCAAAAGGCGGTGCGATAAGGCTTAGCGGTTTTTGGGAATGGTTTTCGGTTGCCGTTTAATGCTGCTGTACGGCAGGTTGAAATTAATATTTCAACACTCCCCTTTAATTTCAACTGCTGGGCATTCAGTGATACCCAAACATTTTCTCAAAAATTCAAAGCTTTTCTGATCCAATGGCTTTTTCAAAATGTCTGCAACCTGTTCCTGAGTCCTGCAATGTTGTAAAACAATTTCTCCATTGCTCACCAATTCCTTGATGTAATGATATCTTGTGTCAATGTGTTTCGTTCTCTTATGAAACACTGAATTCTTGGATAATGCAATAGCCGAGCTATTGTCACAAAAAATTATTGTTGCTTTTGCCTGCTCTTGGCCTAAGCTCCTCAACATTTTTCTCATCCAAACTGTTTGACATGCTGTTGTTGTAGCTGCCACATATTCTGCCTCTGCTGTAGACAATGCTACAATGGACTGCTTCTTAGAAGCCCATGAAATGGCTCCTGAACCCATGTGAAAGACATAACCAGAAGTGCTTTTCCGATCATCTACACTTCCAATCCAATCACTATCAGTGTATCCAACTAAATTTGAACATTCTGAGACAGTATATAAAATGCCAAGTCTTTTAGTACCTTTAACATACCTCAGAATTCTTTTTGTTGCCTGCCAATGTGCTTCCTTTGGCTTCTCCATGAATCTGAAAATTAAATTAACAGCAAACATTATGTCAAGCCTAGTTGCAGTTAAATACATAAGGCTGCCAACTATGCTCTTGTATAAACTAGGATCAAAATCCTTGCTGCTGTCCTCTTTGCTGAGTTTTAATCCCCTTACTGTGGGAGTGATTGCTGCCTTGCACTCTTGCATATTAAATTTGCCCAACACTTCATTTACATATTTTGCCTGTGAGATAAAAATTCCATTTTCATTTTGATCTACTTCTATTCCTAAGAAGTATCTTAGCAAACCCATGTCAGTCATTTCAAATTCCTCTTTCATGACTGTTTTGAAGTTTTCAATGAGGTAATCATCATTGCCTGTAAAAATAACATCATCAACATATAACACAACAATTAGCAATTTACCATCTTTTTCATTGATGTAGACTATGGGTTCTCCCTCACACTTTTCAAATCCATTCTCTAGTAGATAGGAATCTATCCTACTGTACCATGCTCTTGGTGCTTGCTTCAGCCCATAAAGAGCTTTCTTCAATCTGCACACTTTGTGTTCTTGGCCTTTCTTCTCATAGCCTAGAGGTTGTTCAATATAAACCTCTTCCATTAACACTCCATTTAGGAATGCTGACTTCACGTCCATTTGGTAAACTTTCCACTTGTTTTGAGCTGCTATGGACAGCACTGCTCTCATGGTTTCCATTCTTGCAACCGGTGCGAAAGTTTCCTCATAATCTCTCCCATATTGTTGCTTGTATCCCTTGACAACCAGCCTTGCTTTGTGCCTTTCTATCTTGCCTTCAGCATTGCTCTTGGTCTTATAGACCCATTTGACTCCTATGACTTCTTTACCTTTTGGTAGCTCAACCAAATCCCATGTCTTGTTTCTCTCTATGGCATTGATCTCCTCATCCATAGCTTCTACCCATTTCTTATCCTTAATTGCATCTTCGAAATGAATAGGGTCATCAACATGACAATACAAGGCAAACAATGAATTCATACCTTCATCATAAATGTCACTTAAATTTCTGAACTTCTTACCTCTTTCATTTGGTGTGCAAGTGCTTGAAGATGCACTTGAATTTCCTCCTTGTGGTGTGCTTGGAGAAGCACTTTCATTTATCCTCAAGGGTGTTCCTTGCTGTCCTTGTGTTGGTGCTGCTGTTTGGGGATGTATTTCAGCCATCTCCTCATCATCTTCATCATGAGACAAACAGTTTTTAATATTCACTATTTTTTCTATACTTCCATCCCAAGCTTCTTCCTCAATGAACTGAACGTCTTTTCTCACAAAAAACTTCTTGGTAGATGGGATATACAACCTGTAAGCTTTGGATTCCTCACTGTATCCAATGAAAATACATTTCTCCCCTTTGCTGTCCAACTTCCTCCTTAGCTGATCCAGAATGTGTGCATAAGCCACACAACAAAAAACTTTCAAGTGGGTGACACCTTGCTTTCTCCCACTCCATGCTTCTTCCGGCGCTTTGTTCATCACTGCTTTTGTAGGACACCTATTCAAAATGTAAACTGCACAATGTACAGCTTCAACCCAATAATCATTTGGCAAATGCTTTGCCTTCAACATGCTCCTCGCCATATCCATGATGGTCTTGTTCTTCCTTTCAGCAACTCCATTTTGCTGTGGGGTGTACCTAGCTGTGAATTGCTTATGTATTCCATTTTCTCTACAAAACCGTAGGAATTCCTTGGAGATATACTCACCTCCTCTATCAATTCTTAGGACCTTGATATGCAGCCCGCTTTGGTTTTCAACAAGTGCTTTGAAATTTCAGAATTTTTCAAACACTTCACTTTTGTTCTTAAGGAAATAGACCCAAGTTTTTCTTGTAAAATCATTAATAAATGTTAGAAAATATTGGCTGCCTACTAAGGATGGGGTTTGCATTGGTCTACATAAGTCTGAATGGACAATCTCTAAGGGTGTCTTTGCTCTTATGTTTTTCCCTGATGGAAAACTTTCTCTGTGTTGTTTTCCCAATATGCAACCTTCACAAAGGCTGTCCAGTTTCTCTATCAATGGTAATCCTCTTACCATTCTTTTTCTGCTCAACAAGTTAAGACCTCCAAAGTTGAGATGTCCAAATCTCAAGTGCCACAACCAATTTTCATCCTTTGGCACGCTTTGGAAAGCCTCTTGGGTAACTGCTGCAATTACTTCTTTGTTTTTCAAATCTGCCTTTATTCTAAGAGGGAACATCCTGTTCCTTGTCATCTTTACTTCAGCAATGCATCATTTGCTGGGTGCTCTATCCATGATGGTGCATACATCATTCTCAAAGAATACGTTGTACCCCTTATGGATAAGCTGTCCAATACTCAAGAGGTTACACTTCATTCCAGGAACATAGTAGACATCTGCTATGGTTTTCTTCTCACCTTTCTTTGTAAATATTTTGACTTCTCCTTTTCCCATAACAGAAATTTTGCTATCAGTCCCAAGTGTGACTTCTGATTTCACATTTTGATCTAAAGCAGAAAACAGGGCTATGTTTCCTGTCATATGGTTGCTGCAACCTGAGTCTAAAAACAATATGTCTTCACTGTTTGTTTCAGCCATGTTACAAGCTAACAATACATTATCTTGACTGATGTTTTCTCTAGTGACATTTGCATTTGGTCTATTACTCATATCATGCTGCTTCTTCCTACATTCATTGGCATAATGCCCATATTTTTTACAATAATAACATTGGACATTGGATTTTTCATACCTTTGTCCTTGAGCATGATGTTGTCCTCTTTGTTGGCTGCTGCTTTGACCTTGGTTCAGATTTGGATTGCTGCCTCTTCCTTGAGCATTTGCTGGGCTGTTCCTTCCACCTCTGTTCTGGCTTCTGCCTCTTCCTCTCTTGTTTCCTCTGCCTTAACCTCTTCCTCTTCCAAAGGACATCTGGGTCTTGAAGGCTTGCTCTAGAGATGAGTTTTCATTTCTACTCAACCTCTGCTCATATGTTATCAGTGATGCATGTAGCTCATCAACTGAAAAGTTTGAGAGATCTTTTGTCTCTTCTATGGTGGTGACAATCACATTAAACTTTGAGGGTAGGACCCTCAATAATTTCTCCACAATTCTCCTTTCTTCAAGAACTTCTCCATGAGTCCTCATCTGTGTGACCAATCCAATCACATGTGTGAAGAATGAGTCAATATTGTCTGACTCCTTCATGTTCAGATTCTCAAAATCTTTCCTCAGCAATTGTAGTTTTGTTGTCTTCACTTTCTCCATGCCTTGATAGGCTGTCTTGAGGGTTTTCCATGCTTCTTTGGATGTCTTTGCTGCTGCTATCCTTGGAAACACACTCTCATGCACTGACTGATATAAAAATACAAGGGCTTTGGAATCCTTCTTCCTATTACTCTTCAATAGATCTTTCTCTGCCTGGGTTAATCTATTAAACTCATTTTCATCTGTTGGTTCTTCAAATCCATATTCAACAAGTTCCCATAAATCTTGTGAGGCAAACAGGGCTCTCATGGTTATTGCCCAATAGTCATAGTTTTTCCCATTAAACTGTGGGTGCTGAGGATTAAAAGTACCTATGCTAGTGCTTGTGCTAGCCATTCCTTGCATTCTCAGCTATGCTTCTAAATCCTTGACTGTATATAAAATACTGATTGTTTCTTCAGCAATAACACAAAAAAAAACTTTGAGGAATACCTAGATTGTTTTGCCTGAGACTTCACTCTGCTGGAGAAGATTTACTGTTGCAACAAAAGGAACCTTCCTTCAACTTCTTGAACACCTTCAAAGAGCCTAGATATGCTCTGATACCATGTTGGAAATTTCTGGTAATTTCAAACACAAATTAACTGAATACAGAGCAATGCTCTGTTTTTCTCCTCAGGATCTTTTGCACAGGGAAGCTAACTTGTTTTCTGAGAACAGAGAATTTTTTACACCCATAAAACCTTTATATTCATTAATAAAAACCCTCATACATATTTCTTCCTCTTTCTCAGAAGGATTCACCAAAACCTTCCACCAAACACAAAATACTCTGCCTCTTTTACAAATAATTTTACACTGCTGTGTAAAATCTTCATTCACTGCTATGTGAATTTTTTTTTACATTTACTGTTGTAAAAATAAAAATTTCTTACATTGATTTACCGCTGTAAAAACAATTTTTCATATGCTGTTGTAATACCCAAAAAAAATTTCATTATGGGTTCCCTGAATATTTCAAAATCTCCAGCACACAAGTCATTACAAAATTAATCACGCTGCTGCGTATTTCAAAATGTCTTCATTTGAAAATTAATGCTCACTCTGGTTTCGCAACCCTGCTCTGGTTCCGCACTGTTGTGCTCTCCTAGGTTTTCATTTGCTACTGCAAAAAACTTCTCTTCAACCCGCGTGCTTCAATACAACGAAGTCAACACACAAAAAAACATATATCGCATACCTATTTTTCTTTATGAGTTTACAAGAAAAAGTATAATAATGCCTGCCTTATGAAAAACTTAAAGTCTTTTTACCTAAAACTATGACACTTTCATTAATTGCATTAAATAAAACCGACGGTAAAAAAATTCTGGCAGGTTGAGGAAGATCTGGGCCGTTGACTTGATCGGACGCATTTCGCACACCTAACTCACACAAACCAAACGAAGTTTAGTGTCTGGGAGATGGGCAGTTTTGGGTTCGTACACAGGATGCATGGTAGCAGTGGATTGTGTCGGATGCCTCTAGGGAAAAACAACCTTTGCCAAAAGGCGGTGCGATAAGGTTCAGCGGTTTTCGGGAATGGTTTTCGGTTGCCGTTTAATGCTGCTGCACGGCAGGTTGAAATTAATATTCCAACAGAATTAATGTTTCTCTTTAAACTGATCCATCATAAAGTAAATTTCCAAAGTTCCACGAATCATAATTAATGATAAAAACATTTTTGCATTTCTTTCATTTATTCCTCTCCGTTTGTAAACGATGTTTAAATCTAATAAATATATTGCCCTGATTCAAATTTTTCCATTCTTCATTTACAGCAAAGCCCTGTTATGATGTGCTGGTTTACTCTGTCTGACCATAATTATAATCAATTTTAAACATCTCACACAGAGATTGCAGAGAATCGCCTTTGTGTATTTGTTTTTCATATTTTAATCCATCCTTCGACTGTTCGCTCAACTGCTCAACTAAAATCTCACTCCACTGAAATTTGGAACACTCCCAAACGGAAAGAATCTTTAATGACATCAACTGTTCCACATATGACGACTCTAGTATCTCGCGGCATCCATGAACATCCAGTTCTGTACGATTTGTAAGATTCCCTAGCCTGGGTATGCTCTCGAGTTTCTGGCATCCACAAACATCCACACCTGGCAGGTCCCGTGTTTCGGAGGGCCCTTGAGAGTCACGGTGAGACCAACCGCCACCATGCTTCAGACGTTGTGCAGGCTGCGCTTGACCTTGTTGCTCCTTATTCTGTCCACGGGAGCCGAGAAGAAGGGTGGGTTGAAGAGATGAGCCTCCAGAAATAGTCCCTCTTTAGCCATTCGTCTCCCTGCAAACATTGCTATGGCCGCCCATAGGGAATGCCCAACAATCCACACGTCTCCTGCCTGCTCTCGCACACGCACATCTTCAGTGCGTCAAACGCTGCCTTAAACCGGGCAGTCGTGTGGAGTTTGTGTTTAACAATGTGCAGATCTAGCTTTAGGTCGCCAACGAAGGTTTCAACGTTGTAATTGTTCCTCTAAAGGCTACCACGATCCTGAGCGCACCGGGTGGGCGAAATGGGGAGCATGCATTGTGAAGATTGTTTCTCCTACCACGATCCTGAGCGCGACAGGTGGCTGGAATGGAGTCTGCATTGTGAAGATTGTTTCTCCGCGCAAAATTTTAGCTAATTACAGCCGACAAATGACGAATATGTGAAAAATGCGCACAAATGGTTGTAAATGACAAATATCTTAAAAATGCGCACATATGTCAGTAGAGAGCAAAAGGGTGGCCCTAAAAATATGTGCACAAATGTCAGACGGAAATTAAAGTGTGAACAGACAGTCTACTAATTCAAAAAAAAGTCTATCAATCTAATTAAAATATTATAATACCGACACTGTAGCTACATTATGTGGTGACCGATGAATCTATCTACATTATCGTTTGGCTAAATTAATTAATGTAGTGGTGACCGATGAATCTAGTACGATAAAGCCTATCAATCTAATTAAAATATTATAATACCGACACTGTAGCTACATTATGTGGTGACCGATGAAGCTATCTACTTTATCGTTTGGCTAAATTAATTAATGTAGTGGTGACCGATGAATCTAGTACGTTATCGTTTGGCTTAATTAATTAATGTAGTGGTGAGGATTCGTCAAAAACAATTAATTAATTAAAGTAGGTTGGTGAGGGTTGGTCAAAAAAATCATTAATATAGGTCAGTGAGGGTTCGTAAAAAATAAAATTAATTAAGGTAGGTCAGTGAATGTAGGTGGGTGAGGCTCGGTTAAAATGTAATTAATTAATGTAGGTGGGTGGATTTAGGTGGGTGATGGTTTGTAAAAAAATTAGCAATTATATTAAGAGGTGTAAAGGAACGTGGTAGTCTAACTAGTTGAAGGAATTGTTCGGAAAGTTATAGAAATTCTGGGCATATTTAGGGAAAATCTCGCAAGGATTTTTGTAAATCCAAATTATAGTTGTTAAACTTCAAAATTGTGGGTGTCCTGGACATTTTTGATGGTGTTGAATCCATTTCCACCATCAAAAACACGATTCAAGCATTGTCTCTACAAGATCTTCCTCCACCTTGTTAGACGACTCCCAAAGGGACCTTGCAAAAGAATCCTCAGAGATATAGAAAGAAACAATATCTTTGTGTTACCTTGTTTTTTTATTTTGTTCATAATTTCATAAAAATTAATTAAATAAAAAAAAAAATTAAGAGTTAATAAGTTATTTTTTATTTAAAAAAATTATTAACCTAAATAATATTATAATATAGAATTATTTATTATTGAAATTTTATAAGTTAATTTTTTTTTTTTTAAAGTTATTAACTTAAATAATTTTATAATATAAAATTGTTTTGAATTATTTTACTTTCAAAATAGCATATAAATTATTAAAAGCAATTAAAACTTTAAATATTAAAAAAATGCCAAATATTTTATAATTTGTATATAAAAAATAAAAAAAATAACTAAATTAACGTGTTGATTTTTTATTACAAGTCTCCAACACAAATTTGCATTCGAGACTGTTGTCTTATAACTGTTAAGCTCCATTAATTTTTGCACAAATGCTGCCTACAATTAAGGAATTTAAACTGCAGTCTTTCCTTAACTTATGGAAACCAACTGCAGTAGTTTCCTTAAGTTAAGGAAATCAATTGCAGTTAATAAATTTATTGTTGGGAGCTACTGAAGTAGTCCATTACTCCCATCTGGAGTTCTCTGCCTCTGCCTTGATCTGTGGGACATCTGACACATAGCTATCAGAAGCTTGATGGAAGCTTAGCTATAAATTCATCTGTTTGGTCCCCAAGCTTGCATCTCAATCCCCTTCAGTTTTTTACACCATCTAGCTAAGATAGCAGAGCTTGGAAGTGCCTTCAGAATTTTTGCATTCTTTTCTTTTTGCTTGGATAGCTGGAGCGTGGTTTTCAGAAAGAAGTTGCATCAAGAGTTTCACCAATGGCTGGAGGTAATTCGTATCCCTGGGCATTAAGTTTTACAACGATTCTTTCAGTTATTCCGCATATAGAATCGCTGTATTAATTTTCTTACATTTGGTATCAGAGCCCTTTTTCCTCTGCCTTGCTGTGTGTTGGCCAAGAAAACGTCTGAGCGCTGTTATTGTTGTAGCTTCTGTATGCCATATCGAACAAATCGTAAATAAATAAATTGTTGAATTCTTTTTTCACTTTGTCTTCACGCTCCAAATTTTTTATTATGGTAAACTTCATCTTAGAAGCATTTTACCAGAAACTTGACCAGGAGACTCGTTTCTTGTTCCGCTCCCGTTATAGTACATCACCGATAAATTTTATATCTATGATATATGCTGGGAGTGGGCTGCCTTTCTCGACAGTACCTTCTTCAGATGTTGGGACAGACCCCATGATGCGTAGATATGGCATACTACTCTTTCAAAATAGTACCATGGCTACAAGAATGGCAATCTTCATTATCGCAAAAGTTCAGTTTCTTGATAAAGTAAACGAGTGAGGGGTTGTCTCGAGGGCTTTTGAAACTTACAATGATTAGCACAAACATTAGAATCATAATATCCCTTAAGACATTAGAACCCTTAAAATTATTTTGGTGAGAAAATGTATTGTCCAAGTCCTGTATCTGAGGAGATGAGCCAGGTTGCTATTTTTATTCATCGTAAAATATATCAGGTTTCAACAATGCTATTCGAATTGCCCTTTCTGAATATGCAAAGGCTCTCTGCCGGAACCCGACGTAGAGCTGCTTTATTTTTATTAGAACCCTTCAATTGCTCCCCAACTCCTTTATCAGTAGCCGAGAAGCTCTGTTCTGCTTCATCCTTTGCTTACAGGAGCTACTGCCCAAAGTTTGAGGCCATTCGCAAGGGCTTTGGGATCAATTGTTAGTTTGGCTACAATGGCGGAAGCTGCATCATTTGTTCGGGGCAACGTTTATCCCAACGGAGTCGCCGTACTCACGCTCGACCGGCCTAAAGCCCTGAATGCGATGAATTTAGATCTGTAGCTCAATAATAGGAACGCATGCTTTACACATTCTCACATAGATACAAAACGGTACATAAGATTTTCACAAAAATAGTTCGGTTTTTCCATTCCATCAGTTATACATCATTTAGATAAGCATGACTTGGACGAGAGTCACATAAAAGAAACATTACGAACTAAATGACTATGATTAAAAATTATGCTATACCCATAACAAGTTTTATATAGACCGTATACAATATATACGCAATATATAATGTGAGAGAAATGTATGGAAGTATTGTAATATTGTTTGAAGCACATTATTAAGCAGGTCATAAAGGAATTGTGGCAGACCGTATTTTGATTTTTGATATTGAATATATTCTTTATTTATATATATATATATATATATATATATATATATATATATATATATATATATATATATATATATATATATATATATATATATATATATATATATATATATATATAAAAAGTCAGAGACAATATTAGTTCTCTGTTTTCATGCAAAAGATTTATACACACTTTAGCCAACTGAAAAAGTTGTACGCATATAACTTACTTGTCCAATCACATTATAAGCAAAAGGTCTCTTCGATTTTCAACCGTGGGTTGTGTCGTCATGAGCATATAATTGACATATTTTAATATCTCAGACACATGATGGTATAGTCTAGTACTTCTTTTAATGGT